>BQMF02000341.1:0-499248 GCA_027922465.2 Turritopsis dohrnii
GAAAGATCAGTCTTTATTAAATATCTATTTGCACTTACCTCAGATGGGCGGCGATTTTGTTCATTTGCGTGACGCAGTTCCTCTGCTTCTACCTCACTCATGTGTTTATAAGCAGCTGCATAAGGACTCTCCCGTAAAATGATATCTTGCAAAGTTTGCATGACTTCAGGGGAGCAACCTTGATTTTCTGGTCTTGCCATTCGCTCGTTGAATGCATCCATACCATCATAAATATATAATTGACCATATGATGGAGGAACACCTGGCGGTGGGTGTAAATTACCTGTTCGGTGACATACCTGGCCATTAATACGAAAAACTGGTGGACCACGACCTGGTGGTACAGCCAATTTCGCACCCATAGAAGCAAAAGCAACGGAACTGTTGAACTTTCGAATATTTTCTTGAAAGTTCTTTGCTTGATTGTTATCACCTACTAAAAGATCTTTAAGATCATTAGGATAAAAAATGTTATCTAAATGAACTTTACCATTGTGACAACACTTAAAATTAGTTTCATCAACAAACATCTTGGCACCACAAAACTGACAGACTTTGTCCATGGCACCAAGATAGTGTAGCTCAGGCAGTTGGTCTTGCCGAGCAGCACGATGCAAGGGTTGATTAGCCCGCCTAGCCCTCATGCGACGAACATTTGCATTTCGCCGGGCTGATCTTTGACCCTCATCTTCAACCTGACGATACTGAACACGTCTTTCGGTATCATTGATTCTAAGACGTTCATTATCTGCCTGAATATCTGGTGGCTGGATATTAATGTTTTGCTGAAGCTGTTGGCGCCTTGCCTCAGCAACATCCTCATGTGCATGCCGACGCTGAATTACAGAGCGAATTTGCTGCTGATCAGGTGGCTGGAGCACAAACTGACCATTCCTAAAAACTGCTTGGAAGCCAGGAATAATATTAGTGCCTCTTATATTAAACATCACAGATTCAGAAACACTAATAACAAAAGAGAAAGAATAGCTACCAACTGTGAATAAACAGCACAAATCTAGGCAGAAGCATAAGGAAAACTGACTAATACGAAATAGAAAAGTCGAAACTGTGATAATATATAATCTTCAACAAACCTTTCTATCTAAGAACTAACTTCTTCTTTTGAAAATAAACTGGAAAAAACGAACCTGGAATGCAGATAAAAAACGTGTTAGAAGACAGAAAGAGCAATAGGTTTTAAACATAAATAAAGGATAAACAGTTCTTAGGAACACTGGGGATAGACACGGAAAACCGCCGTAAAGTTTACCATTTTTAAATTATTATGAAAACAAATAAAGAGATCTCACCTCGTTGACGTATATTTTGCAAGTATAAACAAAACCTGTCTCTCGATCATCAACAGGGCAGCAACCACAACAAACTGTACAAACAGAATGATCTAATTAAAAAAATAATCATCATACATTATCCAGTAAAGCCTATTTTTAAATTTTAAACAAACGGTTTACCTGATCTTTCGCTCTAAATCTTTTGATAATACAAACAATGTTTACAAACAATATATTGTTTCGCAAGCGTCCTTACTGGAAAATTAAAAATTAATTTGTTTACGTTCTGAACGAATTGGTTGCTATAGTTTGCCCGATTCTGGAAAACAATTTTGATTGGTTCAAAAGCATCACGTCAATCAAAACAATCAAAATAAATCAAAATAAAAGCGCATTGTATAGGTTTCCCGAAAGAAACGTCACACTTAGATGACGTATCATGTACACATGTATACTGATTACGTAACTTTAAGAAGTGTCTCTCGGCTTCTACCAGGTATTATGCGCATTGTGTTGGTCTCCCGAAAGAAACGTCACACTTAAATTACGTAACATTAAAAAAAGTGTCTGTCGCCTTGACGTGGTTTTACGACGAAAAGGGAAAAAATAAGAAGGTTTTGACCGTGAAAAAAAACCAAATATATCACTCTCTAAAATAAAAGTGGGATGCACAAAGCGAATTAGTATAATAAGATAATAATAATAATAATAATAATAATAATAGCGATCTAGTAGTATCTTTTCATCTTCATGATTAAACGACTCCCTCTAAACAAATAACGAAATGTGTCCCTACCTAACACTGGGAAATTACTTTTTGTGGCAAAAGGAATGACAAGACCAATTATCAGTACACGAAGTTCTCAAGCCATGTTTCAAACGACACTCTATTTCAAATAATACTATCATATTAAAATATCTCTGAAACGAAAGAGACAGAAATTTTTGGGGAGATATTTCGGGAAAGTATTAAAGTACCATAGGGGCTATTAAATGATATAAGTTTCAACCAAAGTTTCCAATAGTAAAATTTGAAAATATGGCATTTTCTCGGAAGATCGGGTAGGTTGTACCACTTAGGAGCGCATTAACACATTCCATTAAAGCCTTACTCTCTGAAAATGAATTTTCTGTCTGTTATACGTTTATTAAATCTAGGAAGGCAGTTGTGACCGTGTTTAACCAAACGTTAAAGCAGCAAAATTAAGAACCCATTTTTGGGGTAATGAAGGCCAAATTAGGCCAAAATTGCCATGAAAATGATTTCAAATGCGGAATAATACTATAAGTTTTAATAGTGCGTTGGCTCAGCAAACTGTAATTTTTTGCGCACCCTTTTATGCACTGTTTTCATTAATGGTGTCATGCCAACTAAGTGTACAACAACAAAACGTGGGGTGATGGCTAGCAAACCCTATGTTTGAGTTGATGCTTGTTTTATACCATGCTTTTACTGTTAGCAATTCATGCATAGTATGCTTGGAACTTTTAGAACACAGCTACTTTGCCTTTTCATCAAGCCCGTAACGGTTATTAAGCAATTTACAGAGTGTCAAATGTGTTTTTTATGCTATAACTACACATGATTTCTTTCATATTGAATTTTTGTTTTTGCTGTCTTGGCTGACTGTATGTGCTTGGCTATAGAGTCAAATTCTCTCTAACTTGAAAGAAGTTCAAGGTCATTCAACCTATCAATTCTTTACAAATGAACCTCTGTATTTCCAATTCTCCACTAATCAAACATTATTTGCCCCCCTTGATGTTCAAGTTACAGAGAGTGTACTGTAGATGATTATCTCGATCTTTTTAAAGAAAGTACTAGCTACTGTCATATGTCCTTGGGTACACAAAACTTAAGAATCCTTTCTCCTTCCTTATAGATGAGTTTCTAAGTGACGTGATGTTTATAAACATTAGTGTTTTTGCTCGATAACTGCTGTGAGTTTCAACATAAATGCTTAATAGATTAAGTCAATTTCCTACCAATATGCGCACGCATCTTGGTTGGCAATTAGATGCTCTCTGCACACTGTCAGTTAAACCGGCTCTCAGGAGGCGTTTTTAAGACAAAAAAAATTATTAAAAATAATACTCATTAGCACTCGAAATCTATTTTTGTGAAGTTTATTAAATTTTTAGTTTAAACAGATCTTTAACTGGTAATTAACATCAGAAACTCATCTATTGAAAGCCATTTATATATACTTCTTTCAACATGACCATTAAAATCTCCAGCTTTCACTGCAACTTTTCTCCTAGTTTCCTGTAACATTGATCAAATTATCTTAGAACAAGTCTTTTTGTGCATCACCCAAACCAGACTGAGGAGTATATATATATTGAGATAACTGAGAGAACTCTCTCCTGGACCATAAGCTCAATCAAAATTACTGCCTCACTTCCCCTCACTGTCCTGTTTACATCAATAACTTTATCCATCCACTTTTCAACTAAGAAATTCCAACCCTTTCGAAACCTGTTTTTCTAGTTTTTCTAATTTTTTTCTGTTTTGCTAATTTTTAGGCAATTATGGTTAGGTGTGTTGTTTGCGAAAATAGAACAAGTAATATTAAAAAGTCTTTCTATGGTGCTTTTAGCATTTGTGAAAAATGCTATGGTAAGTAAACCTTTATTTTGCTGATGTATCAAATGACCACTGTTTTCCTTCATTGATTACAACATTTTTTATTAGATGAACATTACGACCAAGATTGTCTTTTGAGTTCCTCCAAAAAGGAAAATAAGCTGGCAATTGGTAATCTCTCTGATGTTTTGTCTATTGTTACAATATAACTTATGTTTTACATATCACGTTTTCACGTATTATGTTTCACTATCACAGCTTTGGCTTCATTAACTGATGACTTAATTCAGTCAGTTGGAGAAGGAGATACCTTAAAAATGATCATGTCTGGTGAAGTGAGTCAGTTTACGTAAAATAGATAAATATAAATATATCATTTTCTAAGGTTTACAAATCAATGATTACAATATGTGATCTATTTTATATAAGGCTAGTAAAATACTAGAAAATGACAGGAGGCACACCTAATAGCCATTCAATTAATCAAGGAGGTTGGCACCAGATTAAAAAACAATTAGCTCAAATAACATAGACTACTCACAAACAAGTAACAAATCAATATTAAAATATTAGCCAAGGTACTAACCAGTTGAGGATGATCTGAAAGTATGATCTAAGTCACTTATATATTTTGTCTTAAGAATCCCATTGCATAATGCTGTATTAATTGCCACTTATTTTAATGGTTTTTGAAGAAAATTAGCTATCGACACTATCTGTATCACAAGGGAAGCAAATTTATCAGTATGTTTTCACTGTTACTTTAATATTTATGTTTTTTGTTGTGAAGATGGTGGTTTCAGGGTGGTATATACTTGCTCATTTCAGAAACAATATGTGATGCCCATCTGTTACTCCTTCTGTCCGACGAACAGCTATCCCAACTTAATAAGATCCTATTTCAAAGGTTTAAAAAGAATGTTGTAAGTACATTAGTACAAGTACTTATTTTACAGATGTTTTATGGTATTCTAATGTTAAAATTTCTTTCAGAAATCAAATTACATTGATTATGTCCTGTTACCAGAAGCAGTGACAGTAATAATAGTTGAACTAACAGGTTGGAAACGTCTCAAGGTAGTATTGATGTTTACATATTTTAAAATTGTTTCAAGATAATGGTTTGGTAATGGTTTTCATAAAAAGAATTAAATTGAAACTCTAGGTAGAATTGTTTCTTGAATCATACTTCAATGATGAAGATGTTGATGAAGATGATGATGATTCAGGTAAACTTCTTAATCAATTTTATCCTTATGCACCTTAACACTTGCAAAGGTTGTGATTTAGATTTGGTTACAGCTAAATGAAATAACTACCCTGATTTTTTATAGTGGCATTGTTTTAAGCCTTTTACATCATAATTATTGTGGTTATTTTTTATGTTTGCAATCTAGTGGTACTACTTGATAATTAAATACTACAGTTAGATTTTTTCCTCTGTGAAATAACTAACTCTTGCTCGTTTTCATTTGCTTTCATAATTATGAAAGAATCTTTGTGTAATCTTGTTTGTCAATTTTCAACAAACATGTAACTAATTATCTAGTTAATTATGTAATTATGTAATAATTTCTGCAACAGGGCAATCCCGTTAAAATTTAAGAAAATGTGACTTACTGTTAATATCATTTCTTATATACACGAAATGCAACTGCCCTAGTCAGAATGATACTACCAATCAAATGATCTTATATGTCTATTTACTTTCTGTTGCTTTAGATGACGAAGGTTCATGTTCAACTTTCTTAGATATTGTTAAAAATATGATGATAAGTTCTGATAGAAAAAGTAAGGATAATACAAATTCTTCTACAACTCAGTAGCAAACATATGTTTTTATGGAGTGCCAAATACTTTTATAGGAAACGTCTTTAAAAAATAAGGTGGCATATTGGAAAGGTATCATCATTATTGTATTTTCTGGTTTTATGTTAGCAACAAACATTAATATGACTTGACAAGACATTATAAAAGAACATTATGGTAGTTTATGACCTACATATGATCTATTTCAAAGTTAATGTGATGATTACTTTTCGATCTATATTGTAGAGAAATTACAAAGTTCAGGCAATGATACAGAAGAACTAAGTGACATAGATGATTTTGAAAAACTGTCCCTGGAAGAACTGTATAAGTCCAGAGACAAATTAGAAAAGGCTATCACAGCAGCTGAGAGAGAAATGGGAGGATCATGTGAACCAGATGTTGAGAAATCACCTGGAAAAGAAATAAAAAAGAGAAAAGGACCAAGGCCCAAGAATAGTGTTCAACAGAAAAGTGTTTTGTTGAAAAAGAAAAGACTGCTGGAAAAGAAGAAAACAAAAGAAAGAGCTTCATTAAAGAATTATCTGGGATCAGTGGATGCTGTAAAGGAAAGAATGTGTGGTACCAAGAGAACTTACACGTACAAGTGCCCAGAATGTAAAGAAAGCATCAAGTCTTTACTTTCTAAACACTTGGTAAAGAAACACAAGTACACTCAAGAAAATGCTGAATTGAAACAGTCTGAAATGAGAGTTCTCTATCTCTGGTGTAGAGGCACTAAACACGGAAAACAATTGCCACTTCCCTGTTACGACTGCAACTCATGGCATCTCCGTCTTGATCATCACATAAAGAGAAAGCATTTTCAATCTTCAGCTGATTTGAAAAGAGTTTTAAATGATGTTCGAGCCAAGGTATGGTGTGGTTCTGGGTTAAGAAATTCTTCTCCTGAATTAGAAAATCGACCAGTTGAAATGTCACATGGCACTAAAAAACTAAATGAAACAGAGGAAGAGGAAGGATACTCATCAGCGTCCTCAGCAGATTCTTTTATCATCAGAGCAAAAAATATTTCTCTGGAGAACAAGACGTCCAATCCTGATTATATTCCTAGAGGTTCTTGCCATTTGACTGCTGAAATTATGGAGAAGTGGGGCATCAATAGTGGAGACTATTTTCACATTTACTATCCATCTAAGGATATGCTTTTCAAAGCTTTCACAAGGGACTTGAAACAAAGAAGTGATGGGGATACTGCGAAACAGCACTCTAATCAAGTCTCTTTAATATGGGGGATTTTAGATAAAGATTATCAAATTTTTCCGAAATCTGTGTTTGCCAACAAGTATGCGTTGCAAGATGTTTATCATCTTCCATCTGTGCGTGAGATTGGTAAAGGTGGTGTTGAAGCTTCTACATTAAGGGCAAGATATGTATCGTTGAAGTTTTTTCTATCTTTTCTTCGTAAAAGAGGGATATATGCAGGTTTATCAAGAGCCGATATTACTAACTTAGAAGAAAATATCAATGACCTGAATAAAGAGCTTGGGCCAAGGATTGCTCAGAGGAAAGTGGAATTGCGACAACACAAAAAGAAACACTTGATGGATGCTGGTCATATGATTGCTTATGGTCGCTCTACACATGTTCAAGGTATTATAAAAGGATTGAATAAGGTGATCGAAAATAAAATTTCGATGCAAGCTGCATTGGATTGCCGCGATTATATGATCAGTGAGCTGACAATCATGAATGGACTGCGAGCTTCAAACATTATAGAGTTAACATTAAACGATGTAGATAATGCGAAGATCCACCCAGAATACCCAGGTCAACGGGTTATAGAGAACAAGAAATACAAGACTTCTAGCGTATATGGAGAAAAACTTATCGCAGTACCTCTTGCTCTGTATGAACAACTTCAGAAGTACATCAAATTTCATCGGCCTGTTATCGCTGGTGATAAAAGGTCAAACAATGTGTTCATATCCAATGGTATGAGTTTAAAGATGAACCAAAGTAATGTTGCTAGTGCGTTAACATCATCGTTTCTCAAGGCAAAAGTATTTAAGAAAAACGACTATGCCAGAGTATCATGCACTAGAATTAGAGTAGCATGTGCTACCTTCGCTTGCAATCAAGGAGGTGTGGAGATGGACTACCTGGCTAAGCACTTCATGAAAAACAGAGAACAAACAACAGCTGTCCATTACAACATGTTTGCAAATTACAGACATGCATTGTGTTTGGCCAGTTTAATTGGAGATTCTTTTGAAGTATATGGAGGCCAGATCTTAAAGCCTAAGGTGGAGCAAAAAAATGAATTAGCTGAAGCTATGAGAACTACGAAAGAATTACCTACTAAGGAAAAAGTTGTTGAGTGGATGAAGCAACAAGATCCTAATCTTTCGAGAGAGGAACTTGGAAAAATGCAGTGTGTTTTAAAAGAGCTCCCTTCCCAAATCAAAGTGTCTAACACTAGCACATTTTATGAAAAGGTAGGCATATTGTTGTTTATATTCTGTAGTTTGTTATATGCCTTAAGTGTTGAATTTACCATATCACTTTTCAAAGAAACAAAAGCAGCAATGTGAAGCAACTATAACAGAAGATATTGATTTTGATGTGGTAAGTATCCGATTCTTCTATGCAACTTTCACATTAAAATCATGAATTATTGGTAAATTGTTTCTTTACCTATATTAAAGGAAATTGACTTAGATGGGGAAAGAAACATTACAGAAGACTCACAGTTAAAAGTGAAGGTAACGATTATTTTAAATTCGCGCCAACCATTTTTTTCTAAAGTATTTCTTTATTGTTTGAATGTCTCCAGAATTCGCAAGAGCAAAACAATGTTTTGGAAACTCCGCATAAGTGTTCTGCAGATTTGAGCGAAACTGTTACAATGCTGACCAAGGTGATAGTTTTTATTGTTCATGAAACGTTAAGTTATCATAAGCTCGTAGTTCCGTGTGTATATTCATTAACATTTTTAGAAGGAAAATAAGGCAGTCAAAAGAAAAAATCTGATTAGTAAGAGAGAGGAAAACGATGATGTGAGCGAAAATGTGATCATGCCCACTCCAGAATCAAAGCCAGCAAAGAGGATAAAAAATCTCATTCATAAGGAAAAGAAAAACATTTTTTTGGAGGTATAATTCAATTCTTTTTTATTATTCGTAAAACATCAATTCTTTTTTGCCTAAACTTAGTGTTTAATGACTTTTGACAGGAACAAAGAAAACAATATCCGAGAAGGGAAGCGAAGAAGATTTACGATGTAATGTATTTTCTGTCTCTCATATTGGAATTTTACTGTTACGTATTTTTGTTTGTTTGTTTGTTCGTTTCAGAGTGTAATTTTCAATCTTAAATTCTTAATATGCGAAAAATGTGTCAGTTACGGCTTCCCAGTAGTCGTTTAACTACTTTGGTGTAAATCCAAATTGTGTCTATAGCGTTGCATGCATTTCAAAATTCAGAACGATCCTACCAATCAATTGATACTTAACCTTTAATTTAAAAACTCACTTTATACAGACTAAATATATCCAGAGTTTCACAATTAATTTCTATTTTGCGCAAGTAAATATATTGAATTTGAAATGTAACTCAATTTCAAGAATAACTGCGTAAATATAGAACTAGCAATAAAACGCTTGATAAACTGTAATGAACGCCTATTGGGAGCCGACCTTTAACACCGAAAGCCTTTATTTCTTATAATTATATGTTAGGTTAGTTGTTGTACGGATGAGGAACTGGAAAAGCATTCGCCTACTACTCATTCGGTTAGTTCAAAGTTTTATTTGGTTTGTGTAAAGTTTTGGCTCGATGATAGATGCATCATATCGTATGATTTTATAGATGCTTGAATTTGATAGTGCTGATTGTAAAGAAGCAGAAAGTAGTGACAGTGAGCCGAAAACTCCGTCAGTCAAAAGAACGAAAACATATTCAGTGAAAGAAATTCGTCTGATTAGAGAAAAATGTCTGGAAATAATAAGCAAAGGCCCGGTCACTGAATATAGAGTAGTTAATGCGCTGGAAGGCACTGACCTTTTAAAAAAGTATACATTTTCTCAAATACGTACTAGAATCATGTATGAACGTAAGAAGAAGAAATGATTACTAACCAAGCAATTGTTTTTTTTCCCCGTCAAAAATTTTATGTCAATGTTGTCAACACTTTGTGTCCATGCTTAATTGTGGAATCGATTTGCCCATTTCTAATTCGTGCAAATCAGAGAATGAACTACAGAAAGTCCTAATTTTGTTCTAATAGGGAGAAAGACTTTGGAAAAACTATTTAAGTAAATAGGCTTTGTGAGGCTCAAACATAAAAATTTGTTACGTGTGGGAGGAGGCCCGCGAAGCTTTTACTTAATTGGAAAAATGAAGGTTCTGAAAATTGTGAAGGTTGACGTCAACAGTAGTATCACCCCACCCCACCCCCGTCAACTACCGTCAACTTTGGCATAACCCCCCCTAAACTCTGGATTAAGACGGTTTATTGTTTTATATACTTCTACTAGAAGGAATTGAAGAATTACGTAAGGGCGCGCAGCGCAACTCTGGACTAATCGCAATAACATTGGAATCCCAACGGACGTTTTTATACTACCTAGGTAAGAATAATACTATCCAAGTCAGAATAATACTATCCAAGTCAGAACGATCCTACCAATCAAATAATATCTGAACTGATCAAAATAAACATAAAAAGTAGTCATAAACCTGATATTTGAAGGGAAGAGCAATAAAGAAACGCATAACCAATTTAGGTTAAAGGATATATATTTTCCTTTACATAATGTACAAGAAAGTTAGTGGAAGTTTAATACTTGCTTTCTCTGTTACCTAAAATGAAGAGACAAAGAAAATTTTAGTGTTACTCTGTTCCATAGGGCTGGTGGGAGGGACAATCTTAAATCATACTCCGATTTTACTTATAAAATCGGAATTACATTGCGGGCGCTGCGCGCCCTTACGTAATTCTTCAATTTTATTACGTAATCTCCGTACAGATTTAAGATTGGAGTAGTCGAGACAAATCTTAATAACATTGTAAACCCAGTTTCCATCAGCCTTTGTTCAAAGCTTAAACATGATTCCCAAATAAAGTCGACTCATAACTAGTATTATTCTCAATCTGTTTATTATAAAATTTCTGTCATGTTGACTTCCTAGACCACTGACCTCTATTCAAAATGTCCTTCAGAGAGAGTCCTAATAGCCTAGCTTTAGAAGTAGAGGCCGACCTACAAAAATGAGCCTCGTACTTCGAGACATCAATGCCTGCAAGTTTCAGTGTCAATTTTACCCAATTAGAAATCGTTGACGATTTAACTTCCTTGTGGGGCTTTAAATGACTAAGCAACAATTGACTTTGGCCATCTTTCCTCCACATATCAGACCTTTGCAGATAGTTTTCTAGACAATCCACCACACATAAACGCTTATCTTGAGGAAATTCCTTAAATTCAAGCGTAGGAGGAGGCTGACCTTTCTTCCAAGTCTTAGTTACTTTGGAAAAGAAAAACTTAAAGGAATCTGAAGTCCTGACCATAAATCTTATATTGAGGTAGCAAATCTCATGGCATCTACTAGCAGATGATAAAAACAAAAGCATGGACAGTTTTAAATTTAACTCTCTGTCTGAAAGTTGTGTATTGTCTGGCAATAATTTGATGTAGGATAAAACCTGCTCCACATCCCAAATGAAAACATACTTAGGTTTTGGTGGGTTTTCATTAAATATGCCAGTCATGAGTGAGCAAACCTGATGTTGGCCCACAGGTTTGCCCTCAACCTTTTGGTGATAAGCCGAAATAGCTGATCTATGACTGTTAATAGCCGAGTACTCATAGTTCTGTTCATAAAGAAAAGCCAGAAAATCTAAAACATAATTCACATTGCAGTCATAAGGATTAACTTGTTGCTCACTACACCAGCTGACCCACTTCCCCCAGGCCGATTCATAATTAGATGTAGTGCCTTTTCGTCTGGCCTTGAGGATAAGGTTTGAAGCCCTTGTTGAAATGCCCTCTGCAAGTAAATTTTTCCGGAGATTTTCCATACTACTAGAGGCAGTGTCCTGTTTTCCACTAGTGGGTGCTTGTCTCCTTGTGGGCTCATTAGTAGATCTGGTCTGCATGGAAGGTAAAGGGGTTTAGCTATGCACAATTCTAAAATCTGATTGTACCATGGTTGGGCAGGCCAGTTTGGAGTCACTAAGATTGCTGTCGCTGACTCCATCCTGACTTTCCGTAACACCCTTCCTATCAATGAAACGGGAGGAAACATATAAACTAGACCCGTTGCCTTCCAATTTTGTTGGAAGGCATCTGTTGAATGACTCTGAGGATCTGGCTTCCAGGCTACATAAAGAGGAAGCTGATGACATGCCCTTGAAGCAAAGAAGTCCCTAACCTCTGGCAAATTTGGCGAAATACTTGAGGGGATAACAACCATTCGCTGGAGTCCTTGAAATTCCTTGAAGCCCAATCCGCCCTGATGTTCAATTTGCCTGGGAGATATTCTGCAGTAATCGTGATCCTTTGAAGTATTGAGAGCATTAATCTTTTGATTGGCCTTGTTACAGATTTCAGATATGTGATCGTTAAACAAGAGATTCTGATCAATATTTATGCCTAATAGTTTTACATATCCTGAACTATTGATTGTAGCATTATCAATAGATATAGAATGACTTTGTTTATCACAGCCAAGAAACATAGCTTGGAATTTTTCAGGGTTGACAACCATTTTAGACGAAATCATTTAATAACAATAAGTACATCGGAAAGTAGTTTCTGAACAACGGCATCAAGCGAGATATCACATGAGTACGGAGTGTCGTCATCTGCAAAATTACAGATTTTTGACTCAAGCTGAGAAGAACAAATCAAAAAATATTGAAAAGTAGAGGGCCCTCACCACTCACTAAAATGATTCCCGATATGTACACGCGTCTTTCTATCAGTGAGGTAACTCAATAAAAACTTCAATACATAGTATCCAAGCCCATATGCTCCAAGTTTAGCTACTAGTAGGTCATGAGGTAAACAATCAAAAGCTTTTGACAGGTCCATTAGAATAGTGCCTACCTTATCGAAATTTGACAACGATTGCTGCCAGGCCTGAAGAAGATGGAGAAAAGAATATTGAGTTGAAAAGCCTTTTCTAAAACCACAAAGGTATTTTGACAGCTTGCTCTGCATAAATTGCAGTCATTGCTTACATACAAGCTTTTCAAAAACTTTCAATAAGGCAGATAATAGACTAATTGGTCTGTAGTTGTTTTTGTCAGTCTTGGATCCATTTTTATGGCCTGGGATAACATCCGCAAGTTTAAGTTCACTAGGGAAAATACCTGCGTCAAGTGAACTATTGAAGCAACGTGTCAGGATAGGTGTGATCTCCCTAACACTTGTTTTAAGAACCCTTATTGGAACATCACCACTAACTCTCTTTGCCTCATCTAAGTGTAAAATTTCATGGTACACCTCAGATTCACAAAAATGACGAAACACGAAGAAGTATTTGGAAGAAATTTTGTTTTGGATGTTGATTACACTTAAGTGGTCTTTAAATTTATTCAGTGCATTGAGAACGGGGTCATCACTGCAAGGAATAAAGTTTAAATTCCATCAAAAGATTGGCAATGAGCTTGTAATGGAACTAAAAAAAAAGCTGATGAAAGTCGTGTCAATATCCTCGTTGTTTGAAATAATAATATCCCTCTCAACTAGAATAATCCTTGATATATTTCCGGCACGCTTCTCTGAAAAAAGAGGCTTAAAAATTTTCCAAAACGATTTACTGCCCCGTCAGGTGCTAGCTTTATAAAAGGATATTTTGTGTTCCCTATTCAAACGTACAACCAAATTTCTCTGCGCTTTCTACCTCGATATGTCCTCTAGGAGCTAAGATAAATTTGCAATGTTTTTGCGACGAGCTTTTGTCATTATGGCTGCTCGGAGGGTCTTAGTCATATTTGCGCGAAGAAATCTCGTTTTGAGAGGCGCTACTTCGTTTAAAGTTGCCGTAAAAATTCGATGAAATATTTCATACGAGGGTTCACAGTCACCTAAATTTGATAATAGTTTGTCCTGAAAAGTAAAATCTACACCATTTAAATTTCTATAATTAAACTTTCTAGGCTCAAGCTTGTTGAATGTTAATTTGAGCATTGAATATATAAGTGAATGGTGGTCACTCAACCCAGTCTCCACAGCACCCGTAACTTATGATAGCAAATTTACCAGATGTTCTTCATGGATCAGGGTAACCGCTTCAATATTTCTTCAAGTGATGAATGGGAATGCTAGATATAGAGCTTTCCTTTCCTCCGACTTTTCGTGAGTTTGGAGGAAATGTGTATCTACTTTGCGTCTTAATGTATATACTAGGTATCAATGAAACACATTTCAGAAGCCCGACTGGCTGATGTCAATGATAATAGTAAGGTCAACTTACCAGTATGGTCTTCTATGTTCAGACTGTCATCATCACTCAACTTTGATAGATAGTTCCAAACTAAATACAAAAATACAAAACGAGGTAGGTCTTAAGTTCAAATCTCCTGGCATCAAGAAACATATTCTCCTACTGGAATAGAGTTTACTGGATAGTAGTAAGCTGAAATGGTTGAACTATGAATAATAAAAACTCACACATTTTGTTACACATAGTGAGTTAAAAGTTGTTCTTATAGATCACTAAACAGCTGAAGGGTGTGGTGGTGATCACTAAATGGGGGTGAGCCACCACACCCACACACGTACCAGCAAATGAAGTAACAGTCGACATTCAAGCAGAGTGGTCAATCCAGGAGGCTGTACTCCTCGCGAATCCAACTGGATTACCGGATATAGTGGGATTTGACTGTTAACACTCGTAGCTCCTCCATAGCCTCACAAGCATGGTTGCTAAAAAGCTGATGAAGAAAGTTAGTTTTATTTCGCAAAATGTACGTGGTTTAAAAACAAATACGAGACTTGAAATGCTCTTCAACGCTCTATCGAAACGAGAATATATCTGGGGAGCTTGTTTACAAGAAACGTGGCGTGTTGGTCATGAGGTTTTCGATTATAAAGGTTATAAACTTATTACCGTTGGTCTTGAAACTGCCACAAATAATCGTGGCTCCTAAGAGGTTGGTGTTGTTCTTAATAAAGACGGTTTAACAGCTTGGAAAGCTGCTGGCTATGAAAAACATGTCATTTTCGGAGCAAGAGTCATGGCTCTGCGTCTCCTCTTCAAAGACATTCATAACAAAGAAGTTGGAGTATTTCTTGTGTCCGCCTACGCACCCGTTGGCAATGCTTCCGATCAAGAGTGGGACGACTATTTTGATAACTTATCTTCTTGTATGAATAAAAGACACAGTGGAGATATTTTGATTGTTGGTAGTGACTGTAATTCTAGCATTGGTTGCAAATCTGATAATGTAGATGGTCCATTAGGCAAATACGGTCTGAGTCACATGAATGTATCTGGGCTACGCTTTTTCTCTTTTCTCGCAATACACCAATTGAAAGTAGCAACAACATGGTTTAAAAAGAAGATCTAAGCCACCTGGATCCATCCCAGAAGCAAAACTCCACACCAAATCGATCACTTTTTAGTATACGGTGAAATGTTCCCTCGAATTTTGAATGCAGCAACAACGAAGCAGCTTATTGACAGTGATCATTCAGCGATTATCATAAACATTCGAGTAATGAAACGGTTGAAACGCAACATTGACAACCGTAAAAAACTTTTAAATCTCGATTATTCATTACTACCACAATCTGATGTCCAGGATCGTTTTCATGCAGATGTTGTGCGCCTCACTTCTCAAAATGACAATCCAAATTACTCAAACCTTGCAAATGCTTTAAAGTGTGCTTCAGAGACAGTTTTACCGAGAAAAATCAGAACACAGCCAGACTGGTTTAGTGACAAACAGGACATCTTACTCCCACTGATAAATACGCGAAATGTTTATATGCAGAAGGTTTTACAAAGACGAACCCGTTCGAACTGTACAAAACTACGAGCTGTTCATAAAAAGCTCAAAAAGGAAATCATTGACGCAAAAAATGATTGGTTGAGAAAGCAATGTTTGAATTTAAACTGTTTTGGAACCAAGCAAGCTTGGGACTCAATTAAAAATCTTAAAGGATCACTCACAAAAGTAAAACCATCGTCTACTAAACCGATGAAAAAATCAGATTGTACCGTATGTAGTACTCCTGAAGATAACGCCGAAGTTTTTCATCTCCATTTCCAATCATTATATGATAGAGAAGGCACATACGATCCTAACGTCCTTGACGAATTGCCGCAATGCCAAGTCCATAATGGTCTGGATCATACACACAAAGAAATTCGTACAGCAACACTCAAATTGAAAGACAAGGCCCCAGGAGAATCAGGTATCGTTCCTCGTGTGTTTAAATGTATTGTCGACTGTTCTCAGACATATACAGTTTTCAAATCCGTTTTACTCGATATATGAAACAATGAAAATATCCCAGAAGAATGGAATCTAGGACGCTCAATTGTTCTACCGAAAAAAGGTGACTTGTCTCTACCAAATAACTACCGAGGCGTCATGTTGCTAGAGATAGTATATAAAGTATTAGCAATAATTATCCAAGATAGACTTTCACCAATAGTTGAACAGCTTGATCATGAACAGCAATGTGGGTTCCGCCAAAACTGTGGATGTGCAGATGCTATTTTCACCATCAAATCAGCTTTGAGAAAAAGAAGAGAACACAGTTTAGAATCTTGGGTTCTTTTTCTAGACCTGGTTAAGGCTTTTGACCGGGTCCCGAGAAAGTTACTCTGGGAAATTCTTATCAAATTTGGTGTTCCGATCAAACTTGTCAGCCTACTCAAAGCCCTACACAAAGACTTCATTGTTAAATTTTCTATTGATGAAATTGATAAATCTATCAAGAAAATTATTAGTGTAAAACAAGGTGACATCCTTGGTCCTATTTTGTTCCTCTTCTACATATGTGCCGTAATGACAACATGGAGAGCCAAGCTTCAAATGAACCCATGTATTTTCCGAAGTAAAATGGACAGTCAAATTACTGGAAGACGTCACACAGCAAGGGGAGAAGAATTTGCTCTGCTGGATTCAGAATATGCTGACGATACAGCCGTTCTCTTTGATAACCGCGATCATCTTGTCGAAGGAATAATGAGTATTGTTGAACACTTTGATCGTTTTGGGACTGAGATTCATACTGGTGTCCTCCAACCTAGAGAAGGTTGGAAAACTGCAGTCTTATTCTGCTCAAAACCCCCCTCACTCTACAACGTACCTGACATATTTGACGGTGCTGATTTATCAGACATTATCCTGAATGACAAATATATTCCTATCGTTGATCAATTCTGTTACCTCGGGAGCATCATCACAAGGGACTGTTCCGAGATTAAAGACGTTGAGGCGAGAATCAGAAAGTCCAACAATGCATTCGGAGCACTCAGAAAGTCCGTCTTTGGGTCTAAAAATGTCAGAGTCGATATCAAAGGGATAGTTTACGAAACTTGTATTCTACCCATATTGCTCTATGCCTCAGAAAGGTGGTGCATCACTGAATTAATTGCTCAAAAATTACGAAACTTTCATCATCAATGTATCCGAGCAATGTGCTCAGTAAACAAATTACGTACTTGGAACGAACATATCAGCACAGCTAGTCTTCTTGAGAAAGCTTCGGTTAAAAACTTAGAATCGTATTTGTTCAAAAACCAGCTACGATGGGTCGGTCATATCATTAGGATGCCATGGGAGAGACTGCCACCAAAAATGCTTACATGTTGGCGTACCCAAAAACGCCATCGTGGCTGCCCTAAATTTACGTTTGGCAGATCAATCAAGAAAACTTTGAAATACGCAAAAATTGATTTCAATAACTGGGATGTTGTTCCAAATGACCGGGCTAACTGGAGAAGTACCATCAATAAAATTTGAATTTCGTTTTTGTATTGTGATACTCTTTATTTTTGTCAATTTTTTCGATTTGTTTTATTTGTTTGTGCTGTGATCCTCAGCTTAGCTTAGCTGTGGCCCATTCCTTGTTAAGAAAGGTATATATACATATACAGTAAGCTGAAATGGTTGAACTATGAACATGCATTTAGCTATACTCAAAGCTCCAATAAAATATATCAGCCTTTATTCGTGTAAATTGCCTCTCGAAATCAATATATATTGTATGTAACTACATCGAAAGAGATCAATTTGTTTTTGAGAACACCAAGCAATTCCATTTTTTCCAGGCCGATTCGTAAGGAGCCAACGTGCGTCCTCTGCGGAAATTGCCACAAGGATTGAAACTGTCCAGGCCACGAGCCTTAGATAATAACTAAAGGTGCCGGTGTCCCCAGGGATTAACAGTAGATACAGACAACTAAGAAGTAAAATTGGATTATCTATAAGAAGTCGCATAGCAAGGTTGAGTTTGCCAATATGGAGTCACTGAGAGACTGATCGCTTTTCGACTGTCTGAGAGTCCTTGCTGTCAAGCAAAAGGGAGGGAATGCGTCAGCATTTTTACATTTTGACTGTTTGGAAGGTATTCGGCAGTAATTTTGATCTCTTTGGACAACTGTTTGAGACACATGATTGCTTCAAGCACGGATACGCATAGCCTTTTTGTAATGTACGAAATGACTTAAAATCGGTAGAATGGTCGATGACAAAAGCTTTAACCCTTCACATACAAACCTTCCTCGAGTTCAATATCTTACGGTTTCATTGCAATCAAATTCTACTGCTAGTTTCGACTAGTTAGGACATTCTTAAATAGATATACCTTGTAGTAACTGATTTGTGGAATTTTCCCCAAGTCAGCCAGATTCTACAATCTTTCAGCCCCGCATCACCAAAACATTTGCCAATGGCCCAAAGGAAAATGCATGTTGCGTGGAATCCATCCATGAATATTCGTGGCTCTTGTTTTTCTCATCCATTGCTATTTTCACAACTTTGGCGTAGATTGCAAGTCCGTTTCGAGAAGACCGATTTTGACTGACTTTGCATTAGAACAGAAGTTCTTGTACAGTTTCAAAATCTGTTGGGAATTTACTTATGGGCGGAAGATAGCTGATCATGTCTAATGATTGCTCAGAAACTTGATAAAAATAATCCTTTCCATCCTGGAAGCTCCAGCTACTGATCGCTATATGTATGGAATTATACTACATAGGTAAGAATAATACTATCCAAGCCAGAACATTCCTACCAATCAAATGACAGCAAACCACTCATATTGTTGACTTCAGCTTTAACATTTGGTATCAACTTGGGATTTTTTCTTTCCCCTCTCTTTATATTTGGCTGGTGAAGGCTTTTCAGAGGGGTCAGAAGCTCCACCTACTGATCGCTGTACTATGGTGCCATTTGTTGCGCGCATTGTGACATTGTAAATAGATTCCACATTGTGGTCACAGTTGTCGAGCGTAACAAAAATATTAGTCTGTATGTTGCTGGGAACGTAATTACTTGTGTTTTGAAACTTGATATGATTTGTGGCTAATTTAGTTTCAATTTCATTTACATCGTAAAACGAGATCGAGTGTCCCAATCTATTTAATCAATCATTGATAATGCCTTCGAAACCTAAAAACGATAAGAAAATGCTTTTCGATTTTATTGCCATTTTTTAAATTTAAATATTGTTATTGGCTCAAATATTATTATTGATCAGAGAAGGCAAACTCTCATCACTCACATTAATTTCTGCGGAAATTGTTAAAGCCTCTAGGCTTCTAGTTTATATTAATTTTATCTGATTTTTATTTTTTATATTCACGCTAACACGCTATCACAGTTCATCCGCATTTTTAGATGAAGAGCCTTGTAAAAAGGAAATAAATCCCTTGCTTACTTACTTACTCACTTACCTACTTACTTTAGGTGCAAACACATTAGTAATCTCTTTGTTGAGCTTTGGGAGTGTTTTTATCACCTGTGCTGACTTATTTCTTTTCGACTTATTTCAAGACGCCCCTTCAAATAATCATCTAAACCTGAGGGATCAGGTATGTTTCTTGGTATGGGATTTTTAGTTCAAAATTCCCGATTTTATTTCAGATTCTAGAATATAGGTGCAAAACGTTTTGACGTTGCAATCTCTTAGATCTGACGCCAAGTCCCAGTCATACTCCGTTTCAGATGTTATGAAATTTTTTTGGTGACAGAAAGTCATTTCCTTCTCCATCATTTGCCATCATTTGCGTTTATTTCAGTCCCAAATGGATCTACCTGCATAGACAAAGATTTTTCAAGTTACAGTTAGAATTCAAAACTTTCTTACCTGAAGTCGCATCTTGTTTTGTATCGCAAATGTTAGAGAACGAAAGTAGTTTACCATGCGAAGCAAGTAACACTAGTGCAAAGGGTTGTCAGAATTAAGCCGGTTTTCCACTAGGCGTTTCAGAACGCGCTGAGCGAGGCGGCTATTGTTTTTAAGACAATGGCCGCTAATTAATCCGCTACGCGCGTATTTATTCAATTTCCACTTGCAAAGATGAGTTGAAAAAGAGTAAGAGAAAAATTAAAGATGAACAC
Organism: Turritopsis dohrnii; assembly: GCA_027922465.2. Taxonomy (NCBI): domain Eukaryota; kingdom Metazoa; phylum Cnidaria; class Hydrozoa; order Anthoathecata; family Oceaniidae; genus Turritopsis; species Turritopsis dohrnii. The sequence goes on from BQMF02000341.1 coordinate 20,240, forward strand.
TATCATTATTATTATCAATTCATTTCAAGTTGGTTACTAAAAAGTAACTAATAAAAATATAAACAAATGATAAAAAAAAAAAAATTAGTTTGATTGATAGTGAACTTTTTTCCCGATATTTTAGAATGAAACCATGCCTTTGAGAAAGTTTGTTTACATCACATGCTGCATTTTGATTGGTTCACGCCTTTAGAACGCGCGTTGAAGTCGGATTGAAGTCGACTTTTAAAAACGCGCTGAGCGGACCGGTTTCAGCGGATTTCATACTGAAAAAACAAAAGCCGCCTCGCTCAGCGCGTTCTAAACCGCCTAGTGGAAAACCGGCTTTAAGCATTATAGAAATGAAAAAGACTGCGGTTATTTGATCAAAATATCAGTAACTTTCCAGCCTTTTATATGCAAGTTAAGAATAGTCCTGCATAAAGTTCGAAAAATACTTCCCCGTCATATGTACGCCATAGTACTACCAAAAGTTGGAATTATACTACCTAGGTAAGAATAATACTATCCAAGTCAGAATAATACTATCCAAGTCAGAATAATACTATCCAAGTCAGAACGATCCTACCAATCAAATAATAATAATAATAATAATAATAATAATAATAATAATAATAATAATAATAATAATAATAATAATAATAATAATAATAATAATAATAATAATAATAATAATAATAATAATAATAATAATAATAATAATAATAATAATAATAATAATAATAATAATAATAATAATAATAATAATAATAATAATAATAATAATAATAATAATAATAATAATAATAATAATAATAATAATAATAATAATAATAATAATAATAATAATAATAATAATAATAATAATAATAATAATAATAATAATAATAATAATAATAATAATAATAATAATAATAATAATAATAATAATAATAATAATAATAATAATAATAATAATAATAATAATAATAATAATAATAATAATAATAATAATAATAATAATAATAATAATAATAATAATAATAATAATAATAATAATAATAATAATAATAATAATAATAATAATAATAATAATAATAATAATAATAATAATAATAATAATAATAATAATAATAATAATAATAATAATAATAATAATAATAATAATAATAATAATAATAATAATAATAAAATGAACAGACTCCTGGACTCCTTTTCGCGAATAGCTTTCTACTCAACCGGTATAGATTTAATTGCTAATTCTATCGCTAATTGCAGATAGAATTTATAGTATCTGTTGTAATTTTGAATCCCCAAATTCTAACTAAGAAGCCATTTCTACAGAAAACATAAGAAAACACTGAAGAAGACATTGGTTTGGTATTCTGGTGATGTTTTTCTAATACTGAACTTCTTTTGATGTATTTCTCTAATTCAGTTTCAGTTTCCATTCAAATATCGATTTATTAAGGATACTTTCATGAAAATGAATGACAAAGACTTTTTAGCCTTTTTCCTATCTTCGTTTCTTCAATTTTTCTACTGTTATTTAGTCAACGCTATATCAATGTAATTGTAAGCTGTCAAAATTGGCAAGTTATTATCACTGTTGACAACACAAATATGTGAAAATTACGTTGACTACTTTTTTATTACGGACTTCACTTACGTAACATGATTATGATGATTATGACGTTACTAAAAATTCTCATTGTATGTATTTTTGCGTAAGCTTTTTTGAAGGAAGAGAAGTTAGCTTGAATTGTTCCGTCTAATAATGAAAGCCTTTAAGATCAAAAAAAGAAGTATGAACAGTTTATTCTTCTCCCAATAACTTAAAACAAGATTTAATCCGCTTTTTCACTAGATGGAATGTTTTCAACCGGGGAAAATTCCGCCAATCAAACCTGTGATTCCGTGTTTAAAATCCGTGCACCATTTCTCCATATAGTGGATAAAGCTGCTTTGTGCAGATGAACCCCATGTTTCGTTGAGTCTATACATAGAAGCATACTATGCAAAACTGACAGCAAAACTTTCAGTGACTTTAAATAATACGTACTTTTTACTGGTACTTGATCAGCATAACATCTTTCGTCCTTTATCAATATAGCTGGTGGATAGTTCAAAATCACCTAGTGGTCACCTAAAGCGATGCCCGCTACGTTATAAAGCAAAAATGGAATTGAACAGTTGAAAATAACAGGATGGTCATTTCCCAAAGACCAGAGGACTGTTTTCATCTAGGTCACTCAAGGTTACCCTCAATATATCATCGACAGGTTGCTATGGTTCTTTATAGATAAGATAGACTAAGACCAACCAGTTGTTCACTTGACTGGACTAGACTGTAAACAAGGGAAAGTCTATGTCATTGGGAATGAAAATACTTTGTGTGAATCGGGGTTGGTTGCTCTTCAGTGTACTTACAACTAGTTCTTATTAAATTAATCATTCGTGCACAGTGGCTGTTAAAGAGAGCCAACGTTCGGTTGAATGCTTTTGAAGCTCATTGTCATACTGCATGACACAGGATAAACACATACTGATTGCACTTTTCTTTATCCAGAAATCAATCAGCTGTTCCCCAAGGATTTGATCTTTTTTGTCCATACATTTTAAACAGTAAATCTTTCAGGTGATGCAATCCTTTTAATTTTTGTTGTCAGATAATCTTAGTTGTGTAATCTTGAAGCTCTACCCCAACATCTTCTAAAAACCTTTCAGCGCTTACATAGTGATGAGATGAACATATCATCAATAACTTCATCAAAAAGGTTGTAGGTATTCTTTCAATCCAAGGTATTTTCGGAGAAAGTAGGGAAAGCGATGGAGCTTTCAGTGTGTGAATGCTGTTTGAGTTGCTTTTAGTTCATTGATGTAGGATAAAGTTTCATTATCTCGTCGCATTCCTCAACTTTGCTTGAGAGATATTTTATTGAAAGCTCTTTCTTGCCACTATACGCACTTAGATGGCATTAGATGACTTAGATGGCGTTTTCGAGATGACCTGAAAATCGGCTTTGCACGAAGTTGAATATCCTCACTTTTTGGAATAAGCCATGACTAACCTCACTTACATAATACCCGCACTTCTTACCTTCAAGGTACAGTTTGGTTAGTTTCCTTAGCTGATGATAGCAAGCCATACCTGCTTAATACTTTGGATGGTTTGCAGGCGTTCTTCCATTAGTATTGTATTCAGAGCTGCAAAACAGCATAACTTGATTATCGCCCTGAATTGTTCCTTCTTGTAAAAAATCTAGTTCAAAATTTGCCATACTTTGGAACAGTTTTGAGAACCACTTACAAGCAGATATGTTTCAATATTGTTTCAGTTGTTTTAAGAAATACCGTGTTAGCATAAAAGGGATGTTTAAAATAACATATTTTGTTGCTTGAAAAGGCTTTTTAAATACAAGTCTTTAGGCTTGATCACAATCATGTTTTCCTACTTCACCAATTGGAATGGTACTCGTGTCAACGACATGATTCCAAGCGTGTTAACGTTGTCATAATTTAGAGCAGTTCTGCTTTCACACATTTTGGGTCGATGCTACACTCATGAATTGTAAAACACGTGCGTTATGCAGAAGTTGCTTTATGAGGAAACTTGAAGAGCATAAGGCATTCCAACCAGCGGTCTTTAAGGAGCTATCAATCGTTTTGAGCTACAGGTAAACTGAATTGCGTAGTCGATTCCTTAGAGTTTTAAATGATTGTCTTGCTAACAGTGATTCCAACTAATGTTGAATTTTTTTTTCTCATGTAACCTGAAGTCTCTTCGCTGTTAACCAACCATATTGTTAGGGTTGTAAGCCGGCCCTTATTACGCCACCCCCAAATTTTAACCTAACCCTATTTAGGGCCGCTTTTTACGCCAGCTGTTGTTGTCCAGGAAGGAAAGAATTCAAATTAGCAATTTTTCTCTACTTTATACGTATCTAATCGACTACTATTACATTTTCAGCACCCTCGTCGGAAACTTTGCCATCGGATTCCGCTTCAATGAAAACATCCGGCTCTTCTGACTGTTCTTGCTCTTGACTTCCTTTTTCCGGCATTGCTTCTGAAAATGTTCCTTCGACAAACTTTTCTACAGTGAAAGTTTTATTTATCTTATTTAGTTGCTTTTTCAACAAGTCTTCCATTTTTATTCCAACGGCATTGTTTGCGTGGGTAAAGTGCATCAATATCGGCAGTTCAAGTCCACCTTCGGCCAATAAAAAAAGGGCCAATAAGGTATTAGTAAAATAAATAAATATATCAATAAAGAATAGAATAAAAACTGAAAAGAGAAAAAGAGAACTACTGCAAACTGAATAGGTGAAAGCGTAGTTACTCATTAAAGGGAACATTTTCAATAGTTTCCAGATATGAAGGAAGTTTCCAATCTTTGACGACTTGACAGGATTCTTATTGAATCATCTGGAAAACGCTAAAAAAGCTGTTAAGAGCCAAAAAAGTACTTTTGAGTCAATGGTAACTTTACGCTTGGTAGATTTTCAATTAATTGCACTATTCCAGGTTGAGAAACCATATTAAAGAGAGCTGGAACCCAGTAAACACAAATGTTATAATCTTACTGCCAACGCATACTCAAAAATGAGTCCGGCTTCAAGAGTCACCAGCGTTCCTGGAACAAACAATCTCAAGGATGTGTTTTGTTTCCAGAATTATCCACCTGTATCCGCAGCTGCTATCACTCGTAAAGAACGACACATGACGACCCTGTCCCTCGATCCGAATACTTCCATACTTCCAATGCAGTAAAGTGAGTTGCATATGTCGACAATTATATTGTCATTGGGAAAGTGAAAAAATTAAGGGCATCTTCGTCCAAAAGAATAACATAAGATGATCCGATAGTCATGGTAACATATGCTACAGCAATTAATCAAACTAGCCGCCAAGGCGGCGTCGCTCGCCGCCCATGTCCACCTGCTCTGTATCACTGTATCAATAAACGTCAAATTACCTTATAAACGGCTTGTACAACTTGTGTTCAACCAGAAGCAGATTCGAAGTCACAACCTCTGGTAAAACCAATCTTTTAGCAGTGTAATAATACACTCAAAACGTATAAAAACTTCAACTTTTTATTATTTTTTGTTTTAAAAAAGTTACGCGCTCTAACCTGGGTGCTATCAAACGTAAGGGGGAAATGGTTTCTCTTCTTAAAAAGATCACACGGGAGGAGAGAAAAAAAGGCACGTGCTAAATGAATAAAGTGACTAAAAAAACGTTCGATCAGATTAAAATAGATTAAAAGAAATCGATTAAAACAAATTAAGACAACTATTATGACAAAACCAAAAAAAAATATTTTGTTTTATGATACTCTTTTTTTACCTATAGGTTTTTAAACATTTTGATTGCTCGAAAAAAAAGTTCACCCGTCTCAGACAGTTAGGAAAGGATACGTTAGGATACACTGGCAAACTGAACATGCTACCACGTTCTGCCATGGCTGCTTTTTGTCCAAAATGTTTAATCAGTTAGTTTCTTAGTTGATGTACTGTTTTCAAAGGCAAGTCAACGTGGAACATAAAACTGACAATAATAATAAAAACAAAACGTTATTCCTATTAGTTCATCAGCCAAAAAAAGTCACGTTCGATTGGGGGTTGCAATGTATTTGCTTCAAACTCACGTCGCACACAAAAAAAGAAATAATTTCTCTCACAACTCAATCTACCATTTTGCGTGACTTACAAACAAACGCACAAACAAACAAACAGAGAATCGGCTATTAATATATAGATGATTTACTAGTATCCTAGAAATTGCAAATAATTTTTGGGTGTTTTCCCACTGAAAAGCCATCAACTGGTGCATGAAAAGCTGATATTGCTGACCTATGTCCATTAATTGTAAAGTATGCAAAATCTTGTGCAAACAGTTCTCCTATAAAGTTAAGTACACTACTTATAGGTCCATGAAATGGATCAACCTGTCTCTGCACACACCAGCCAGACCACTTTCTCCAGGACGATTTGTAATTAGCATTTGACCCCACTCTTCTGGAGTTTGCGATGAGATTGGAAATTTGTTGTGAAATGCCTTCCGAAGATAAAGTTTCCCTGACACCAACCAAGCCACCAAGCGCATTGAGTTGCTCTGCACTAACGGATGTGACTCCCCTTCCAGACTTGACAACAGATTGTCCAGCTTGGGAAGGAGAAGAGGTGGTTTGACTGACATTTCCAGAAGAGTTGGATACCACAACTGCGATTGTCATGCTGGAGTTACTATTATCAGATTTGTTTTGTCCCTTCACTTTCTTTAAAACACGTCCTATTAGAGTGAAAGGTGGAAAGGCGTAGCCGAAAAGGTTTGCCCAACTGTGCTGGAACAGGTCTGTTCCCTGTGCTTGTGGATCCCGCCTCCACGACATGTATGCAGGGATTTGATGAAACACCCGAGACGCAAACAGCTCCATATCCGGGATTCCGAATTTCTGACATATTCGTCTGAAAACTGGTGGAAGGAACCCCACTCGCTTGAGTTCTGTACATTGCGCGATTCCCAGTCGGCTTCCACATTTTCGTGGCTTGGGATGTATTTGGCCGTAATCATGATCTGATGGTTTGTTAGATACTGCCAAATGTCCTTTGCAATTGTGGTCAGATGATGACTGTGGGTGCCCCCATCTTCAACAGGTATTTCAATGCAGTTATATTGTCTATTTGCAGATGTATACTCAGCTTCTTCTGGAATTTGGTGAAAGTCATTATGGCAAACTTCACTGCTATGCTTCACTGCTTCATATGCAACCCTTTCTCTTGTGCAGACCACGGGCCCCCCGTTCGTTGACCATGACAATGTGCCCCCCAACCCTTAGTTGAATCATCGGTTTTAATCACAATATCTGGAGGTGTTACTAGCAGGGTTTTCCCATTGTGAAGATTCAAATTGTTTACCCACCAATCTAGTTCTACTCGTGCATCTTGGCTCAAGTGAACTATAGTCTCCTGAGTCTTCCCGTTGCGCATTTCGCTGATATGTAGTTCCTGTAAATATCTTTATTGGCTAATAGCTGATAGTACAGCTTGTACTGTGGAGGAAAGTCTTCCTATTATCTGAGAAAGTTCCCTTAATGTAATTTTGTTTTCCCTCAAGATGTTTTGGCATTGGTTTGTGATTTTGGAAACTTTGTCCTGGGTTAAAAGGGACATATCGCCTGAGGAAATTTTCACCCCCAAAAATTCTATTTCTTGAGTTGGTGTAAGTACAGATTTTTTTCTGTTGATTATAAAACCCAGATGTTGTAACAAGAATATTACCGTGTCCATTGTCTGTAAGACCTCCGCAATAGTCCTCCCCATAAGAAGCATATCGTCCAGGTAAATTATCACTTGAATGTTTATTCGCCTGAGGAGGGAGATGGGTATTTTGAGCAGTTTGGTAAAGATACGAGGTGCTGGTCCCAGGCCAAAGCAAAGACAAAGAAATTCGTACTGAAACTGAACCTTTTTTCGAGACCTCCTTTTCAGAGGTATGGAAAAATAGGCATCTTTGAGATCCAACTTCCCCTGGTTGAAGTATTTCCTTCAATAGGTGAAGACCTTCCATCTTGAAATGTTGATATGGGACAGAAGCATTCAACTGTTTTAGATTTAGTACTGGGTGTTGCCCCCCATCTTTCTTTGGCACGAGAAACAACTGGCTTACAAATTGACCCTCTATTGGGGTAACTTTGTGTATAGCCCCTTTTTGGAGCATGCTCCAGATGTCCTGATCTACAAGAGGAATTTTGTTTCCAGGCATCTGTCCTGGTTTTGGGCAAAACAACTGAACTGGATTTGAGATCAAAGGGATCTGGTAACCTTGAACAATGTTTAGAATTTCTTGATCTCGTGTTAGTTTTTTCCAATTTTGGTAAAAGTGTCTTGTTCGACCCCCTAAGGGAACCTTTGGAATCTTTGTAGGAAAAATATTTTTTACCATGAGATGAACATTTGGAAATTCTCTGATAAGAGATCTGGACCTTGCCTGGAGAATTAAAAAGGAGTAATGCATACCTCGTGGGTTAAATGTTCCTCTGGTTTGACCATGGTATCCTCTCCCAACCATGGCATATCTTGAGGCATCTGACCGTTGCCCCCGGAAGTCTTGAGCCTGATTGGTCCGGGGGCCCTTTGAAAGGGCTTCCTGTTGGGCTTCTGGGATAAGTTTTTAAACAAGTCTTTCGACTTTTGTTTCGTTCTTAAGGACTTTAAAATCTTCTCTTCAAATTTCTGCCCAAACAAACGGATCTTATCTTGGACGATTAACTCAGCCTGCTCCTTTAAGTTTTTCGATGCCTTCCTGGGATTGCCAGTAATAGCAGCAAGAACAGCATGTCTCCGCTGATAGGCAACACCATGTACTGCCTGCCCAACCAATGTCAAAGTTTTCTCCACGTCGGAAATCAGTGACGTCAGCCCTTCATTTTCAGGCTCTTTCAAAGAGGCTTCTTCCAAATGAAACCATATGGAGGTTAATGGACCAAAAATAAATGAAATTTTCGACTGTAATTTTTCAAAAACATTGTCCAGTGCCAAGTCCCGATTCTTGTTGTTTTCTTCCAACAACTCTCTCAAAAATTCGTCCAATTGGAATGACTGTCTCACATTGGCAGGCACTGGGAACAAGTCCAGAATAGACTCCTGGATACTCTTGTCAGGGACATGTTTGTTGATCAGGTCATTAACGTATATAGCCATCTCTGAAGGCAGTTCCCACTTGCTATTTGTTCCAAGAAAATTGGGGTCAAAACGCCTCTTTTTCGGTGGAAGTTCCTCAAAACTTTCTTCAAGATCTGTTTTGTCACCCTCACTTGAAGAACCACCTTCCTCTGATGACGAATTTCCATCAAGAGGAGCTATGAAACCTTTTCGTTTGTTTGCCTTTGACCTGTGGGCTGAATCATCAGAATATCCCACTTGTCTATTCAAGTCAGTGCTGGGAGCTGGTATTTTACCAGAATGTCCTGGTTGTTCGGTTCTGTCCCCAGAAATGTCTTGAGGTGAACTGTGCTGTGAGATTTGTGTTTGTTGTTCACTTGGAGTAGCCATTTTACGAAGCTAAACAAACGAATTTAAGCCTCTTCAGATATCATGTAAACAAAAAAGCATGGCTTCCTACACAGTAATTCTCAACAGCATAATTAACTTGTTAACACTTAAATAATAAGATTTATTTACAAATGTAATGATCTTTGGAATTTGATAACGATCTATTAATTATTGAGATAATAAATGATTTAATATAATTACAACGAAAAGTAATTTCAAGCACGTCTGTTTGTTTTGCGAGTAAAGTTAGAAGAGGAACATGAAGGTCTGGGTACCAGTGTTCTGTGAAATAGAGCTAGCGGAATTTAGCATTAAACCGAACGAGATTTTATGAAATAAAATATTTTTTTCGGTACGTGGCATTTTCACTATCTCGTACTTCACACACAACACACAAGAAAACACATAAAAATCATCGTTAGAATTAATGCACAATGTGATTTGAAAAAGAAACACGTGGAAATGTAAAAAACGTTCGTTGGAACCTTTGAAGATGTTCTATCTCATTCGTTTGGAATCAAAACATTTTGATTCCAAAGATGTGATAGAAATGAGATGAAAATGAGATAAAAATGAGATCAAATATTCTGAAAATGAGATAGAGCATTCTCATTAGATTTGAAAATTATCTCATCTCATCCTATCTCATTTCTATTTCATTTCCATCTCATTTTAACTCGAGTGGGAACCAAGCTTTAAGGAAATTTGAATTTTTGTATTACAGAGTGAATAATACAGTACGAGCTTATATTGATCTCACTTTTGACTGGTAGGTATTTGCAATATAATTATCATGTTCTTTTTTATCATCTTTTGCATCATCCAGAGTTATGTTTAGTTAGCATAATATGTTTCTGTCAAAAGAACAAAGTAGTATCACCCCTTGGTTTGGCTTGGAAAATGCTGGAGTATTACCAGAAAAAGAAGACCTTCAAAATTTTACTGACAGCAAAGTTCTAGTATATCGTATTGGCTTCACTGTGAAGAGGATTGTTAGAGTTGATGATAACAAATCTTAATGTCAAGATTTAATGGATATCAGCCATCTCTTTTGGGAGACCAATAATAAATAATGAAAGTTATCTGTATCGCCTGGGGAAACAGAGCTTTGGATTACAGCCAGGATTTGAAAGTGTTGGAAGGGTGAAAGTGAACAATACAGAAGAGTATAAAATCTGTAACAAAATATTGGCAACAGAAAATGGTCCCATTTTTTCAATGCTCGTGTGGTAATGTAGTTTGTGAAGACTCAAGACCTACAAAAGCCGTAAACAGTTTGTTTGAACAATTGAAAATTCCTCGAACACGAAATTGTTCTGGGTATGAGTTATTTGGCTTTAATCGCAGTGAAATTCTAAAGAACTTCAGGAGCTAGTTGCATCTCTAGTGTCTAGAAAAATAACTGAGTCTAAGCAACAGCCCGTAGAAAGTGTAGATCCATGCGGAAATTACAATTAGTACAATCAGTCCAAAATCAAACACAATGAGAAATTCATGATGCGTACAGTTTGCATCCTTTGGAGATGTGGAAAGTAAGAATTCGAGACATTATTTTTATTTTCTTATTCAGCTTTTTTCAGCAATGCAGCAATACACAAAACTTTTTCTGCTTGACTACGAATATCCCTCAGGCTCATTTCTGAGATTAGAGAAAAAAGGAAGGACAGTCAAACAAAGATAGCAAAATTAATATAATTATTTATGAATGAAGCGTGTAATTAATTTTTTTTCATATTATGTATGCATATTTGATTTTTATTTCATATTCTGTATATATTCATATATATATATTTTTACTTAAGAATACGACATTTTTAACTAAATATTTCGGCACTTATGTGTCTTTATCAGCTGAATAAGTAATAGATACTATTGATAAAGACACATAAGTGCCGAAATATTTAGTTAAAAATGTCGTATTCTTAAGTAAAAATATTTGTTTTATACGTCTACATAAGGTATCTAAGTAATTCATATATATATATATATCTATAAATTTGCAATTATCTTTTTTTAGGCTACGTAACCTACCTGTGCAATACATATCCTGAAATCATTGATGAAGGAATAAGCAACAGTTCTGATTATGCCTCACACATTCTCAACTTTGTAGAGGAAAATGCACCATCAATAAAGTTCACAGAGAAAGAAACTGCGGAACTTTTAATGGGAAAGTGTAACTTGACCCAAAGGGGATACAAAAACTTGAAAAAAATACTTAAGAACAAATCGGTGCACTTGCCGTGATATGAATCAGTGGTGAAATATATAAATGATTTAGATGTTGGATTATTGCATAGGAATCCTGACCACAATAACTGTATGTGTGTAACAACAGATGTTAAGGAAACTCTTCACAGAGTGATGAATTCAGAATTACGCAAGCATATGTCTTTTATCAACTTATTGAAAAGTAAAAATCCATGCCTGTACGAAAAGCTAGATCCATCCAAACGAACATTCGTTATACGGCAAACTGGAGACAATTTCTGTGCATGTGGTCGTTTTCCAACTGAGCAGATTTCTTTTCCCTTGATTAATATTAAAGATTTGCCCAATGGCCAAGTTATTTATGCTCTCTGGAGAGGCTCCGAAAACAGAAAGAAACCGAGTCTTCATGTTTCTGAACACTTCAAGGAATTGGAAAGCTTAGTTAGAGAAGGAATAGTGCTTTGTCCGCATGAAAATTTCTCTCCTTATCAAAGTAAATAAATATTACAGCTCCCAAACTTTTCATATAAACTCTTTTCTTTTTTATATACTGTATATAAATAGGTATTTCATGTAAGTTTATTAAATTTTGCAAAGACTAGTATGAAATTTAAATTTCTTGCTTGCCATAATAATAAAAGATGACAAGAATTGTAGTGTTTTGACAGAAAAGTCCTTGCAAAAAATAATAAATTACTGAACCTAGAATCATCCTAAAGAACATATAAACAAATACTAAATAAAGTCTAACGAAAGAAAGATACCTAATTCGTACTAATTTTTGCGCATTTGCAGAAAAAAATGATCTGCACGCACAATTATTTTAAACTCAAGAACAAATTGGTTTTTGACCGCTGCGCGAAATTTAATACATGCAAAATAAATCAAAGTCTAATTAGTAAGAATTAGGAAATTGTACACATAGTGAATACTGAGCCTAAGCTTTCAAAGTCTACAAATTCTGTACTGAATACTCTAAGGTCAGCAACTTTTGCTGGCAGAAATTTTATTTCCAGGAAATATGAAAATTTCGCGGTAAAGCCAATCTGCGAAAGTTTCTGTTCTGAAAGTATTCAAACACGCATATTTTATAGAAGTTAAATGTCTTTCCTAAATTCTAGAAACAGGTCAAATCTGCTATTGTTTTCAGCTACCAGTTGCATGACAGAAATTACTAATAAGAAAAATGTTGTTTGAAGCCTTAAAAACCTTCAGTACTATGTTAGAAAAATGTGTACTATTGATACTGTAACACAAATGTACATATTATCAACACTCTCTTTTTAATTAAGTAATAAAAACACAATATAAATTCCGCAAAAATAAAAGTTTGTTTACGAAATATCATGAGTCAGATTTATGTCCTTCCATATTAGGGTAAGCTGTGTTCCCTTAGTCACACACTTCAAAATTTTCATGTGTCGCCAAAATCCATTTGATTAAAACAAAAGTTGAGGATTGTGCAGTGCAATCCCGATTTTATGAAAAAAATTGAAACCCACAATGTAACTACTGGATTAACGCCCTTTCACGCCTTGAGTCTGAATGTCATGACGAAATGAACTTCGATTTTGTTTCCCCGAAAGTTTTCTGTGTGAAAGTCAAAATCGAAACTTTGGGTCAATTCGCGACAAAAAATCTCAACTAATAAGTAATTTACTATTCGCAAGTAAGGGGAAAAGAACGAGGCGAATTTATTAACTAAATGTTTCTTTTACGAATCTAGAAACGTTTTGAAGTAAATGCTAACATATGCAAAGCTAGTTATGATCTGGTCCCATAACCACGCCCGCCACCACGTCCACTATACAAGCCACTTGTGCCCTTGCACAATCCTCAATTTCATTTCATAAAATCTTCGCCCCGATCTAACTACTGGATTAACGCCCATTCAGACCTTGAGTCTGAACGTCATTATTTCAAACCCCACTTCAAAGCATCTACTGCAAAATAGAATCAAAACATTCCTGATTCTTTTCCCCAATGTCTTTCCTATAAGCCTTTTCAAAGGTTGTAGATTTTAATGGGACTCCTATTTTTAAGGCCTTGGATGTTGCAGCTGCCCTGGTTGAGTGTCCTTTAAAGTTTGAGGTATCTATACCTGCTAGAGATAGCACTTCCACGATCCACTTTAAGATCGTACAAGATTTCACCGGATTATGGGGCTTTATAATACTCAGCAGTAACTGAGAATGTTCTTCTCCTCGCCATGCCGAAGACCTTTGCAAGTAGAGGTCAATATGAAAACAAATACACAAGTTATTATCTCCAAAATGTGAAAACTTTAGAGGAGGCCTGGGTCTGCTACAAGTTGCTGTTTTGGTACGGTTTCCGAAATAAAATGTATAGCCTGTGTGATGTATTTGTATTAAAAGTATTTTGAATCAAATAAACAGATCTCATGCGCTCTTGCTGCCGATGTTAAGGCTAATAGCATGGTCAATTTAAATGTTTACAATTTGTCAGAAATGTCTGGGGTACCTAGAGTTGACAAATACTTGACTACTTTTTCTACATCCCAAATAAATGTATACTTTGGTCTGGGGAACCTTTGTTATATACACCTGTCAGTAAAGAGGACACTAAAGGATGTTGACCTACTGGAACACCTTCTACTAGATCATGAAAGGCTGACAATGCAGATCTATAGCCAGCAATAGTACTGTACTCCAATCCCTCTTCAAACAGATCCGATAAAAACTCCAAAACATATTTCAAAGGGCATCGAATGGGATCAATTTGTCTTCGATCACACCAGCTATTCCACTTACCCCAGGCCGAAATGTAATGAGATAATGTACTCTTCCTTCGGGCTGATGTGATAAGGTCTGAAGCCTTGCTTGGAGCCTATCCCTGAGACTGTCCATGCAATTTGTTGAAGGTTTTGAGCTAGAACTAAGGGGTGCTTCTCCCCCAGCGGATTCTGTAACAGATCTGGACTCAATGGAAGCAAGATTGGATTTCGGACGGACAATCTATAAAGTTGAGGATACCATGCTTGGCCCTGCCAGGCTGGTGTTACTAATAGAACTGTTGCCTGATCTGTTGGAACTTTCCACAAAACTTTGACGATTAGAGAAATAGGTTGAAAAGCATAGCCTCGGAGTTGAGTCCAACATGCCTGGAGTGCATCATGTCCCCTGCTATAGGGATCCACCTTCCATGAAAAATAGAGTGGTACTTGATGAGACAGTCTTGAGGCAAACAGATCCGTGCATGAAGTCCACCTCGCACAACAGAGAGCTCGAAATATCTGTGGTTTTAGCTTCCACTCGCTGGAATCTCTCACATTTCGAGACATTGTGTCTGCCTCGACATTCGAACTCCTGGCAGATACTCTGCAGTAATCATGATCTGGTGGTCCAGCAGATATTTCCAAATCTCTTTTCTTAGTTTGACATCCCTTGCCATCTCTGCCTCTTTCAATGTTGCAGCCAGAATTAAGCAATCGTCCAGAAAAATAACCAGGCGGATGTTCAACCGTCTCATTAAACTTATTGGCACTTTCATTAACTTTGTGAAGACTCTTGGAGCAGGCCCCAGACCAAAACAAAGACACAGGAACTGAAATATCTGTTTTCTCCACTGGAAACGTACAAATTTTTGAGACTGTTGGTGTAGGGAAACTGAAAAATACGCATCTTTTAGGTCTATTTTGACCATAAAATCCCCAACTTGGAGAAGTTCCTTCAAAAGACTGAGACTTTCCATCTTGAAATGTTGATATGGAATATGTCTGTTTAAATTCTTTAAGTTTATAACTGGTCTGAAAGAACCTACCTCTTTCTTTGGAACCACAAAAATTGAATTAGAAATTGAGTTTGCAAAGGAGAAACAGGAGAAACAGGTTTTATTGCTTGTTTTAATAGCAATTCCTGAATTTCCTGGTCCATTAGCATTTCCTCTTCCTCCTTCAAATTTGGTAAGTGTGAAGGTTGATTCTGTCTTGGCTCTACTGATATGAATGGTATCTGGTAACCCTTCACAAACTGCAAGATCTGAGGATCTTGAGTTAAGACTGACCAATTTTGGACATATTGTTTTAACCTCCCTGCTGGTGGTAGATTGGGTAATACATATTTTGGGAAAAGATTCCTTACCAAAGGGTGAATTTGCAGCCCTGGTTTTGACTCGATTACAGAAGGCTCTCTCAAAAGAAATGGAATTGTTCTTACCTCTTTGATTAAAGGAACTCTTCCAAGAAGACGATTGCTGCTGTTGTTGCCCCCTGCCTCTCGTCCGAAACAAGGGGCCTTTCGAAAAGGGCCGACTGAACACAGGAGACTTTGGCTTGGAGCAACTTGCTGTCCCTTTCCAGATTTCTTTATTGCTTTAGCTTCTTTCATAATGTTGTCTTCAAACTTTACACCGAATAACAACTCATTTGACTCAACATCCAACTCTTTAGAATGCGATTTTAACGTTTCTTTCACTTTAGCTGAGCTCTCCATTAGAGCTGACAATATATTCTCTCTCCTGTGATAAGAGAATGAATTGAACAGTTGAGCCAACAACAGATTAGTTTGCTCAAACAAAGTGTTCATCCCACAGAGGTCTTCATTATCAGGGTTTTGTTCTTTTTCCTGGTCAATGACTGTCCATAACTGTGACAGTGGTGCAAATATTGTCATCATTTTGTCCTGTAATGACTTTAGAGTACGTTCTTGTTTTAAGACAGAGAATTTATTATTCTCGTGCAGTAGATTCTTCATGTATGAATCAAGTTCTGGTGTTGATCTAAGGTTTGATGGTACTGGGTACTCTTGCAGGGTACTCTCTTTGTCCGGAACATGTACACCCATGTATCTATGGATGTATTTGAGTAAATCTGGGGTTAATTCCCAAGCTTGATTATCCTTGTAATAAGTACCAAGCTCAAACCTGGCACGTTTGGCTGCAGGTTGGTCGTCTGTACTTGATCCCTCACCGGACGTCTCGGTATCAGGAGTCATTTCATTCGCTATCACCTGGTTTTGTTGAACTACAGGATTAGCGGTGTTGTTGTTCTGTTCCTCGTCAGACAATCCATGAAACAGACGTTTTTTCATGTTCACATCAAAATCTCACTGGAAACTTGATATAAAATTTGTCTGATAACAACAATCTATATCATCTCAGTCAAACACGGAATGTAAGCCAAGATATTTATGGATTTAAAACCGCAAATTAATCAGTTGTTTTTGTAATCGCTTACCGTACGTCCATCTTTGTTGGCGTGAATTGACGAAGGGGGTTTTGAGGGGTTTGAAATAATAACGTTCACACTCAAGGTCTGAATGGGCGTTAATCCAGTAGTTAGATCGGGGCGAAGATTTTATGAAATGAAATTATGAAATGTCACACATGCAGTACCAATATTGAATTTATTTATACCAGAAAGTTTTATTTCGATTGGACGGTACACTTCACATAAATTCAGAGGCACTTTCATGATACGTCCCTTAATGGATGGTTTGCGGATTATTTTGAACGTTAGTGGATAATGATCTTGCTTAAATTCATCGACCACACGTATTGAATTGTTCATATCATTCATGAAATCGACCCCCACAGTTAAAACCTTTACTTTCTCGCAGTTGAATTGGATTATATCATCTGGCTCAACCTGGTTTTTTATTGCAATAAACCAGTAGAGAACTGTTTTTTTTATTTTGCTGGAGATCCCTTCACTTTTGATAGGAGGAATCAACAATGGATCGATATCACAAATCTGTGACACCTTGATATTTTTCACCCAGTTAGGTAGGCAGTCTGTGTGGAGGTCAGGACCACCTGATCGCAGAAAAATGATTATTTCATTGTCATCGTAGTTTTTTTCTTTTATTAGCAATATGCTTCCTTTCTCTAGGGTCAGAAGCTGCATGTCTTCAATGTTATCATCATTGATGTTGCTTAATATGATATGGTGGTGATCTCGCAAGTATCCCCACGGAGCAGCAATAGACAAGTTAGCTGATTTATGTATTCGACACAAGTTTATGCCAGGAACTACCTCTTGTAGTCTTTTACAGAAGAAATGTTAAATATCACTTGCTTTTGTGTCATTTCTCTCTTTTCGAAGCAATTTCTTACCAGCAACAGTAAACACAAGTCTATGAGTATTCATTATCATCGCCTCCCTTTTATGAGGATTAATGTTACTTGATTTCACAATATTTACATCATTTATTCTCTTCAACAAGCTTAACATGAAGTGATTAGCAGATTCATTTTAAAAACTTGAGAGTAAAGCTGTTGGTGGAGTTAACTCAGCCATGTTTCTTGTTTTGGCTTAAAATATAGTCTTGGCGAAAGTCATGCACTTAAACTACGCAATAGCATTGCTTAAGGGCTTTCAAGTTATAACTTTTTTGTTTGGGAAAATACGGACCGAAAGCAGATCAAAATAAATTACAGGCCATCTTCGTCAAAAATCCAGCCTTGAATCGCCGTGACATGGGAGTAAAACAAAGGTTAAGGAATTGAGAGAACAATTTTGGATTTGCAGTGGCCGAAGTTTCGTCTGAAAAGTGCGTGATCTGTGGCCGACTCAACAGCAAGCCGTACAGCTATTCCAAAATGCCCTCGTTAACTAAGGAGCGCCTCAATGATACATGCCCATTTATTGTAGTCGAGATCAACAATTTTGGACCATTGTTCATTAGAGAATTACACTCAAGCAAGAAGAATCTCTTCAAAGCGTGGGGTGTGTTATATACATGTGCTGCTTTACGTGGAAAAGTATTAGATTTAGTACCAGACCTATCCACACCTACCTTCACAGTAGACAGAGTAGACAGAGTCTGTCTCGATTCGGCTCACGAACAGGTTGTCCCAAAATTGTTATGTCGGACAAAGGCTGCAATTTCATTGCAGAATACACACAGAAGTTTGCAACAGATCAGGGATATCGTGGAAACTTAATCAACCCCTCTCACCATGGTATGGCGGATTCTTTGAAAGAATTGTCAGAATTGTAAAATCGATCCTGAAAAAGGATTTGAAAACCAGTCGTCTCAACTACATAGAACTTCAAACATTGTTTTTGGAAATCGAGAGAATTGTAAATAACCAACCTATCACTTATGTATATTCAGATGACATTGAGTCATATATCATGCCGAACAATCTTCTATATGGACGACGATTAGAATTCCACGCCAGCGGTGAAGTATATTCTGATAGCCCAGCACTGGATATAAATTCCTATACCAACAAAATGGAAGCAATAATCAACCACGTCTGGAACAGATGGAGAAAGGAGTATTTGCCAGAGCTGGGAGAGCATCATAAAATGATTAGGAAAAAGGAGCGAGACTTGATACATACTGGAGATGTTGTAATAGTTCAGGAAGATTTTGTGCCAAGACACTTGTGGAGGTTGGGACTTGTTGTTGGTTTAGTGAAGGGTAAGGATGAGGTAGTTCGAGGTGGTGACGTAAAAATTGGAAGGACAGGGTCCGTAATAAAAGGGCCAGTAAATTAACTCTATCCTGTAGAGTATTTTCAGAATGGAAATAAAGAAATGGTAGAAGATTGTGTTGAACAGCCCGTCCACGACGAATTCACAAATAAAGTTCATGAGAGAACGAGACAATCCGAACCTCCAATGAAGAAATCGACAAATACTCAAGAAAGAAGACCTTTCAAGCGAGAAACAGAAACTTATTCACTTCGAAGTGGAAACAGAACTGAATGTTGAGCCTCAGCATTGGTGGGGGAATGTTACGTAATATAGGCCACGTGCGCCATAGCTTTATAAAATTTACCTTTTTGTTTGTGAAATACACAGTCCTCGTGAGATCTTACAATGAGTGAGGGATGGCAAGGCCTGTTCTGGACAATATCTTTCCAGATTTATATTTCTTTCTTCAATTATGGCAGATTCCATTACCTCATCGCCCTCATTGGTTTTGTCATAATACGTAGATGCTTCCTTGCCAGTCGAATATTGCGCTGGATCCCATTTTGCTCACTTCCAGTTGCATTCTTTGGATTCTTTAAAAAGCATCTGTCATTAATTTTATGACAGTAAGATCATCGGAATTACAGCTTTCAATAGGATCAACATTGCAGTTACAAAAGGCAATTCCAATTTTTGTTACATCGCACGCTAGAATTTTGGGACCTGTGACATTGTTTTCTAAAATCAATTTTCTGGTGAGATGCCGAAGAGAAAAACCATTTTTGAAACGTTGCTGGGCTCATGAATTTCTCAATTTGTTTATGTATGTATTGATCCATATGTCAGCAAAACTTGAGAAATTGCAACCCATTCTTTCAACCATGTCAACAAAATCCAAACCAAGCTCATAACCTAGGTTATAAAGCATGAAAAAGTTACATCGGCTACTATGATTCTATGGCCCGTTTGTTCTGAAAAGGGTTATCCATTTTCCTTTGAAGTGGAATCTTCGTTGTATACCCGAAATATGGTTTTGACTATTCATGTTTTCACACTATATTGTGAAAGGGGCAGATGCTGCTTATATTGGGATGGAAAGGGTGAATCAATTTTTTGTCTATCCAACAAAACATGTCCTGGTATTTACTTATTGCTTTCAAAGGCTTTTGTTCAGTGTGTCTCTCTCCTCTGCCTGGTTCTACGACGAAAAGGGAAAAAATCAGAAGGTTTGACCGTGAAAAAAAGTAAAGATATCACTGTCTAAAATAAATGCGAATTAAAATAATAAGACTAGCAGCCCAGGCGACATCGCTCCCCACCCATGTTCAGTATGCGTTGTGTTGCAGAATTTAACTCGTGTAAAAGTTTCTTTTCAGGCATTAATTCTTTAATTCATTTTTTACATTTAAAACAAAAAATTTAAAACTGAAACAAATAGCAATATGGCTCAGAATATATATCTACTAGTAACCCGTTTAAAATTTTTTTACGGATTTTAATTCTTGAAAATGATGTCTCAAAAATGGTGTCGAAAAATTAATTTACAAAATGACAAACAGAAAGTGCGTTCATGTTGTAGTCACCACTTCGTTAATAATGTGGACCATAAAACTACCAGTTATTCTCTTAGAGGTTTTAAAGATGGTTTCCAAATAACTTCGAGTCTAATTTAGGAGGAATTGTGATGGTTCCCCTGATTTTAAAGATCCACTTAAACAGACACAACCTAGATAAAACATTTTTCCAAGTTTGCAATCAAGACTGGGGCATAGAACAAATGTATTGTTTTACTTGGAAGATCTAAAACCCATCAAAAACAATATATACGCGCTGTGCATCTGCTATTTTCACTCTCTAAAATAAATTGCATCTTGTGTAAAATATTTTACGTGTTTTGATTTTTAAAATAACGTCTCAAAAAATGGCTACAAAAATTTTAATCACAGAACGATGTTGAGAAAGTATATCCAACTGATTTGAAAAATACAGGAATGGTAACCGAGATGTCGGCAATCAAACATCACAGCCCTGCGCGGATCATCAAAAATGTAACTCTCGAAAAGCGCCTTGTACGATTCAATATGCAATGCAATGGTTCCCCTCGATTAAAAAATATAACGTCAAAATGGAAAAAGGTACTCCTCACCCTTTTAATTAAAAACTCTGTAGGTATTCCAGATAAAGCATTTTATCTGTTCATTGTCAAGATTGCACATCATAAACATCTTTTTACTCGGAAGATCTGAAACACATAAAAATACTCATATTAAATCCTTTCACGATTCGATATAGAAATAAATTGTGCGCACATGAAAACAACAGAAAGATTAAAATGGCTGTAACTGTTTATGAAACCCATGATCCAAGGTAAACAGAAGCTATTTTGCTATTTTGAAAAGCCGAACCCGTAAGTCATAAACGTGTCAAAACAAATTAATACCTTCAAGTAATTTTCTTTTTACGAAGCTTAGAATGGATATCAATATAGAATATTGTTCTTTGCCAACCCAGACTTGATTTAAAATTCATTTCTTCAAATTTCATTGTTTGTATTTGTCTTCCCTAAAGGAGAAGTAACGATGCAGCAACCCTATTTATATTATAAGAAAAACAAAGCAAGCAAAAAAAAAGTTCAAGAGCGTACTTACCCTAAAAACATTAATAAATCTTTCGTGCAATACTTTTGTTACTAACTTCGTTCTCTTGATATTTCTTACTCTCGTATGTTTCATTACCTCTTTTTCAAAATAGCAAATGAAAACTTGCTGGCAAACGAACGTCAACCCTATAGATTCATGATCAATCAAAACATTTAAAAATCCAAACATTTGAACGATCAAATGCGCTGTGAGGGTTTCCCCTTGTACTAATCGTGAATGTGTCATGCGCGGTCTAACTGCCGCTATATGACCACGATTAAGAAGATTTCGACCGTGAAAAACGACCCGAAACATTCACTCTCTAAACTGAAAACTGGATCCACAGCGCGTATTAGAATATAGATATGCAGAAGAGAAGTAACTTTTGTGTAAAAATAGGACAGAACTGTTTACCCAGACAATACAAAACATTGAATAAAAACAAATTGATACCTTCCAACTGTGTTTCATTTGTGCCAAAATTAGATTGGTCAGCAATCGTTAACGAATTTTTGAAATGATAGTCTGTTCTCCCCAAAACCATCAACATCATGATAAAAACCACAAGTTTCATTTCTTTAACGGTTTACGTGCTTTTTTATTATTAATCTTACATAAAAAATATTTCAATTCTATAAAAATGCAAAGAAAGATTATCATGCTATGACATGCTATGACAGAAAATTCATGTAGGTACCCATTTATCCTAAAAATAATTAATCAAAAACACAAATTCAATGACAGAATTTGTAAAGCTTTAGATTGGAAAGCAACCATTACTGAGTCAAAACATTAAAATAATAATAATAATTGAAACAATGAAATGCCCTACCAAAGCCATAATTTAATACCGAAAAGATAAGAAGTAACAGATTAAAACATAATGCCAAACTTATATACCCAGGCATAGTACGTAAACAACTACCATAACACAAAATAATGTGTTATCATGACAAAATTTCAGAATCCATCCAGCAATGCAATGCTTCTTATTTGTAGTAGCACAGCACACAGTCTTATCACATTGTACAGCAATCACATTGTACAGCAATAATTAATGAATTTCTGAAATACATAACTAACTATCCCTTAACTAACCCTCACAGGCATGCAACTCAAAATTTTCAAAAAACATGACATGAAACATGACAAAATCTTTCGGAAAACATGATTTTCCCAAGCAAAACATGCTAATTTTAATCCTGGACTTACACCTTTTCATGGAATTTATAGCTTTTGTCAACATTTTTCGGTCGATATCAACCCCCCTTTTTTATTAAGGGATTGCAAGATTTCCGATAATCTATTGAAAGGATATTTCAACTTCTAGTAAAATGGTAAAACTATGTGGAACAAAATGTAAGTGAAAATTCAGTTACATAACACAAGACTTTGAAAAACCAAATTTCTTAAGTAGTATAATACTATATAAATGCTATATGTAAAATGTAATATACAGTATTAAAAAATAGAAACAAAATCTAAACAAAAATATCAAACTAAGATGATTAAATAATATACCAAAATCAATAAGTTTAGGAATTTTGAACAAGTTTCGCCCTTTTTTCTTGAAGTTCTTTGATTTCTAATGAGAGCTCCTCTTTTCTTTTTACACCAGTGGCAACCTTCATATTAGCTTGTGTAAGCTTATCGCGATTCAGTACCTTTTTTAAAAGATGTGACTGGATTTCCTCGTTTCCTTCTTTAATGATTGTCTCAGCCATCTTAACACCGTTTTGCAGTACGCAAATATCTCTGTCAACATCCGCAAGCTTGTCTTGTTTTTCGGCTTCCTTCTTCTTGTTCACAACATCTTCCAATAACTTGCGTTCAATTTTTTCCTTCTCAGCTTTATAAATCTCGTATTGCGCATGTGAGTTTTTGCATTTAGAGGTAAGATCTGTTGTAACTTCAAACTTTCCAAGACCACCATTTCGCACAAGGTAATCCTTTACATTTCGTAATGCACTTAAGGTGTCCTCGTCTATCTTGTTTCCATGTATTTCCAGATGCTGCTTGGTGATTGAAAATCCTCTTTCGGGATCCGTCAGAAAGTGTAAGGATAAGATTTACAAACGTAACCAGTCTCCGATATTTGGGTTTTCCTTCTAAGTTGACTATACCACCCACATTTCTCCAATAATGATCTATGCGAACAAACTTTGAATCGTCGTCGTTATGCGTTGCTGTCACATCCAAAAGACCGTATGCGTATTTCCAGTAAGAATACACCTCTCTCTTTTTCTCTTGAGGTTTGGCTTCATAAAAGGACGAGAGGATCTTATCTATTTAATAGAGTTTGAACTCCCCAGTTACCGCATCAATGAGACTATCGGTAGATTCATCATCCTTAATGTTGAAGATTTTTCTTTAAGGCATCAGGCTTCATGGTTCTGCAAACATTGTAGCAAAGCCTTTTGATTGCTGTTATTCCTTTTTTTCCACCATGATTTTGATGCCCAAGGTATTGGGCATCGCGGACTACCTGCTCATCAATTGGCAAATTACTTAGGAGGTAATCCGCTGATTCAGCCATGGCTTCCTTCATATTTTGCCTCAACCTTTTCTTTTCCAACTCATCCATCTTTGATTTCTTGAACTGAATTTCGGTCTGAGCCCCAAAATTACACAACACCTTATGGTTTGATTGTAGTTTCACATCTATCTCCTTTAGATTTTTCACTGGTTTCATCACATAGCATTCATCACCTTTTTTGTCTTGAAAAACTTCAGGGTTCAGGAATTTATCGAGAACGGTATTCACCAGTTGCATGCATTTCAAATGAAGAAGGTGAATTAAAGGTGCATTCGTCGTTTGATGAACTTGCGAAAATCCTGGGCGAATGAAACAACACAAGCAATGACAACTGGAATCTTCTTATTTTGCAAATAAGCTTTGATACGAGCATACCTTGCTGTTGAAGAAACACCTTTTGATCCGGTGAATCCAAGTAGTGTTGGTAGTTTCCGAAGAAAATACTCAGAAAGATTTTCCCATTGCTCCATTAACTTGACCAGCACTTTCTCCAAACTCATCCAACGAGTAGAGCAATGTTTCTCCATCATTCTTGCAGTAATGCCAGTAATCTGATGACAAGCAGTGTACTGCTCTCTTCTGGCAGCTGAATATTTAAAAAAAAGGTGAAAATCGATGGACATTTCATCTAGATCGACAACGGTATTTTTTAAAGCCTTAACAACTTTGCCAAATGCATTGTTTACAATGTGTAGAGGACAGGTGCCTACTTCAATAATAGACAATTCCTCCTTGAGTTTGGTTTTGAATGATAGGTTAACATTTGGTCCATCCATACCCAAACCTAACATGTAATTAGGTTCTAAAGAAGCTTCTTTCATAAAATCATGGAAGTGAATCAACATATCATCTGCAGTGCATCTTCCAACATATAAGGAGCCGCAGTACACAGATGATATTTCCTTATGTTTCGGGCTGAAGTATGTAGCATAACCGTCATATTGTTTCTTGACTTGGCTGTTAGTCATTTCATCAAAATGAAATGTAAAAGGTTGGTTTTGAAGGTCTTTCTGTACCAACTCCTTGATATGTGGAGAAATACCGAACTGTATGACATATTTCACTTTCCCTCTGCCCTGACAATAATTTTTGGCAATACTAGAGTCAGGAAACATTCGCCGGTATAAATCATTATCATTTTCACAAGAGTTAAAAGAGATGTTGTTCTCAACCACATTCAAAGCACGTACAATCACAGCATTCCATGCTTGTTGCTCGCTTGTAAGAACCACTTTAGTATTTCCCTTTTTCATGAAAAAATCATTCCTACTTGTACTTTGGGCAAAAGTAGCTTGAGAATTCGAATCGCGCAACCTCTTCAAATGTTTTTCAACTTTCTCATGTTTTTGAATGACACCAACGCCAGCCTCTATATTCAATGAAGAATTGCATACTGTGCAGAGAGCTAAGTAAACGTTAGTCTTATTCGGAATGAGCCATGGACGATTTACTTGCCAAGATGCCTGAAACTTTGTTTTACCCATTTTTCATTTTACATTTTACTTAGTAATATCTAAACGAGCAAAAGAGATTCACTAATGAAAAAATAATAACGAAGTGAATACCTGTAAAATAGAAGAGTGCAGGAATACAATTGAAATAACCTTGCGCAAAAATTAGCTGACAATGGTACAAAATTGGATAATAAATGTTTTAGGTGATTGTACAAGAAATAAAGTCCATTCATACAGAGCATAAAATATTCACAAACAAAAGTAAACAAAATACTACATCTGTTTTTATATCTGTTTTGATAACAATTCGAATTGGTATTCGACATTCGAACATGAGAAAGATCTAAAAAATGTTCGAAACAATATCATATATATAATTCTTTCTCAGTTTTCCCTGAATTGACTAAAATGATGGCAGAAGATCACAATCAAAAAATATTTTTGGTAGACGCTCACAAAAACATGATTTTCCAGGCAATAACATGCTAAAAACATGAAATCATTCAAAACATAGGAAAAACATGAAAAACATGAAAAACATGCTGAGTTGCATGCCTGCCCTCAAAGCATCATAATTTAACCATGTGCTTCATTTATTTAATGGTTTATATACACTTTTTGACCTAAAAGAAAAAGATTTCAGTGAAGAACAGCTACAATCCACACAACTGCAACAACCATATTGAAGCAAACAAAAGCAAAAGACATAAATGACAGACAAAGCACCAGACATTGTCAATAAAATATACAGGAAAAATTAAAAAAAAAGCAGACATGGTTGAGATGAGATAAGACAGCATAACATAACCGTTTTTAATTGATCTGTAAATAGATAAATCTTCTTTGCTAACCGAAGGCGGGCGTTACTAAAACAAATTTTTACTGCGCTCCCCCCTCGTATTCATTGCTTCATAGTCTTAGTCACACATTTGTAAGATATCTTTTCAAAACAAAATTAAAATTAAAACCATTGATTACCGTGTTAATAAACATCATTTTTTTTGTAGCCAATTCTTACAATATTCACTGCACTTCTTCTGCATAGCCACATTATTTGATAACTAAAACGAAATAAGTAAAACACTGAAAATGTGCTGCACACATTCTTCCACTCGCATTTCTTCTCTGTTTTCCACTGACGTAAACCATTTCACTACACTGCTTTTACATTGTGGTTACACGTACAATTTGATTCGCGCAACCCGAAGTGAAGTGAACTCACTTCGGTCTCCTAATAAACTTCATATGTTGTTTACACGTTCTAAGTGAAGTGAAATTTCACGCTGGTCTTATTTCACTCCTGTCAAAAAGACAGAAGTGAAATCTCACGCCCGTGTGAAAAACGCGTGTATCCCAAAATATTTGTGCATAAACCGAAGTGAAAAGTAATCTTGCAACTTGAAGTATGTTTCATGAAAAGAAAAATGTACAGAAAATGATGATTTTGTGTTTTTAAAGAGAAAGTCATTTTCGCAATCCGTTTGGAAAGTGTTGAAAATGTCTGACATTACAAAATTGTAAGTATTTTCTTATATTTTTTTTTCAAATATAAACCATTTTTAACTACGTTATTTTTTGGAAACTAGGAACAAAGGAAAAGAATTCAGAAAAAGAGCGAACGAAACGTTATTGGATGAAAATGATGAATCTGTTTATTCCCAAACGCCTCTTATCAACTCCACACCACTTCAACCTCCTCTCCCCAAGAAATCCAAGAAAGAGACAGGAATATGAAGATTTCGTTGGACAACTGAAATGGTTGATACTTTAATCAACTGTCTAAGTGATGAAAAATCTAAATTTGAATTCAAAGGTTTAGACTTTGAGGTGGATTTGGTCCAACTGTACAGCAATATCCGTATAGCAATGGCTGAAATTTACAAAGAAGGTGAGTCTGGAATTGTGGCCGTGGAAGGAATAGGTGAAGGGCTTGGCACAAAAGAGCTTGCAGTAGAAAAGGTTAGAGTCGAAGCGGAAAGAAAAGCCATCAAAAATGGATATGATAGGATGAAAACGAAAGTAAAAGAATTAAGACAAAATTATAGGAAAGCAGTAGGTGAGGGAAGACAATCTGGAAGTGGTAAGATTGCTTGTGATAATTGGGACCAATTGAAATTGATTTGGGGAGGTTCACATGCAACGGTTTGTATAAAGAAGTCGGTTTGTATAGAGAACTCGGTTAGTTCGATCACCATGGATGATGAGGTCGATCCTTTTGATGTGTGGGAGTACAGGGATAGAGAAGAGCAAGAAGAAGAAGAAGTGTCCGACGGAGATTGCAACGAAGCAAACGCGATAATTGAGGCAAGCGACATCAGCTCAGAAGATTCCTTTGGTGTAAGCAAACAGAAAAGCACCCCCACCAGAAATGTCAACCCAACGCCGAAGTTTGTTGACAACAAAAAAAAACATGGAGAAAGGTCTTTCTGCTAGTCAGAGTGACATGATCTATATGCAATTGGCGAAGGATGAGCTGATTCTCAGGGAAACTTTAGTAGACCAATTAACAGCAGCAACTGCAGAATCCAATAAAGTGTTTGAGAAAATGTCTGCATCAATCGAAAGCGTTGGAAAATCAATCGAAGGTCTGGCGCAATTGGAAATAACTGTCAACCCTCCTACTTACGCACAAAATTACTATTATCCGCAGCAATACCCGTTGGACAATGGTCAAACATATCCTAATGGGCACCACCGAAAGATACCATATACTCACAAACCCTCCCAATATTTACATCAACGCTAAATGAGTCCAACACAAATGATTAACACTATGAATCGTTATGATTTATGTTATGATAGTTATACTATTACATGTTATAGCATTCACATTCTGAGAACATTGTATTACATTACAAGTTATGAATACTTATTATGGACTCTCAAATACTCTTTAAAATAAGTAGTGATAGCTTTTCTAACTCTTTTTCCCATCAGCGTATTATAAGAGTTCAATTTATCAACTTTGATTCTACTATGTTTTGCTTGAACAACTTGATCAACTACATGCAAATCAACATCTACCTTTTCTCTTCTGCAAAAATTATGGAGGACGAAACAAGCGAAAATGACGTTAGGTAGATGACTGACTGGAATGTCCATTGGCCTCATCAAAATCCGCCATCTTGCCTTAAGTCGACCAAACGCGCATTCAATTTGGTTTCTTGCACAACGTAGCATTTGGTTGAAAATCACCTCCTCGTTTACCCAGACGCAAATACCTGTGCGTCATGGACACGGCCAGGCCACTTCACCTCAACGTTGATAAATTGTCCAAATGCGTTACATATCGGTTGGCAGTTTAAAGAATAGCATAGTTTGTAGGAATGGTAGTCGTGAGCATTTTCTGACGGTTGTTTTATTGGTATACGGGTCCCGTCAATACACCCAATCACCTGAGGAAAGCCAAACCTTTGTTGGAATTGAGATGCAGATTCCAAAACCTCATCTTTTTTGACAGGAAACTTTATAAATTCTGGTCCCAAATCTTTTGTCAAAATACCACATATTTCTCTAATCACCTGTCCAACTGTACATCGCGCAATACCAAATGTGTTAGAAGTCATTTGCATAGAATCTTGATCCTTAAGTTAATAAAAAGTTATAGCAACTCTCTTTTCCAAACTTAATACGTCTTGCCTGACTCTGGAGGACCTTTTTTGCATAAGGTTTGATCAGGTTCAGTAGTTTCAGAAAATCTGCTTTTCACATTCGTAAATTCTTTTTCCAATCCTCTTCGGTCAGTTTATCCTTGATTAGATTTTGCCACCACTGATCCGTTCTGCCAGGTTTAACCCATGTCAATTTTTTTTTCTTCGAAGAAACCTGAAAAACAGAAGTAATGCACCATTAACGAAAGGCACGATCAAATAAATTCCATTGGGACGAAAGCTCCCAAAGATGAAAAGTTTACAGTAAAAACCTTTTTCTCGCTGAATGATATCAATATTCCTTGACATTATTGCTTCATTTTGAAGATGACGAAGATGACCTTGGTGCTGGACGATCTTTAAGGCTATAACTGCTTTAAGTTAGCTTTAAGTTAACAGCAAAGCGGTGGTTAAGATGCTGGATATACATAAGATCAAAAGAGTTAACTGCTTACGCTTGTTCATTTTTTTTCTCTTTTTTTTAAAAGAGAAAATATAAGTTGAGACAAATCTTTTATATTTATCATGCTGCAAATTGCAAAATTAACTTTTGACCCGAAGTGAAAGCAAATTGAATTATACCTGAAGTGAAGTCAAGTGAAACACACGTGTAAACTAAAAAAATTTCACTTCGGATACGTGTAACCCACGCCTAAAAGGAAATAAGTAAAACCCTGAAAATGTGCTGGATACTCCACTCGCATCTCTTCTGTGCATTTACATCGTAAACAAACATTTAAATACAGTACACATCCGTTAATTTGAATGCCGCTTAATTCAAACATTCTTTATCTCGAACAAATTCTTCAGTCCCTTGATTTTGGTCCAATAAAGTCTTATATTTTGTGCCGCTTAATTCGAACTCCGTTAATTTGAACATTTTGTTAATTCGAACAGTTTTTTTGGTCCCTAGGCTAAAAAAACCCTCGTTAATTTGAACTTTGGAGCACTATTAATCTAAAACTATAGTGAAAATCATAATAGTTTTTATTATGACTATGTGGAAATGAAGACATTTTTCTGATAGTGGATAGCTATTGTCATCGCTTGCTTGAAGAAAAAGTGAGATTGTTTTTGCAAAACGGCCTGTCTTTCCGTTTGCCAAATTTACAACCACAACGTTGTTCTGTATTACTGCAGCAGCGTATTTTTTGTCAAATTCACTTTCTTATTTTACTCGACTCTCTAGAACTTCTCTATCCCAAAATCCATGGCTTTGCAGAGTGTTGTAAAACGTTCTATTCTGAAATTGTTTGATTCTGGAAACGCTCGATTTTTTAAGATATTCGCTTTTAAAAATTTGAATGTTTTTGTCCTTCATTCTTTTTCTCATTTCTTCTCATTAGCTGTCCACGTGCAAGAAAGATATATAAGAAACTCTATTGGAATTCTTATTTTTACTAATTATCCGATAATTTGAACATTTGCTAATTCAAACAAATTTTTCGGTCCCTTCAGTGTTCGAATTAACAGATGTGTAGTGTATGTCACTCTCTAAAAAAAAGTGAGATGCACAAAGCGAATTAGCATAATAAAACTAGTAACCCGGGTAAAAATTCTTACCGAGTTTAACTTTGAAAAGGATGTGTCAAATTTGCCTTTCCCGTTGAGCGATCCCCGTGACGAACATTTCAATTTGGGAATTGGATACGGAAAATGTAACCATGTTGTAGAGCTCCAAAAACTGATAAAAAAAAGTGTATGGGATAATTTCGCTATGATCAACCCTTGGAGAGATATCGCCGATCAAAGATTTTGATGACGTCATAGCCGCAAAATCCAAAAGTATTTGGGCCTAAAACTTTCGTCACCCCATCGCCTGTATCGCCAACCCTATTGGTTCTCGAGATATTTCCCCTGGGGATGCAATGCAATGATTCCCGCTCGCCACCCATGTTCAGCATGCGTTGTGTTGCAGAATTTAACTTGTGAAAAGTTTTTACAGGCATTAATTTTTTAATTCATTTCTTACATTCAAAAGATTTGAAACAGAAACAAATAGCAACATGGATCAAAATATATATTCATATGCAGCAGAGAAGTCACTTAAATGTAAGAAAATGCAATATATAACAGAACCGTTTACCCAGACATACAAAACCAAACATTGAATAACATTACAAAAATGATACCTTCCAACTTTTTCTTTTGTTCCAAAGTTACTACTGGACTGCAATGACAGAATTAGTATAGCTAAAGAATTTTTAACATATGAAAACATTCACATATGATGATGTGGACCATTTTTTATTTCCAGTTCAAAGCTCCTCTCTGGAAAATTAGAAACACAACACTAAACATCCATCTTATCCTTTTAGCCCATGAGCTAGGTCGATTTTAGGGCTCAATTTTAGGAAAAAGGGAAAGTTGGTTTTTTGTTATCTATAGGGTCTTTACTTTTAGGAAAGGTATGATAACCCAGTCAAATCGGTAGCTTTTACATGAAATCAGGGGGTTAAAGTAGAGGTACTTTTGGCGTTTATAAGGGTTACTTAAGGAAAATAGCATTTACAGTGATATATAATTAGTTATTCCTTGACAGTTAGTGATCCAAACGACTTGAAACTTGGTAGTCGTGCTGAAGATATGTTCAAAATTAGTTTGTAATAAAAAAAATTTCAAAAATCTTTTTCATGGGGGCTGGTTAGGAGAAAATAGGGAAAAATCTGGGTTTTTTAAACTATTTTTTGCATATTCTTTACTAAAAAGTCAACTTAACAATAAGATGTCTCATATAAAGTAAATAATATACTAACTCATTTAGTTAATACCAGAATTAGGCATCACTGAGCTAAAATTATACATAATAATGCTGAAAAATAGGTTTTCAGGGTGTAAAATTGCTATTTTTTGACGAAAATACATCTTTTTTCTGGTTTACTTCCAATAACTCACTAGAAAACTCTTACAAATGTAAAATATGATTGACTGGATGTGATAGAAGAAATAACTGAATGTAATTGCGTATCATCTAGGTTATTTAGAGGCACCAGGGGGTAAAACAGGGGATGAAATATAATTTTTAAGGGAGAAAGGACAAATTTCAGGAAGGAAGCAAATTATAATCATTATTATTATATGTTTTTATTTTAGATAATAAGTACTGTAGGCCAATATGTAAAAGCAAAAGTCATATTTTTTATAGTCTTTTTCAGCAGCAGATTCCAAATCAGAATCGCTGTCATAAGCATCAGGTTCATCACAAATAAAACTTGAGAGTGTTTTGATGGTGTCTGAGATTAAAAGTGAAAAACATATGAAGAGTTTCCTTGACAAACACAAAGTTTATCAAACTGTTGACTTTTACGATCCTATCAAGTGACTCTGTTTCGGAGCATTTTCATCTACTAAGAAAATAGCCAAAGGAAAACTGAAAAAGTTGTGCAATTCAGTGCCCAAAGATGTCTTTAACAGATCTAAACGATTGATGCAAAAGAAATCTTTTGTTATCCACTTGGGCCTATACATTGGACACTTGCAACAGGCAGTGGCAAGCATATGAAAACAACCAAGTGAAAAATCATGCATGAGCGTGGTTCCAATCCACCTTTTCTACCTAAATTTGGTATGGTTGAAACGGTTGGAACAGTGTACTGCCCTTAGCTACGATGGTCTTAGCTGATTTGAGAGAAGTTCTGGATCGACACAAACAGATGTTTGTTGTTTGATGTATTTGATGTGTACTGCAGAAAGGGGAAATTGTTCAACAAGTAGACAAGTAGCAGGGTCCATCCCCTGACAGTAGAAAAATTTGTATGAAGAAATTCAAATTCAGAATTTGAAAAATTGCCAGTTAACATATATAATTATTACGTCTGTGGCATTAACATTACGAATAATTAAATGAATTCAAATATCCCTGAAACATCAACAATGATGAAAAACTTATAACAAAAAAAAGAAACGAACGGGGCTCCCCTGCCTGAATGAAAGATATTATAATATAAAACAAATTTGAAAAGGCAACTTAGTTTCTCAGGATTTAGTATGAAGTATGAATATGAAGTATAGATAAAGAACTCAAATAACTTTAACTTTTAAAATTGTCTCGCATGAAAGCAACCCCTTAACCTTTTAAACCTGGTAAGACCATAGCAGAAAATTAAAATTAAAAATATATAGCAGGTGATGAACTAACTAGCTTTAGCCAAAATCTGACTAAGAACCTGGGTTCTTTGCCTGTGGCTCGTTGAGTAAGCAGGCTAAGAGTAGATGGGTCTCCTGGCTAAGAATTGAGTGGACTTCTCGGTAGCTAAAACCTCACGTCATATTAATTCAAATGGTGAAAGATCATTACTACTGCGTTACAACCTACAAAATATTGATTTCCTTTCACAGTTACCTGTTAGCCTTCCATGCACTTACGGGATTTACTTTTGTCAGTGCATTTATTGGTAAAGGAAAATTGAGGCCCTTAAAGGTGCTGTTGATGAAAAAAAACTATATTTAGCGGTTTGCTCAAATTGAAAATGAACACAGATGTTTTGACAAACAATGGGGAAAAATACAAGTCTATGACGTATATGGCCATAAAGGTGATAATGTCAATCTATTAAGATATCAGCAACAGGCTGTTATGCATGGATGCTTGTGACAATTAAGAGAATAAAAATTTTAGTTTAGTTTGAAATTTGTCGTTTCTCCCTTCAAATTATATTTCATCCCCTGTTTTACCCCCTGGTGCCTCTAAATAACCTAGATGATACGCAATTACATTCAGTTATTTCTTCTATCACATCCAGTCAACCATATTTTACATTTGTAAGAGTTTTCTAGTGAGTTATTGGAAGTAAACCAGAAAAAAGATGTATTTTCGTCAAAAAATAGCAATTTTAATAGCAAGTTTCCCTTTTTCCTAAAGACTGAGCCGAAAACCCAAAATTTTGGGATTTAGCTCATGGGCTATTTATTTATCCAATAATACTAACTGTGTTTTAACTAAATAGATACTATTTTAACTTTACCTTTCAATACCAATTCACATCATATCATGTTAGTAAACAATACTGATCATGTTCTGTAGCCATTTTCAAACACTTCTAAACTCTTAACTTTCTATATTTCATACCTGTAAACAAATTAATAACACACGATTTACTTTCCAGAATACTTTCCTATTGTAAACATACACTTTCTCTTTGTTTTCTACTGCAATTCCACTACCATGCTGAATTCTTTCTTTTTAACTTCATAACTGTGGAGCCATTTTGAAATAAATAAAATAAGGAACAGCAATTTCGTTACCAAAACAAATTAGTAACTGTTCCAAGGCATGCATCTTTATGCCAAATTTTAAAAAACGATCAAATAACTTTGTTTTTACACACTTTTGATGATGTGTTTATTAAATCCGTTAGACTCATGTACTTACGTATATTACTGTATATCTTTTCCAAACAATTTCCCAACGAAAAGAAGAAAAACCATTTTCACCAATAACATCATCCTTTCTGCAGCCATTTTTAAACAAATTCAACTTCATCTACACTACTTTACTGCAGCATTCCCATAACTATTTGATAACTATAAAAAGAAATACGTAAAATCAGCATGACTTTCTTCCACTCATTCTTCATTTGTTTTTCCTCTGAAAAAACCTATATATAT
This sequence comes from Turritopsis dohrnii, assembly GCA_027922465.2. Classification (NCBI taxonomy): domain Eukaryota; kingdom Metazoa; phylum Cnidaria; class Hydrozoa; order Anthoathecata; family Oceaniidae; genus Turritopsis; species Turritopsis dohrnii. Next base: position 54,738 of record BQMF02000341.1, read on the forward strand.
AAAAAAAAACAATATCTGTTCAAAAACTCACCTACGCATGTTCTTTCATTAATCTAAAATACAATAACAGTAAAAGTTTAACAATAAACGGTTTCATAATAACAATACCTTTGTATGTATACAAACCTGTGTTTCTTCGTGAAATCAACTGCGACAATGAAAATCGGTTATTAACGGACTAATTTTTTGGAAATCGTCAACCAATCCAAATGCGGAAGAAAGAATTTCTTTCTTTTTGATTGGATTAAAAATTTAAACTTCACACTTAGATTATGTAACAGAAAAAGTGTCTGTTGCCTCTACGTGGTTTTACGACGAAAAGAGAAAAAATAAGAAGGTGAAGAAAAAAGTAAATATCAGAAGAATTGGTAAAAACAAAATATCATGTCTAGACCACATCTACATCAATTCTTTCATTTATCAAAATACCCTTTCGGGATGAATCAAGACACATCTTACGATCATTTTACTGTTTTCATTGTTGATCAAAACATAGACATCACAAATTACCCTGATAAAATTTAAAAGTTTATTAGGCCTTTCAAAAATGCGCTTAAGGGAAAGAATTGGACCATACTAGTAACAAGCACAAGGGACGCTAATCTTTCATACGATATTTTTCTAAAGCAATTTTCCGAAACTTGCAGTAAATACTTTCCTCTGACAAAGATGACTATAAAGCAAAAAACATTACTTAAGGCCGTTTTCCATACGGCTGTATTTTACGCTCTAGCGAAAAAAGCTCGGGAGATTTTTTCTCGGGAGCACAAATTGATCTCCATTAACTGTTTTTCACGCACGTGCAATAAATATCAAAACATTCAGAATGGCAGCTTTAAACAGAAAAAAATTACTAGTTTTGCACAGTTTTTGAAGTACATATTGTCAATGTTATTACTGTCGCCAAAAAAGAAATAGATAGATAATTTTGATGGAAAAAGAAAATGTGAATGAAAAAGCTTTTCTTGGAGAGACGTTCCAAAGGGCTATCATCATCATCATCATTAACATTTTCGTATAATAAATACATTATGTACTAATGGGCGTGAGGTTAGAATGGGCGTTTGCTACTCGCGACTACGCGCGCAATGTACTAATTAAGAAAAAGAAAAAGAACGACACAGTTCTACGACATGTCCAATTTTATTATAAACGTTTCGCTCAACACAGTGAGCATCATCAGTAAGTTTTTACAAAACAGTATGACACGAATTTTATATAAAAACCGAAATGAATAAATAACAAAATAACAATGACAAGATAAATGACCCGTGTATATTTAAATGATTAAATAAATACAACGGTACAGAAGAGATATTCTTATTAAGTTTAGGTTCGTCCCTAGAGATGAGAAGACTTTCTTTAATTTCTAAAAGATAATTGTTGGTGGCCGAACCTATGACTGTAAAGTCCTCAACAGACGGTACGTGATCACACAGTAAAATGTGGTCTGAAATGGCAGTTTGTTGGCGTGATTTGAGATTTTTGCCAGTCAAAGAAGAGATCCCTAAGTGCTCGCAGATTCTAACATGGTAATGCCGTTTGGACTTACCATAATAGGTCGAATTGCATCGGCCACACGTAAATTTATAAACAATAAGCGAGCGTAACTCTTTGGGAATTTTGTCCTTAAAACGGAACAAACTACTGAGTCTATTATTCGACTTAAAAATAACTTTGAGTTTGCACATGTGTAGATTGGACTTAACCATACTGACGAGCTTACTGCGAAGTTCTAATGACTTGGTCCCACAAAATGGCAGACATAAAAGAAGTTCTTTCTTGGGAACTGTGGTGACACATTCCTTAACAGTAAACATTTTATCGACAAATTTCTTAATGCAATTGTCCACAAAACCTCTAGGATAGGCATTCTTATACAAGATAGATTTAAGACTGACGACTTCTGTATGGAATTTGCTTAAATCAGAACAAATAGAGAAACATCTGAACAATAAACCAAAAATTAACCCACGCTTAAAGTTTTCAGGAATGAAACTAGTAAAATTGGTGTATATACCGCTTTTCTTAATTTTAATGGATATGTCAACTCAACTCATCATATGATTATGCAATGTACTAATTGGTGTTTAATAATCTCATTGGACACCACTGTTCCATGAAATTATTCCAGGCCAACCTGTCTATTGCCAACTGAGCAGTATCCTCCCATTCCAATCTCATTCCTCTTATCATATCTTGCATCATTGACATCCATGTGGGTTTCTGCCTTCCTCTCGGCTTTTTCGTTGGCCTCAAGGAATGCCGAAGAGAGATCTTAGCTGGGACATCATCTTGCAAATGGAAAAGATGACCAAACCAGCTTAGTTCTCTCCTCATTATTACTTAAGACCAGGGAATTTGCCTTGTTATGGCATGAACATCTTCATTTGTGACAATGTTCGGCCATCTCACATTTAGACATGCCATACGGAGCAGTCTGCGGTGAAATGGGTCCATTGAACTCTTTAGCGATTTTGTCAAGGTCCAAATTTGAGAGTTATATAAAAAAAATACTCCAGCTTTTACGTCAATACTGACGTTTCCATAAAAGATATCTTTCATTGCCAATATTGTGTTGACTGCCAGGATCTTTCTCCTTTTGATGTCTTCTTCCGTATCTAACAATGTTCCCAACAATTTACACTTTTTCCATTTTTCCTCACCGTTTCTCATGATCGTAAACTGCTCAGTTTTTTCTTCATCTATATATTAATAGCCGATTCCGTCTGTTTGTTTGTTCGTTTGTTTGTAAGTCACGCAAAATGGTAGATTTCGCTTCGAAAGATATCGGGGATCTGCAACGGAGAGATCGCGGAGATCTGAAGAAAATTAGGGGGTATAAACAGAAAAAAATGGCTTCTAAAAAATAGCGATAATTGCATGAAATTGTAATATTTTTAACTGAAATATATGTACATGAGTAATATAAAACAATTTATAACTTAATATTTCCACAATACTTAAGAATGACCTTTAGTGAATCCACTTTTAAGCGTTTGTTAACCCCCGCTCAATGTCATGGCAACAATTGGAAACTGATCAGGTTTGCTTTGAAAAATTTTCATATAATATTCGCGCGAAAAGAAAGTAAAGAAAGTTGAGAAAAAACGATCATTTCGTTTGCCTAAAGACAACAAAGGAAAGTTGTGTTTGCTTTTTTGTTTATTGTTGTCTATTTAGCTAGGTAAACTGACAAAAAACACAAGGCCTGTTGTGTTTTTATTTTTGTGGTGATAATAAAAATTATATAAATAGATATATAAATTCCTGTATAGATTGTTCTTTTGTTTGAGTTTTTTCTCAACGAGTTATGAATTCCGATCATGACTATGGAATGCCTCAAAGGTTTGCATTGCCTAGATCACTATTTGATAGAGATGTAGTTGATGCACGGCAACAACATCAACAACAACAACCCCCTGCTGATGACCCTCAACAACGTCGTCGCATTAGAAATGCTGAACGACAAAGGAAATACCGTGCAAATCAAAGTGAGATTCGTGCTCAATTGAGAAGGGAGAAGGATGCACAACTTCAAAGACAGCGACGGGCTAATGAGCAACCGGAACAAGTTGCTGCTCGACTCATTTCACAAGCTCACCGACAGCAGTCGTTAAGAGATAACGAGCAACCTGAGCAAGTTGCTGCTCGATTTGAAGCGCAAGCTCATCGGCAGCAGTCGTTAAGAGATAAAGAGCAACCTGAGCAAGTTGCTGCTCGACTTGAAGTGCAAGCTCACCGACAACAGGCCCGAAGAGATAACGAGCAACCTGATCAAGTAGCTGCTCGACTTGAAGCGCAAGCTCACGGCCAACAGGCGCTAAGAGATAACGAGCAACCTGATCAAGTAGCTGCTCGACTTGAAGCGCAAGCTCACCGACAACAGGTGCTAAGAGATAATGGGCAACCCGACCAAGCTGCTGCTCGACGTGCATCTGATGCTCAGCAGCACCAATATGTTAGAAGCAATGAGCAACCCGAACAAGCTGATGCTCGACGTGCAGCTAATGCTCAACAACACCAAAGAGCATATGTCCGAAACAGACGAGTGTGCAGGGCTCGCTTTTTTAATGCTGCACGGATTGATATTGAAAACAATAATTTATCTGACATTCATTCTTTAGGTGAATTTAACGTTTTATGTGAACATTGTGGAGCACTCAAATTCGACCGTGAAACTAATTTTAAATGTTGCACAAATGGAAAGGTACATCTTCCAAATTAATTGAATTATCCGCCTGAGTTAAGGAATCTTTTACTTGATGATTCTGCACTAGGTAAACATTTCCGTAAGTGTATTAGAGTTTATAATAATGCATTTAGTTTTGCTTCTCTGTCAGCTAATCTACGTCCGCCCCCAGGAAATGGGCCTTCATGTTTTAGGATATGTGGACAACTGCTACATAGGTATGGAGCACTGCATGCTAATGAAAACCAAGTGCCTATGTTTAGCCAACTGTATATTATCGAAGCTGCTAATTCGCTTGACATGCGTATGCAAAACCCTTCCAATGCGGATTGAAACACAGACTTGATGGGGCAAATACAAACGGTCATTAATAGAGTTTCACCTTATGCCGCAGCATATCGTAACTTGGCTCAGGTCGAACGAGAGGAAGAAGAAACGGCCCTCTTAGAAAATAGACCAACCTCGGTAGTGGCTATGTATATGCGTGAAGGTGAAGACAGGAGGAGATACAATGCTCCACATCACAAAGGAGTCGCAGCAATTTTTGTAGGTAATGACGGTGCACCTCCTGCTGGTAGAAATATTGTAGTGTATCCAAGGGATCAGCCCTTGAGAAATATTTCTTACATGTCGACAAACATTGACTCCATGATGTATCCAATAATTTTTCCTAGAGGTGATCCTGGATGGAGTCCGAACATGAATCACGTACAACAGCATGCAACTGAAAGGCGGAATAAAATTACACGATTGCAGTATTACATTTATCGTATTGCCATTAGATGTGAATTTTCTGCTTTACATTTAGCTGGAAAACTATTTCAACAGTTTGTTGTTGACAGCTATGTCAAAGTGGAGGGAGCGACACTCGACTTCATACGCCAGAACCAAGAACAACTACGGGCAGACAGCTACACAGGCCTGATGGACTATTTGGAGGAAGCTGCCCATGAACGAAACCTCCGTGCGGGTAATATCGTTGTATTGCCATCTACCTTTTCAGGTTCACCGAGAAATATGCACCAATTGTACCTAGATGCTATGGCATTAGTTTCAAAACAAGGTAAACCAGATTTATTTTTAACTTTTACATGCAATCCTAAATGTTTCAGTTTCAGCAAGATTTTCAACTTTCTCAATATTCTATATATTCTATATATCATTTATGCTGGGCAAAAAAGTTGCTGTAAGGGCTATTTCCACAACCACTTTTGATCGAAATATTTCGACGAAGAAAAAGGTTGAGCATGCGCATTGAATATTTTCTGCTTTAGGAGCGAAAAATTTCTTTCCCCTACTGTGCGAATGTGAGTTAAAATAGTTTCAGCTCCCTATCAAAATCGCTTTGTGAAAAAATATTCGTATTATCAGTTCCTATCAAATGCACATAACAAAAGCCAGCTGATCTCATTGTTTAAAGGTCTTCTTCACAAATGAAAGACATAGTGTGATGGTTTGTAAAGGTGACGCGGACACCAAAATTGTCAGCACAGCATTAGAAGTCTGTAAGGAATTTCCAACAACCGTTGTCGCAGATGACACTGGCATTGCAATTATGCTGTTATTTCTGAAATATTCTTCCTCTAAGAAGGAGATGTACATTTTAAAAGCATCTATCAGTGTAATTGACATCAAAGAGCATTTATTGTTTATTCATGCATGGGCATGATGTGACTTAACCTCCTCTATAATGGGAAAAGGTAACTCAGGTTTTCTTAGAATAATACGGAAATCTTTACCAATACAACGTGCATCCGAAGTTATATCTGACTATTGGGCGGATGGAGGAAACGTTGGAAGAACAACAATTGAGGTATTCATAAGACAGTATGGTGGTACAGATGGTTCTACCTTGAGGAAAATGAGGTAATTTTCAATTGAGTATAAATCTGTATACACATATTTTTTGTTGTCTATTTATTGATAGCCGATTCTCAGTCTGTCTGTCACGCAAAATAGTAGATGTCAGCTGTGAGATAAATTATTTTTTTCTTGTGTGCGACGTCAGTACAGAACCAATGCATTGAAACCGAAATCGAATGCGACATTAATGGTAAGTTATCTTGGGAACCAATAGGTGACGTTTTGACGATACAGCTGATGGAATGATGAAAAATTTGGGCCCAATTTTTTTGAGGGACGAGTCCTAGCAAAATGATCCCATACATTTTTTTGATCAGTTTTTCGAGCTCTACAACATGGGCACACTTTCCGTTGGCAATTCCTAAATTTTACTTTTTGTGAACTCTGAGAGGGTGACACAACGCAGGCTGAACATGGCCGGGTAGCGACGCCACCTTGGCGGCAACAATAGACACGTAAGTTTGATACTTACTTCTGCTGATGCAAGTGTTCAGTGTTGGATACATAATACCAATAGTGCAATCACATTTAAACAAGTTTTATGCTAAATTGTACCAAAATATTAGTATTCTTCATATTTTCATATTTTAGCTCATGGACGTGACTATCTCTGATGTAGATTGCGATATTGAAGAAAATGACTATGAAGATGATTTGGAATGTGAAAGAAACATTTTTGATGTGTTAAAATGATATAATATAAATATAATTTTTTACCGTTTTAACATTCACAATCTACGTCATGAAACTTTTGTACCATCTTCTAGTATAATATAGTGTAGTGTTGTAATCAAACAAACAATAAAAAACTTTGAAATCATCATGATAACAGCAGACTTAATTATCTACAAAGTAATACATTTTGAAATGCTGGTGTATGCAACTTTTTTGCTCAGCATAAACTTATTTTTCAAATGATATAAAGAAGACATAATTTTGCGAAAGTTGAAAATCTCGCTGAAACTGATGACGTCATCATACACACTTTGAGCTCAAATATTGACGAAACGGTACATTTACAAAGGTTGTCGTAACCAAGTTTTTTGTTCAGCTTGAAATTATCTTTCGAATGATATATGAAACTAACGATTTTGACAACATCAACATTTTGGTCAAATTTGTCTTTTGGACCAAATTTGAATTGGCCCAAAAACAGGTTTCCCATTGTCAAATTGATGGGGCTTTTTTTTTGGTAGAAGTATAAGTATTATAGATCAAATGTGCAAAGTTTTAGCTTTATAGTATTTTTTTCTGGGTGTATACCTAATTCTACTCTACTATATCCATTGCTCATGATATTTACTTCATCAAACATTTTGTCTATGCGAAGTTCGAAATAATATCGTTACCGTTACCTCACCAACTTATTTTGCAGTTCGATGATCTATGAAAGGACTGTTTAAATGTCGTAGCAAATAGTTAATGCTTAATCAAAACGTTTTTTAATACACCTTTCTGATGAACATATTTTGTTGTACTTTTGTATTGCAATAAGTAATAATTTATAAAATATATGCCTTTGCTGACTACAACAGACACGCATTCTTTATTAGAACCTGTAAAAACCTTTTACACTGGATGCAGGTCTTTTTGAACAGGGTTTTTGAAAAAGTTTTGGTGGGGTGTGTGATACTAAGATAGTATTTATGTTATCCTATGGTTATTAAATCTGAATTATTCAAAGGAATTTCTGTTGCTATTCTACGAAACCTGAACCTTTTGTATTATTGTACCACTCTTTTTACCTCAGACACTGCCAGAACCTTATTTTCATGGACTTTTAATATATTACTAGCCGCCAAGGCGGCGGCGCTCGCCGCCCATGTCCACCTGCTTTGTATCACTGTATCAATAAACGTCAAATTTCCTTAACGGCTCGTACAACCAGAAGCAGATTCGAAGTCACAACCTCTGGTAAAACCAATCTTTTATCAGTGTAACAATACACTGAAAACACATAGAGAGAAAACTTCAACTTTTTATTAACTTTTGTTTTAAAAAAGTTACGCGCTCTAACATGGGTGCTATCAAACGTCAGGGGGAAATGGTTTCTCCTCTTAAAAAGATCACACGGAGGAGAGCAGAAAAGGCACGTGCTAAAAGAATCAAGTGAATAAAAGAAACGTTCGATCTGATATAAAATAAAATAGATTAAAAGAAATCGATTAAAGACAACTATTATGACAAAAGCAAAAAAAATATTTTGTTTTATGATACTCTTTTTTTACCTATAGGTATACATTTTGATTACTCGAAAAAAAAGTTCACCCGTCTCAGACAGTCAGGCAAGGATACGTTAGGATACACTGGCAAACCGAGATGCTACCACGTTCTGTCACTGCTGTTTTTTGTCCAAAATGTTTAATCAGTTAGTTTCTTTGTATTTAGTTGATGCACTGTTTTCAAAGCCAAGTCAACGTGGAATATAAAACTAACAATAATGATAAAAACAAAACGTTATTCCTATTAGTTCGTCAGCCAAAAAAAGTCACGTTCGATTGGGGTTGCAATGTGTTTGCTTCGAACTTGCGTCGCACATAAAAAAAGAAATCATTTCGCTCACAACTTAATCTACCATTTTGCGTGACAGACAAACAAACAGACAAACAGAGAATCGGCTATTAATATATAGATTTTAGGTTAATAAGATCGAATGTCATGGTTTAAATCATGATGTTGGTTTTGTTGGTGAAGATCACTAGAAAAAGAATTTGTTATTCTGATATTGCATTAGTGGAAAGAATCATCACTGGAAGGTATCAATTTCTTCTTCATTGTATTTTCGTATATTTAAGAATAAGGTGTAGTTATAAAAAGCTAATTTGTATACCTAAGTATAAAGTTATTATGTTGATGTTTGGTTCTTTCCAGAAAACATTCTTATTATACTACTTTTACTTTACTACTTTTACTTTTCGTGAACTGGACGCATGCTGAACATGGGTGGCGGTTTCGACGTTTTTAGGGAATTAGAGAGCGTTTACAGTACTTACAACACTGATGCACTTTCTGTTTTTTTATTTTGTGATTTAATTTTTCGACACTATTTTTGAGACGTCATTTTCAGAAGTAAAACCCGTAAAAATTTTTTACATGGAATACTAGTATAAAGAATAAATATGACTGACAAAACAGAATCAGATTACAATACTGGAGTATCAGATTACCGATCAATGGGTTTTAATGCGTTACGAGCATTATGTGCATCACGAAAAATAAAATATGTTAACCAAATGAACAAAGCTTAAATGCTCAAGGTACTTGAGAAAAATGATAAGGATCCATTGTTTCTTTGTGATCCTGAAACGAGACAAGTATTTTATACACGCTATTCAAACTGGATAAGAAACAACTAAGAAAAATATCAAAGGTATATAGAGACACATAACGAGAAGAAAAGGATGGCTCGCAAACAAAATAGATTGGCTCGTTCATCCTTGTAGAGGTTGTTTTTTTTTGTTACCTAAATCGAGTAACAAAAGTTACCTATAGGGTTTGAGTCGTTTCATATTGAAAAAATGATATTTCAATATGACTTAAAGAGATCATGATCACTTAAATATTACACAAATAATAATTATACAACATGACTTCACGAAGTACCGTTGTTGAATTTTTTTCCGGGTTTTGATAGGTTTTTGACTATTTCTCCTGTACTACGGACGTTGTCTGCAATAATTCGTTGCTACCAATCTATAAATGTAATCAAAAAGTAAGTTGTGAGTAGCAACAAAATTAGCAGATCTGTAACCCAGTGTGCAAAATCATCAAAAAATTACTGTGAAGGAGAGCATTCTCAGTGAAAATGTGTAGGTTTCTTTAGAAATGCACTCCTTTGCAGATATTTGCTGACTGGGAAAGAATATTTTTAAAATTGTAAAATTTCTGTTGGACACTAATGCAACACTAATTGATAGAGTGACAGATCTTAGGTTAGTAAATTGACAGTGGAGTTTTTGCTGTGTACAGTAAATATGATCTCAATCGCCACCAAGACCAAGACTCTAAAGAAAACGTAAAGATAAGATTGAGTTTCAATTCTCTACTGTGCCACCGACAACACATACAATCTCGATTCAATAAACTTAACTTTCATTCAAAAAACATTAACACGATGGCATCTAAGCTATAGCCGCACATACTCTCATTAAACTCGCAATTTATTTCCATCAAAGTCTATAATTAGACTCACCAATGTTTTTTTTCATTATCAAAAGCAACTGAATATACTTTACTTGTCTAAAACTGTAATTGTAATTTGCAGATAATAAATAACTAAGTGTGTTGTTTTCTTGTTGTTAAAGAATGAAATTCGAGCAACTTTGTTCGACTTTAACTCGTTAATAGACAAAAATGTACTAATGACCAGCAAATAGTCTGCAAGGATACTGTGATAGAATAAGTAAACATAGGAAATCGACTAACAACTATATATTCTATTAACAATCTATATATTAATACCCGATTCTCTGTCTGTCTGTCTGTTTGTTTGTTTGTAAGTCACGCAAAATGGTAGATTGATTTGTGAGCGAAATTATTTCTTTATTTGTGTGCGACGTGAGTTCGAAGCAAATACATTGCAACCCCAATCGAACGTGACTTTGTTTGGCTGATGTACTGATAGAAATAACGTTTTGTTTTTATTATTATTGTTAGTTTTATATTCCACGTTGACTTGGCTTTGAAGACAGTACATCAACTAAATACAAAGAAACTAACTGATTAAACAGTTTGGACAAAAAGCAGCAGTGGCAGAACGTGGCAGCATGTTCGGTTTGTCACTAACTCTTGCCTGACTGTCTGAGACGGGTGAACTTTCTTTTCGAGCAATCAAAATGTTTAAAAACCAATATGTAAAAAAAGAGTATCATAAAACAAAATGTTTTTTTTGTTGCTTTTGTCGTGATAGTTGTCTTAATTTCTGTTAATCGATTTCTTTTAATCTATTTTAATCTGATTGAACATTTTTTTTATTCTCTTTATTCATTTAGCACGTGCATTTTTTCTCTCCTCCCGTGTGAACATTTTAAGAAGAGAAACCATTTTCGACCTGTTTGATAGCACCCATGTTTGAGCGCGTAACTTTTTTAAAAAAGCTTTTTTACAAAAGCTAATTAAAAGTGGAAGTTCTTCTTCCTACGTTTTGAGTGTATTGTTGTACTGATCAACGATTGGTTTTAAAAAATATATAAGTCACACATAATGAAAAACCTGAAAAATAGTTAATGTAGCACTGATGTAACACTGACTGCACACCAGAGGTTGTGACTTCGAATCTTTTCCAAGTTGTATGAGCTGTTTATAAAGTAATTTGCCGTTTATTGATACAGTGATACACAGAGTAGGTGGATATGGGCGGCGATCGACGCCGCCTTGGCGGCTAGTATCTATATATTAACAGATGGTAGTTTCATACCACCTTCAGTTTTCAACGCATTTAAGTGACTATCATTATTTTTTGGTGTAAAGCTGCACGGATGAAATCGGTTTTCAATTATCGCAAAAATCTTTAAAATACTTAAAGGTCACTTAAATGAATTGAAAACTGATGGTGCAAAATTATTATAGATTGTGTAGTGCCTGCTATCAGACACTACATTGTCATTCTTTGCAGTAGCTACAGTGACATTTTTTTTGGATTTTTTTGGATTTTTTTTCCACTTGAATTGTGGATGATCCCGACCCCCGAGACTCTTCCATTTCCGGTACGCAGCCTGAGACCGGGGGCCGGGATGCGTATGGCGGTACGTGATGAAGGCTTTGAAAGTATTTACAATAAAAAGTGAAATAGTTTGAGTTTGTGAAAAAGTACATGTAAAATTTGAAAAAATCTATAATGAGAAACTTATGTGTTGTGGCTTGAGTCTATAAAAAGTAAAAACAAAATGCAATTAAGACACAAATCTCAGCCAAATACCTTGTTCAGCTTAAAATCATAAGAGGTATTACCCTTTTTAGATGATGTAGCGATGGCTAAATCAAATGACATAAGAGGATTGAAAAAATTTTGGCATATGGATGTAATGAAACATCAATAAATATGAAGAAGCTGGATAATATCTTATTATACTAATTCGCGATTGTGTGTCACACTTTTATTTTAGAGAGTGATATATTTGTTTTTTTTCACGGTCAAATCCTTCTTATTTTTTCCCTTTTCGTCGTAAAACCACGCCAAAGCGCGAGTGATTTTTTTGATTTTTCGCGATTAGTATATGCTCCTCCGTTTTGTTATTTTTGGCTTGCGCAGTGGAAATCAGCCGAAAAACGTCTTTGGAGGAGTGCGAGCAATGCAATGTTAATCGTTCGAAATTTGTCAACGATCATTTCGTGAGCAAGAAACTTCGCGAAGAAGACGTGTTTCTTTTTGTATACGAATATTTTGATTTAAATTTGATTGTTTTAGGCAGCAAATCGACGAAAGAACTGACGAAGAAACACAGGTTTGTATGCACGAAGGTATTGTTATTATTATAAAACGTTTTGCTAAACTTTTACTCTTATTAATAAAACAACACGGGTAGCAAGTGAGTTAGTTATTTGTTTACAATGAAAAATCATATTTAGATATACAGAAGAAGTGCAGTGAAGTTTTTAAAAGATAAGCTGCAGAAAGATCGAACGATTAATAAAAGAACAGGCAGCAGCATGTGTGTAAGTGATTAGTTAGCAGGTAGCACACATGCATACGTAGGTGAGTTTTTGAACAGATGTTTTTTTTTTTTATATAGGTTTTTTCAGATGAAAACCAAACGAAGATCGAGTGGAAGAAAGTCGTGCTGATTTTACGAATTTCTTTTTATAGTTATCAAATAGTTATGGGAGTGCAGCAGTACAGACGTAGTGTAGATGAAGTTGAAGAAAGGATGATGTTTATTTACATTGGTGAAAATGGTTTTACTTTTTTTCGGTGGAAAATTGTTTGGAAAAGATATAAAGTAATATACGTAAGTACATGAGTCAAACGGATTTAATAAATACAGCGTTAAAAGAGAATAAAAACAGAGTTAAAACGATCAGATCATAAAGATGCAGGTCCTACACGAGCAGTTACTGATTTGTTTTGGCAACGAACTGTTCCTTATTTTATTTATTTCAAAATGGCTCCACAGTTATGAAGTTACGAAGAAAGCATTTTTATGTCTTTCACTGTATAAAAATGGTAGTGAAATTGCAGTAGAAAACAAATAGAAAGTGTATGTTTACAATAGGAAAGTATGCTGGAAAGTTAATCGAGTGTTATTAATTTGTTTACAGGTATGAAATATAGAAAGTAAAAGAGTTTAGAAGTGTTTGATAATGGCGGCAGCAGAGCATGATCAATATTGTTGTTGTTGTTTATGTTATGCTGTGAATTGGTAATTGAAAGGTAAAGTTAAAATAGTATCTATTTAGTTAAAACACAGTTAGTATTAGTGGATAAATAAAGGATAAGAGGGATGTTTACTGTTGTGATTTGAATTTTCCAGCGCAGAGGAGGAGCTTTGAACTGGAAATAAAAAATGGCTCCACGAATGTTTTCATGTTAAAAATTTTTCAGATATACTAATTCTGTCATTACGTTTGTGTTTTTAATTATTATTTTTAAGGTTAATATATTTTCAAAGTTTCTTTTACTTTGTTTTGTTTTTCTTTAGATTTCGTCATAGCATGATTAGGTTTTTTGTATGTTTTTTGAATGTTTTCATCTGTTAAGTAGAAATGAGAGAAGAATGGATTATGTAATTTAAATGACTGTGCAATGAAACTATCCTACAAAAAATAAGCGTTGTTGGCTGTATTTTTCTTAAGTTTATATTTTATCGCGTTTATGCATATTTTGTGTTATGGTAATCGTTTACGTACTATGCCTAGGTATATAACTTTGGCTGTATGATTTTATTTGTGACTTTTTATCTTCTGTGTAAATTTTTGTTCTTAGTTATTGTTTTTAGGATAAATGCGTACTTGAATTTCCTTTTTTTTTTTTTTTTTTTTTTTATTTTCGGTATTACAATTGAAATATTATTCTTTTAGGCAATAATTAAAAAAGCACAAAGAAATGAAACTCATGGTTTTAATCATGATGTTGATGGTTTTGGGAAGAACTAAATATATCATTTCAAAAATTCATTAATGGTTGCAGTCCAGTAGTAACTTTTGAACAAAAGAAAAAGTTGGAAGGTATCATTTTTGTAATATTATTCAATGTTTGGTTTTGTATGTCTGGGTAAACGGTTCTGAGTTATATATTGCGTTTTTTTACATTAAAGTTACTTCTCTTCTGCGTATGAATATATATTCTGAGCCATGTTGCTATTTGTTTCTGTTTTAAATTTTCTGAATGTAAGAAATGAATTAAAAAATTAATGCCTGAAAAGAAACTTTTGCAAGAGTTAAATTCTGCGACACAACGCATACTGAACAAGGGTGACGAGCGACGCCGCCTGGGATGTTTTTGAGTTGCGATTCTATGATTTATTTTTTCGTCATGGGGTACGTACACGGGAATGGTGGATTTGACCTAATGTTTTCGAAGTTAAGTTCGGTAAAAAGTTTTTACCCGGGATACTAGTTATGTTAGTAATCTTCATACACACATCCCAGATTACAAATACTAAATTTAATAACAAATTGAAATGAACTCTGATTGAAATCCTTACCACTTTCACCACCATCATTAGCTGAAGAATCTGACACAGAAATGGAAATGTTAAACATGGAAATACATTAAGAATAAAAATATTAATTTGTAAACTCTTACTATTAGCTGTTGGTAATGCTCCATCTAAATAAAACAATGTTTAAAAAGTAGCTGTTACTCAAAAACTTCATACACTGAAATCTTACTGGACTCAGTAGATGACAATAACTGGATACAACCTCCTAAGTAATTAAAATAATAATCCTTACTCTTTTCAAGTTTCTCACTGGCATCTGTATCAAATAGAGTAAAAAAAGACGTTATAATGACAGCGTACAAAAATCCACAACATATTATAGACAAATTAGTCTTCATAAAAGAGAAGTAGTAGGTTTTGATAAAAAAAATACATTTGAATACCATATATGGGTGGTTTGGTAAACCTGCCAGGTATTGCATAGGAAATAATGTCAATACAAATCCTCACTATTTCCGATATTTTACTTTAATCGGAGAAACTTTCGCGAGAGAAACTTTCGCGAATTTCGCGAATTTCACCCTTTTTCGCGAAAGTTTATCCCGCGAAAAATTTAAAATCACTCATTCGCGAAAGTTTATCTCGCGAAATTTTGCTCTTATTTCCAAATCGCGAAAGTTTATCTAGTAAAATTTCGATTTTTTTTTGCAATTTTTTAAATTTTAAAGCTACCAAAATGTCGGAGATCTATTTCAAAACCTATGTATATAATAAAGGAGGGAAAGATTTGCCAATTTGATTTTCTTGAAAACATTTTTTTTCTTGTAACAAATCAGTCATATTTTGATATACAGATATAATAGACGCTGTCAAATATTATTTATGTAAAAAATGTTTTTCAGTCGTCGATAATGACAATATCAGTTGATTCCTTTCCCTGCAGTATATTATCTCCGATTCGCGGTTTCTTTAGTATGAATGACAATGGCGGCGACGATGAGGAGTGGGGACCAGAAGGTGCTAGAAATGTTTTTGATGACGTTTTCAACGAACTTGACGACGAACAATCTTTGTAGTTTTTGAACTCATTTTATCTTCATTTTATTTGTAGTAAACGAAAAATACAGATTCGAATGCATGCATTTTGTCAATTTTCTACTTAGAAAATTCCTTTGTTTCCTTAAAACTGTCCTAAATTATTTCAAAAAATTCCTTCATTCGCAAAAGTTTATCTCGCGAAAATTTATCAATTTCTTCATTCGCGAAAGTTTATCTCGCGAAATTTTGAGACTTTTCCAATTCGCGAAAGTTTATCCAAAACATTTCGCGAATTTTTGACCTCGCGAAAGTTTCTCTCGCGAAAGTTTCTCCGATTAAAGTATATATTATCAGTATCTAAGAAAGGAAAGAATAATTTTATAATGTCAGCATATAGAAACATCATAGAGAAATTGTATATAAGGATATTGTAGAAGTTAGAAAGAAGACATTAATTGACTCTTACTATTAGCCGTTGAAGAAGCATCATCTAAATAAAAAAAAGGTTTAAAAAGTGAGTGTCATAAACTTGAAGATGAAAATAAAGAGAAACGAAAACACTGAAAACAAAAGTAGTTTCAATAAAATCCATACTCCTTTCCAAATTTTCTATGTCATCAAGATCTAATGTTCATTTAGGTACAAAGTTGCCAAACAACAACAATTTCAACAGTGGCCACACCAAATGTTTACGATACACTTATAATAAGCCACAACATCACACAGTGGCTGACGTACAGAAAAAGCCACAACAACTACCAACAGCAGCCACTCTGTAGGTATTGAAACTACACTTATAATAAGCCACAACATCAAACAGTGGTTGACGTACAGAAAAAGCCACAACAACTATCAACAGCAGCCACTCTGTAGGCATTTAAACTATACTTATGATAAGCCACAACATCAAACAGTAGCTGACGTACAGAAGAAGCCACAAAAACACCAACTGTAGCCTTTACTGTAGGTATTTAAACTATACTTATAATAAGCCACAACATCAAACAGTAGCTGACGTACAGAAGAAGCTAAAAAAACATCAACTGTAGCCTCTACTGTAGGTATTTATGCAATTTTGTTACATAACCGAATAGGCCACGACAATCACAGCATTCACAGCAACACCTGTGGAAAGACAACATTTTGAGTATACATCTTTCCATTAATATAACCTTGCTTACCCGTACTGGCAACTTTGATTTTAACATTACCAAATGCTTTTGCCCTTGAACAGGCAACATACAACTGTCTATGTGAAAAACACGGTCTCTGCAAAAACAAACCAATTTTTTCAAACGTTTGACCTTGGCTTTTGTTAATAGTAAAAGAGTATGCCAACCGAATAGGAAGTTGTCTGCGCTTCAATACAAAAGGCATACCTGTGTCGGATGGTGACAATTGTACTCTAGGTATAAAAATCAGTTCCCCAACTGCTGACCCTGTCAAAACTTCAGCCTTAATAAAGTTATGCGACAATTCACGAATAATCAAGCGGGTGCCATTACAGAGACCTTTCCTGATGTTCAGATTCCTCAAAAGCATAATAATAGCCCCAACTTTAAGTTTCAAACAATGTGGAGGCATACCGGATGGTGTAATACTATTCAGAAAATCAACCGGATAGTTTTGCTGCTCTTCTTCATCGTCACACGCCACTTCATCAGCACTGTAATAGCAAACCACATCTCCAGGCAGTCTGTCCAACACCTCATTATTAATGATCAACGATTGCTCATTTGTGGGTGTCAGAATGGCTGTGGTAGCATATTCGTGAGGTTCCAGTCCATCGAACATAACAGATATAATCGAAGCATCTTTAGGAACAACACAACAATCAGGAATTTCGATGGAACCTTTAGCAGGTTCGTTTTGTTTGGTTGGAAGTTCACCGTTACCAAGTTGTAACAGCCAAGTACTGAATTCTTGCTCTTCTGGTCTGGCTCTCATATTTTCAGTGAGACAGTATTTCGACACTGATGCCCATAACACAGAACTGGTCAAGCAAACTTCAATAACATCGGTTGGCTTTCCCTTTTTCACAACCGGCAAACACTGACGAAAATCTCCACCCCATAAAAGAACCTTGCCCCCAAATAGTGCATCACTGCCACAAATATCCCTGAGTAATCTGTCTACAGCATGGAAAATGTGCGTAGAAACCATAGTCGCTTCATCGATCAGAAACAGCTCGTCACTTCGAAGGTATTCCGCATGTTTCGATGCTGGTGTTATATTACATACGCTATTTTCTAAAACAGGAACAGGCAAACGAAATAATGAATGCAATGTACAACCACCAGACAGTAAGGTGGCTGCAATACCTGTGTATATGCAGCTGTAGCAACTTTCCAACCTCTGGCTCTACATGCTGCAATAACATAATTGTATGTAAAAGTCTTACCTGTGCCAGCTGGTCCATCTAGATAAAACAATGTTTCAACTTGTGCTAAACCATTACGCACATTCCAAACTGCAGACAAAATCGCATCTGCCACAACTAACTGCTGTTCGTTAAGCAGAGGCCTTACCTGGTTCGCCCTGTCGATGTAAATATTCACATCATCTTCCTGAGCAACCTGTTGAACCAATTCAGGAAGATTAAACTGTGTTAAAGTCATACCGAATTGTCTCAGGACATTATCAATATAACCCAAAACCCTTTGCTCAGCTTGAGCAACAGCCAATGTTCGAAGGTAGTCTTCACACAGATTCCCCTTGAATGTATTCCACAATTCAAGAGGATTAGAGGGCTCACAGTGAGTCAAAATAGTAACAAACAGTTGTCTAAGCTGTTGGGGCATTTGAAACGTTGAAGCCTCTTCCAATGTATTGTGCCATTCTGCATCATCTTGCAGAAGACGTCTGGCAATACATGCTTCTCGGAATGTGTCATAAACAACTCCATTGAAAGTACGCAAATCCTCGAAAGACGTAGCACCTGCAACATGCAACAACAAAACTCGTAGAAAAAAAAGTTCTCTTTCTGACGGTCGAGCATTGTATAACCGAGCAACTATTGGTTTTAATGTCTTTTTTCGTTTTTTCCATTTTTTCTCCTTATCATGAAAAACATAATGATACGGAATATCTGAGTAAAGATACCGCCGTGCAACAGGATCGTCTACGTTTAGATTAAACCATGCTGTCAAGTGACTATCCTTTAATGCCCCTTCAGCAGCTGCCATCTCTTCACCAGCTCTAAAATAAACTTGATGGCGATCAGGTAAATGAACAGCTAATCGCTTAATAGTATGTGATTATTCATGCATAGAAAACTCAAATATTCTCCATAATGCTTCAGGCGCACTGACATATCGAGCATCCAGAAATGTTTTTATTTCGTCATGTTCCAAACGTTCATTAATCTCCACATTAGCACGATCATGTCCCTTGTAAACATATTTAAAGAGATATTTCATGCTCCTGATCGTGGTACATGCTACCAAATTTATGTGAGCATTATACTTCTTGGACAACCACGGACAGTATGGAACTACCCATTGATTATCTAAGTCCACATTTATTACCCTCACAGTACTGCCATTGTTACGTCTGCGATAGAGTGGATACCCATTTGCATTCATTTGGGTTGTTTCACAAAATCGCTTTGGAAAATCCTTGGTGCAGTTGCCATCATCTCCCATACAAACTGCATTAGGGTGAGCATTCCCACAGGGACCATGAATCATACATGACTTGATGATATTATGAAGTTCTGGTTCCTGTTCAGGATCTGGTATTTCAGCAGAAATTAAGCTGTCAATGTCATCAGCATTACGAAGTTTGTCCTCTTGTGCTAAATGGATAAGAATATGAGCATGAGGCAAAGAACGTTTCTGAAATTCAATAACATACAAATGAGAAATGGCCTTTCCCAAAACACCATTTTTATTTATATCCTCCGAAAGAGCTTTCAATTTCAAATTGAAAACACGTGTAATCAAGTCCGGACGATAATGTGCAGGCTCATTATCTAAGTTTTCCGTGATCTCCCTCCATTTGGGATTGCACGTAAATGTGCAAAACAAATCCGGCTTGCCCATTCTAGTAACCATAGCCATAGCATCTTGATAATTCTGTTGCATGGCCCTAGGACCACCCTGAAAGGAAGATGGAAGAATCACCGGTCTGCCTGCATGAAGGCCACGATTTTCTGCAACATTTTCAAGATAATCAATGAGCCCTTGATATTGCTCAACACGGAAATTGCGCTGGTTTTGACGAACATAATTAAGACGGTCAGATTCAACTTTGCAGTGACAATCTACAGCATATTGTTGAAGTAATCTTTTACCTTTTAATATGGGGCTAAAAGCTTCTCTAAATGCAAACCTATAAGTATAATATTGCAGCATGGTCGTACGACGTTGCTGGCCTGTTGCATATTCTGCTACATGAGGAATGTCGGAACTCCAACCGAACTCTCCTCTTGGGAAAAATACAGGATACACCATTGGATCAACATTAGG
Source organism: Turritopsis dohrnii (assembly GCA_027922465.2). Lineage (NCBI taxonomy): Eukaryota > Metazoa > Cnidaria > Hydrozoa > Anthoathecata > Oceaniidae > Turritopsis > Turritopsis dohrnii. Next base: position 74,900 of record BQMF02000341.1, read on the forward strand.
TGAATGAACAGGTAAATCCTGCAAGGGTCTATCTCAAGGGTAAACAACGATATCCCGAGCCAATGGTGGTGCACCATCTTCACCAACAAAAACAGCAGCTACTTCATCATGGTGAGGTAGATTGTATCGACGCCGGTCACCACCACTTCTCAAATGCATTCTAACCTGGAAAACAATAGCAAAGATCTGGAAATATTAGTTCAAAGATTTTTAATTATTAATTTTCATACATTCCGTTTACCTCAGATGGGCGACGATTTTTTTCATTTGCAAGTTGAAATTCCTCCGCTTCTACCTCACCCATGTGTTTGTAAGCAGCTGCATATGGACTCTCCCTTAAAATGATGTCTTGCAAAGTTTGTATGACTTCAGGAGAACAACCTTGATTTTCTGGTCTTGCCATTCTCTCATTGAAGGCATCCATGCCATCATAGATATATAATTGACCAAAGGATGGAGGAATACCCGGTGGTGGGTGTAAATTACCTGTTTGATGACATACCTGGCCATTAATACGAAAAACTGGCGGACCACGACCTTGTGGAACAACCAATTTTGCACCCATCGAAGCAAAAGCAACCGAACTATTGAACTTTCGAATGTTTTCTTGAAAGTTCTTTGCTTGATTAGAATCACCTACTAAAAGTTCTTTAAGATCATTAGGATAATAAATGTTATCTAAATGAACTTAACCATTGTGACAGCACTTAAAATTTGTCTCGTCATCAAACATCTTAGCACCACAAAACTGACAGACCTTGTCCATGGCGCAAAGGTAATGTAGCTCAGGCATTTGATCTTGTCGAGCAGCACGATTTGCATTTCGTCGAACAGCCCGCCTAGCCCTCATACATTGTGCATTCTCATTTCGCCTGACTAATCCTTCAACTGGCTCTTCATCTTGACGATATTCAACACGCCTTTGAGCATCATTGATTCTAAGTCTCTCATTTTGAGATAATGGATGGATGTTATTTGCCTGAAGCTGTTGGCGCCTTGCTTCAGCCACATCCTCATTTGCATGCCTACGCTGAATAACAGAGCGAATTTGCTGCTGATCAGGTGGCTGCAAAACAAACTGACCATTTCTAAAAGCTGCTTGGAAGCCAGGAATAATATTAGTGCCTCTTATATTAAACATCACAACAGCACAGAATCACTAACAATAATAGATAGAAGAAAGAAATATATATTCCCCCAGTGAACCTTGTGGAAGCGAAAACAAACCTTTGTTTCTACAACCTAACAGACACTGAAGGAGAAATAACACCAAACAGATAGCTAAGCAACCTAGGAGAAAGCGAAAAATTGACTTGTAACACGTAACAACATGTACAGTTGTACATGTAAGTTTTTAAGTGACAAACCTTTCTTTCTACTTTCTGTCTTTCTACTCTGTCTCTCTACTCTACAGCAAGGAGCAAATGAGCCTGAATAAATGCAAATATAAAAGTTCTTAGATAGGTAGCCAGGTAGGTAGGTAGTCTATTCGGTTAGGTTGGAAAAACCTTCGTGGAGTTTGCCATCTTTAAATTATTGAACACAATTATTACCTTGTTACGTAATTCTTTCGCTTTCGAAACTTTCAAACTTTGGTAAACTTGATTAACTGTCAAACTTGATTGATAACTATAGATATTGATTTATAGACAATTGAATTGTTTATACGTATTGTCTATTATTTCTGAAGCGTAACCGCAATGAATAAAAAACTTAATTTGTTTACTTTTCCAGCGAACGTCGTAGCTATAGTTTTTCCAATTTCGGCAACCAATCAAAACGGCGAAACGGTGATCACGTGTCAAAACAAATGATGAAAATTAGGCATTTTGAGGGTTTCTTCACTGGTCGAACTGCCGCTATATGACCACGATTAAGAAGATTTTGACCATAAAAAAAACAAAAACAAAACACTGTCTAAAATAAAAGTGGGATGCACGATTGCGGGTTAGTATAAGTAGATAAAAGAGATAAACTTTTAAGCCACTTTTGTTTGTTGTGTCACACTACATGTTATATCGTAATAAAATAATAAAATATGTATAAATAAAAGATGTCAAGCTCTAAACTTCAAGAGGTCAAAATTTATGGAAAGGACAAAAGGCTGTTCGCAATCTAAGTGGATCTGATTTCAAACCGAAGGAAATTAAGAAGTGGCTATCAAAACAAGCTTTGTGGCAGGTACATCTACCGGCATTGAAAAGGATCGAACGTCCACATTATGAGGTGACTAAACCGAATGAGATTCATCAATTTGATATATTGTATATGCCTAGTGATATGTTATATGGTAATAAATACAAGTACATTTTGTCTGGTGTCGATGTTGCTTCACGCTATAAGGTGGCCCAACCTTTGAATACTAAGAGAGCAAAATAGGTTGCCGCTATGATTGAAGACATCTACAAGGTTGGACCGTTAACTTATCCAAAAGTATTTCAATGTGATAACGGTTCAGAATTCAAAGCTGATGTATCAAAATTGTTGGAGAAGAATAATGTTGAAATTAAAAGAACAACTACAAAAGGTTTAGCGCCACATAATGTCATAATCAAAGAATTGTCTTTCAGGATTCTTTTCAGATTGTTTGAGCCCCTTCGGTCTGACAAAGGCTTCTCCAGAATTCCAACCATAATCCTTCAATTCAACGCAAAGTCTTGCAGGCAACCATGTCTTATATAAATTTCCTGTTCTGTCTTGGACCTCTGCATACATAGCTTTCCCATCACCAAATTCAGATGCAGGTGTGTCTATCTCACTCACAGATTTAACATGATAAATCACGTTTTCAGTTAGCTCTCTCCACTTTATGATTGGAGTAATTTGTTCCATGTTTTGTTCAAATGTTGCAAATGTTGGGAATTCCATTGTCTAAATATACTTGTGATCATATTTCTTTATATCAGTTTCATTTATCACTAATCACTTTTTCAAATTGAGGAGCACATAACCGCAATAACCGCAATAATAGCCCCTGTTGCAATTGAACCGATGCCAGAGCCAATGGTTATAGCGCTTGAGCTAGCACAGGGACCGCGGAGCAGGGGGGGCTAAGGGGGCTATAGCCCCCCCAATAATTTTGCCGTAAATGACGTTTTTTTCTTACATAAAATACAGAATAATTGAAAGATGCATAACCCGGCAAAATTGCGATAGATACCCCCAGGATAGCTTATTAGAAGAATTCAAATATAAATAATATCCCTATTAATGATTTCTTCTATACATATTTCTTATATATCTATCTCACTTTGTGTATGCTGGTAATTAAATAGAAGAAGTATGCAATAAAAACTGTATGCCGAAAGAGATTTCTCATTTCAACTTCGGCCCCAGTAAAATCTTTATACTAATAAAGTTCCAACGATTTACCGGTACCAAGGTTGTCTTTTTACGGGTCATTATTGTTGGTTTCTAACTTTTGAAAGTGCTATTAACAGAGTGAAGTTTTTACATTAGTGATGGGAGCGATAGAGTAAAGGTGAAAATGGAAGATACAACAAATGTTAAAAAAAGTTTAAAAAGAAAGAGTTCGATGCAGATAACAAGTTTCTTCAGCAAAAAGTCGTCTTCGGGTATGTACTTTGTTTTATATCAATTGATTGACATTTTTAAAAACTACCAAGCTCTGCAAGAAACATGGAAAGAATGCCTGGGGCAGAGTGGTCTTAGTACAGAAATAAAGGCACGCATAGTCGGTTGCCAAGCTCAAATGAATTCATTCAACTACTTGTTTGGTGTTCTCCTTGGTGAGCGGTTATTTTCTCACACAGATAATTTGTCTGCAACCTTACAAAAGAGTAATCTTTCTGCTGTAGCTGGGCAAAATTTGGCAAAACAAACAGTGGAAACATTAAAACGAATTCGGAATGATGATTCTTTCAATTTGTTTTATGATGCAGTGCTGGAGAAAAAGAAATCACTTCCTGACGTTGGTGAGCCTTTACTTAAAAGGAAAACACAGGCACCCACACGATATTTCTTTGGTCAAGCGGCTGCAGAACATCCACCGACACCACGCGACCATTATCGAAAGATTTTCTTCGAAGCGATAGATTTATTGGTCGGCCATATAAAAGATCGAAGGTTGAAGGTTTAAAATTTCAGCCCCCCCAATCGAAAAGTCGCTCCGCTGTCCCTGTAGCATTTAGTAGCATCGATGGTTCTATCGCCTTGTTGTATCTCTTGAGCTTGATGCTAAACTTGTCCTTCAGTCTTCTCAACTCATCAAACTCAGAATTTATTACGCTTGCGTTAAACTTTTCCTGCTCATTCAAATCCTCAGGAGCAGTGGGTAGTTTTGGATAAATTTTAAAACTCATATTTAGAGGGTTGTTGTAACATAATAAATAATAAGTTATCCTCTAAATAAATAAAATGGCAGACATTGACATTGACCCCTTTGGAGAACATGGGATGACAGATGAGACAACCGATGAGACGTTTCCTCTCATACCAACTGGAGACCGTACGGGTGCACAGGTACATACATCAGGTGAACGAGAAACATCATTTGGAGGAGGTCTCAGTCTGCATACTAGAGTTTTGAAAGAACTACTTGAAGGGTTGTATGATAGATTATCCGACACATTCCAGTCAAAACCTGAGACGTTATATATCGATCAGTTTGAAATTAGAGATGGTGAATTATACTACAAAGACAGTAGCAAACCATTGACAAACAATGGAAGACTAAGGGCTATTGATACTATAACAGAAATGCTTGGCAAAAAAAGGCTGCGTAATTTAGGGTATGATATACCTAAAAATAAGTTGTCAGCTCGACAAGCAATTAAGCTAAACAAAATAGCAGAAGAGCTTCCTTCGACATCTAGAATCACAACAGCAACCGATGTAGAGATGAAAGATATGTCTGGTGATGTGGTGAACAGTACGGAAGATTTAATTTCAACGCTTAGACAACAATCGGTCGGTCATGAAACAACTCAGACCGGCAATCCATTTGAATATCCTGTGCGTGAGCTGTTAAGATTGGATAAAGCGCTGAGAAACATACGAGGAGGTCTTCAGGAAGAGGTTGCAAAAAAGGTTCGAACAGAACAGCATATCGATAAGGAGAAAAACAAGTTGGAAGAAATGGAAAATGATGCAACATACACAGATGAACAGCGAAAAGAGGTTGAAGAGAGAATGGAGGGATTACGTGAAGAGTTGAAAGCTAGGAAAGAGAACATTAATATTCTCAAAGGCAAACTAAACAGTCAAGTTACGAGCATCAAAGAAACCATTGCTAAAGTCCTCGATAAAGATACCACATTAGGTGAAAGGATACGAACACTATTCCGTGAACAAGGTATAACAATCGTTAGCATTCTGACAGCGTTTGGTATGGCTATCGGTGTCCTTGTGGAAGCTTTGTTACCGGGAGGATCAGCAGCTGGAAGCTCTTCACAAAATCCTGACAAAGGTGGTGATAAAAAGGACGATGCAAAGGAATGGATAAAAAATAAACTCAAAGCGTTAGCATCACTTCTAGGTAGATTGGCATCTAAAGCGGCAGAGGCTTTACCAGGAATAATTGGGTCTATCGTATCATGGATATTGAACAGAGCAAAAGAAGTTGTAGGTTGGTTAAGTCAAAATTTATGGGCTCTGATTGTAGAAGTTGGGTTGATCTATACGTACCTTGTCACTAGACGGTAACCACCTGAAGGTGTATATGTTACATGTATCGTGTAACATAATTTTTGTTGATGGTCTTCATCTTTCAAAATACCACACAATTCCACCAACACCGATCATACTCAGAGCTATAAAATACAATTCTCTTTCATGTTGATCATGACTCGGTGTATAAAAGTCGCTCAATACAGGCTCCCGTGGTAATGGTTCAAGGGGTTTAGCCTTACTAAACACCCTATTGTACTCTCTCATTGCATCATTTAGCTCTACGAATTTAGTCTCAGCCTTCTTTTCGAGCGCTAGTTGTTTATTGATGAAATCGATCCTTTCCTGTCGTTTTTGCTGCCATTCAATCTGTGCTTTTTGTAATTTTTCTATGGCCAAATCATGACGTTTTCTTTCCTTATCGATTCTGTCTTTGGATAAACTTGAAAAAATATAGCTTGATCCTGTGAAAGCCAAAGCGTTAGCTAAAGCTCCACCTAACATCATTGCGATAGAAGCCATATTTAGATATTGATATTTTCAGGCAAAATCTTTTGTGTGATTAAGTAGGCCTTTGTCACTTCACTAGCGGCGATAATGGCAACTAGTTTTGCCGTATCTTCCAAGTCGAACTTTTGGATTCAAGGAGTAGCCGATAGCGAAAACGCAGACGACTGGTGGATGGTGACCCACGGGGTAATGTTTGCTCTCTCTTTTTATACACAAAATAAGCAAATCCACCAACTAAACCGAGAGCTATTATACCACCTACACCATAGGTGTAGTTCATAGGTTATTCATTTGGTTTGGTGAGAGAGGTCTCGGGCTTCACCACTTCTTTTTGAGGTGACACTTGTTTTAATTCTTCTCGTTTGTTACGGTTGTATTCCACAAACCTCTTACCTGCTTCAACCTTTTTAAGGTTCTTCGTTGTCACTTGAATGGGAGTCTGTTCTTGTGACATTTTTATTATTTGCTATATTTATATTATTTGTGTTTAAATTTATTCCATTAAGGTAATGTCTCTAGGTAATAAGTCCAACACTGCGTGGTGCTAGAAAAGTGCCGAATTTATAATATAAGTCACATGTTAATCTTTGAAGGGCAGAGTTTAAAAAGGGGTCAGTTTCCAGGTCATTGCTCAATGCATCTTGATTGTTTATTCCTAACGTTGCACAAGCCCCCATCGAATAAATGCCTATGAGTGATTTCCCCAAGGATTTTACCATTTGACCTGATAGTTTAGCTTCGTAAATACTAAAAAGTTTTTCTACCTCTTCATCTTTGAGTTTGTTAATTTGCTCTTCCGTGTACATTTTCCCTAAGTATAGCTTGCTATTTCCAGTTAAGACACACTCGAGCAATTTTTGCTTTATACCATGTGAAGGTGGTGGTGGAAATTCACCTGGAATATCGTAGCCGATTAAATTATCGATCGCTGTTTCCGCCATTTTTATTAGGGAGAGGTATTTTTTTAATACAGAATAAAAGCAAAATAGCGAGACCAGCAGTATGCTTAATAACATGAAGTTGACAAATTCTATCATTTTGTTGTGTTTGTTATAATTTTCTTATATTCTCTTATATTCTCTTATAATTTTGCTGTAATTAGCTGTATAACAGTTTGCTGTCTTCTTATAATTTTGCTGTAATTTGCTGTATAGCACTGCTATAGTACTCTGATAACTGTCTTGCAAGTGTTATACTTTTGTTACAAGAGTCATGTAACAAACAACTTCAACTTGGGTTCTTGGGTGTTCCATTCTCATGACTAGGCACGCGTGTTTCCCTCCTTTCAGTTTTTCTTTGACATCTTTCAATTCTTCTTGCGATTCAATGACATCATTCTCTTCATGAATGGTGGTTAGATCATCTCTATCTTTTGGATACCACACATATAACATTTTAGCTTGCCGTCGTAAATTTTTAGGTATAGCTGTGTATGATTGTGTAAGTAACCATAGCGAATGATTTCGATGTCTGCCGCTAATTGCCAACTCGAGCAAAGGCTGTCTCTTTTTGTCTAATTTTTCATTAGCTATTATATCATCAATCAGAAATAAGGTTTTTTATCCAGCACAGAAAAAGTCCATTTTCTTAATCCATTCATACAAAGATCCTTCCGGTTCAATCAAAATCACATAGATGTCACTCCAGAACCACTCTGTAAGTCGGATTGCACCCCAAGGTGGGACATATAATCACGATGAAATCAAAATGATCATAGTAATAGTTTTCTAAGAATTTACAACATCGGCAGTTTTACCACACGATGTTGGTCCAACCAATAATGCTGTGTGAGACTCTTTCATGTAAAGTGTGTCCATTTTACTAATATAATGCAGACATAAATTCACCGTTTTGTATGTTTAATTGAGCGTCCATTATTAGATATATATAAGCGTTTAAGTTTCCTGCAGTTTCAGCGGCCTTTTCAATCTGTAAAGTGATACCTTCACTTGCATTTACAATCTTTCGACCGGTCCCATGCAAGGCATTCTCATCAATTGTTCTGAAATCTAACCATAGAGCATACTTGTTTGTCAAGTAATCAGAGACTTTTACATCATGTAATCCTAAGCGCTTTCGGTTTTCACCGGCGCTATTATCTTTTGGTTTTCCTTCAGCAAAATACTTGCAAATCTCATTGTATTGTTCAAACGGCTGCATCCCTTGAGCAAAAAGTTGGTTAGGCTTACCCTCAACGATGACAGATACCTTTTTGATCTTTGGATTGTAGAATTTACAAGTTTCTCGTTTGTAGGATTCTTCTTCTTCAAACAGAACTAAGATACCCTTCAAAGATTTGGCAGGTGTGTTGAATGACCAATTCCACGTTGTGTCTGACTTGTTTACTCTAATTTGCCTGTGCCGCAAAATCCTATCATAGAGCAAAGCCATTTTTTGGTATTCAGAAGTGATTTGTCTAGCCAAAGTGGGTTGTATCACAATCTCATATTCAAGTGAGATGTTCGATATTTTGAGTGCTGTCAAGTTCAGAGAGATGCAAATTAATTTTGGTTACGCTAGCGAGCTTATTTGTTTTGATTATTCGAGGGTCTTTGTCTAATGAGGTAAGTTCTACATTACCAGCCAATAAGGCATTGAATTCCCTACCTGTGTATTCCTGTCTAGGTATTAGTTTCTCTGCGTTCCCATCACCAACAGACAGAGACAGAGTTAAGGGTGTGGTTATTTCATACGTAACATTGTACATATCAACCAATGCAATTTCTTTTGAGCCATCCATATTTTGAATGGGGTAAGATAGTTATATGGTCTTTTCTCCTTTTGCGACATTTACTGTGATATACATTTCTTGTATTAGAGAATAAAGGATAATATTTTTAAATAATGGAGAACATTTTTAAATATGCTCCCACTGCGCTTTATAAACCAAATGGCGGACAATACCTTCAGATATTGAATTCTAAAGATTTATACAAGCAAACAATTATTGTCTCTAAAAATGGTTCTTTCCCTGCGATCTTTCCCAACATTTTTACTAATTACGAAATGGATGAAAATGAACAACACATGAAAATTTGGCAGGAACAACCATTCAAATTTGGCAGGAACAACCATTCAAATTATGGCAAACCCAACTCAATTGTGTCACTTGGTGTGCTTCAAGTGCTTGTGGAGTCAGTTCGGAAAGTCTGAAAGAAGGTCGCTCTACTCCTATGATTAGACCAGTATATCGTTTTCATGTCTATTATCACATTAGATGAATCATTAAGCGCTTGCAGACACCTCTACCTTTTGAAGATAGTTTCAACCAATACGATAATCCTTATAGCAAAGAAGAGTTTTTAAAAATCTGTAGTGAATACGGTGTCGATTCTGATCCTAAAAAATACAAAGGGCAATACTTTTACAGCTCGTATCAAAAAAGACGTAAAAACTATCCAACACCAGGCCTAAGTTATTTCACAGACGACTCCATGACACGATGGATTATAGAAAAATCTAAAGGCTTTACAAAGACAGGTCTTGTAAAAATTTCAGAGAGTGTTAGAGCATATGCTTATCTTGTTCTTAGTTCGCAAGCCTCAGCTCGTTCTTTTATCTTAGGTAATAATTCAAGTTCTTTGACAGCTCAAAGAGTTTTTATGAACAACTTTGAAGACATTGTTAACGGCAGAGTTGATATTCAAGATGGCATTAAACGTTACAGGATACTTTAAATTACGCTTCAAGCAAAGTTGATTATTCAGTTGGATAAGGTATTTACATGTTACCTAGTGACATGAATCTAAACATCAACTCAGGGGTGTCTGGTTACAATAACAAAATTCTCATATCTAATGAGACTTTGAGCCTCGGAAGAAATAAAATGATTAATGTTATGCAAGAGCATCATATTTCAAACAAGGTGACTAGCTCTCCATCACAAACAAAAAAATAAAAGTTCACAAAAGGAAGTTCACAAAAGAGTGAGTCAAAGAAATTCACTCCTATCTCATGAAGAAGAAAAAATTGCTTTGATTTTAGCGATAACAACAGCTTTTAGCATATAGTATGTGTTGAGATGATCAGTGCATGTAGTTTGCAATTATAGCCGGCATTGTGGATACATGCTGACACTTCTAAGCCCTGACGTTTTGTTGAATTTCGATCGAAATGACGGTAACCTGAATGTCTCTATGGACCAGAGAAACCTGACAGTGATAAATCACCCAGACGCAATGCTAACCATTCCGCGATATATTCAACTCAACTGCGGGGAAGTGCGCACTCATGCAAGTTTCACAACCAGAACATGAGAGATCTGCAACCGCCGAAGTATATATACTTCCTCTCAGACGAACTGCGTGGGGTTCGAACACACAACCTTTCTGGTGCAAGTTAGCGTTCTTAACCACTAGACTGCGCTGACCTTTGTGTTATGAGTATTATTAGCTCATTTATGTTATAAAGTTTAAACTGCTACAAACTGCTTTTTACTACACTTGAGGATTTCCCCTGGTCATTTTTATGATATTTTATTGTTAGCATTTCTGAGTGTTTGTGGTTATAATAATAATATTAGGGAAAACCCCTAATATTTATTAACTAAACTTTATGTAGGGAAATCCCTGAAATCATATAATTTTCCACGTTAATAATTTATGTTTAGTAGAAAATAATTGACAGGGATTCTTGTTTATAATTAGGAGGGATACATTTCTGCCCTAGCATCGGCACTTTCCTATCTCTGCTTTCCCAAAACACCATTTTTAGTAATATCCTCTAAGAGTGATTTCAATTTCAAATTAAAATCACTTGCAACCAAGTCAGGTCGATAATGTGCTGGCTCATTATCCAAATTTTCAGTAATTTCTTGCCATTTGGGATTGCACGTGAAAGTGCCAAACAAATCTGGTTTTCCCATTTTAGTGACCACTAGCCGCCAAGGCGGCGTCGCTCGCCGCCCATGTCCAACTGCTCTGTATCACTGTATTAATAAACCTCAAATTTCCTTATAAACGGCTCGTGTACAACTTGTGTTCAACCAGAAGCAGATTCGAAGTCACAACCTCTGGTAAAGCCAATCTTTTATCAGTGTAACAATACACTCAAAACATAGAGAGAGAAAACTTCAAATTTTTATTAGCTTTTGTTTTAAAAAAGTTACGCGCTCTAACATGGGTGCTATCAAACAGGGGGAAAATCGTTTCTCTTCTTAAAAAGATCACTCTGGAGGAGAGAAAAAAAGGCACGTGCTAAATGAATAAATAGAATAAAAAAACGTTCCATCAGAACGCTTAACAATTAAAAGAATAAGAAGAAATTAATTTATTAAAAGAAAAGCAAAAAAAAAAAACATTTTGTTTTGATATGATACTCTTTTTTTACCTATCGGTTTTTTAACATTTTGATTGCTCAAAAAAAAAGTTCACCCGTCTCAGACAGTCAGGCAAGAGGCAACATATACTGCCACGTTCTGCCACTGCTGCTTTTTGTCCAAAATGTTTAATCAGTTAGTTTCTTTGTATTTAGTTGATGTACTGTTTTCAAAGCCAAGTCAACGTGGAATATAAAACTAACAATAATGATAAAAACAAAACGTTATTCCTATTAGTTCATCAGCCAAAAAAAGTCACGTTCGATTGGGGTTGCAATGTATTTGCTTCGAACTCACGTCGCACACAGAAAAAGAAATAATTTCGCTCACAACTTAATCTACCATTTTGCGTGACAGACAAACAAACAGACAGACAGACAGAGAATCGGCTATTAATATATAGATAGCTGTAGCATCTTGATAATTTTGTAGCATGGCTCTTGGACCACCCTGAATTGAAGAAGGTAGAATTACTTGTCTGCCTGCATTAAGGCCACGATTTTCCGCAACATTGGCAAGATGATCAATAAGGCCTTGATATTGTTCAACCCGAAGAGCTGCCTGGTTCATCCGTATGAAATGCAAACAATTAGCTTCAACTTTACAATAGCTATCCACAGCAAATTGATGAAGTAATCTTTTACCTTATAAGATGGGGCTAAACGCATCTCTAAATGCAAACCTAAATGTGTAACATTGCATCATGGTCGTGCGACGTTGCTGACCTACTCCATATTCTGCTACATGAGGAATGTTGGAACTCCAACCCAATTCTCCTGTTGGAAAAAATACAGGATACACCATTGATCGCTATTAGGTGATTGCGCAGGCAAATCCTGCAATGGTCTATCCATACAGTTTACGGGACCGGATTCAAACAGTATAAAAATAACATATTACGTATTTAATTTTCCATATATGGAACATCATGATGGCGCATGCAATCGAAAGTTAATTTCAAAATGACCAGGCTGGATGATTCTCATGTGCTTTGGTGATTTCTATAAATAAGTATTATTTAAATCCGATTAAAGAATCCATGACAATTTAATGATGGCATTTCCTATAAGAAGATATGAAGAAGCAGAAGACATTTGTGATGGTACATCACAAGAGGTAAAGTCATATTTATTAAGCAAGCCTAGTCATCATCAACTTAGCTATAGGTGAGGTAGTGAGAGGAAAAGAAATGTGAGTCTCATTCATTCTGTAGAATAATATTATGCCAGGTTAAAACATATGTGAGAAATAGATGAGACTATTGTATAAAATAGTAAAAGCTTTTCGATAAAAATCATCTTCAGTGCATAAAAACATATGAATTTATTCATTTATTTATTTATTTATTTATGAATATTTATACAGGATGAGAACTTCAGTTTATATATACAAATGTTATGTACAATAAAACTGCTATTAACGTTCGTCCTGTTAAAAAATCAAAAAGTTAAAACATACATATATATATATCATAAATTAGTAAAAACATGGGGGAATGGACGGTGTAGGTGTAGGAGACAAAAGATATGGACCACTCAAAGGAGAGTAAATGCGACCACTACACTGCACTGCACCAGACAGCCTGTAGATTAAAGAGAAAAACAAACAGTATGGATAAAAATGAAAAATGGATAAAAATTAAATTAAATTATATTAATTGAATAAAATTGAAACAGCTTTCTTAAAATCTAACGTATTTTCAAAATCACGTATATATAATGGTAAGCTATTATACAAAGTACCATCAGTAAAATAGAAGCCATGCCTAGCAACTTCTAGTTTTACTGGAGGTAATTTGATGCTATGAAAATTATTTCTTGTATTAATATTTCTGTTATATTAAAATATGAATTAAATATTTCACAACCCAATTCACTATTTATACATTTTTTAACAAAGATAACAGCTTCTTGTTTCATTTGATTGTATATAGTAGGTAGATCGTTATATCGTCTATCAAGAGATTCGAAACGTTTAATTTGTGTGTTGGTAAAAACTGAATGTGTAGGACAGCTGTATGTCAGTAGTGGAATAACCATAGAAATATATATGCTTTTGCATGCTTTTACAGACAAGTATCGTTTCATTCGCTCCAACAATCTAAGGCGTGAGCTGGCAAGTTTATACGATCGATCAAAGTTGTCAGCCATTGTAAGGTTTTCATCAACGATGATACCAAGATACTTGTATTTTGTCACAAAGTGGATTGGAACACCATTATAAGTAATTGCTAGTTCTTTTCCGGATGATTTCAGTCCTTTCGATTAATAATAGCATCACTTCGGTTTTTCCGTTTTTGGTATTTAAGATCAGATCATTCTTCAAACAATATGCACCAATACGTTCCATATCTTCATGAAGACACTTTTCGATTAACAATGCATCTGTGTAAGCAAAGAAAAGTATAGTATCATCAGCATATTTTATCACCTCAGCATGAAGGACATAATCTATTAAGTCATTGTAAAAGATTATAAAAAGATTATAAAAAGATTATAAAAAAAAGATTATAAAACAAGACTTCTCTCATTCATTCATTATAGCTTTTCTTCTTTGATTTATGAACTAAGCAATACTGCTATCTATTTGCTGACATATGATGAAATAATATAGATAGATATTCTTGTTCATTGTGTATAGAGGAAAGAATAGCGTCACTAACTCAAATTTATGGCAGATAGGTTGTTGTTTCCAGTACAAGTAACAGCTATTAAATTCATTAAATTCAGTGTACTTATGTGAAAAACAAAAATACACATTTATTTTCACAATATTTCGACCTTAACAGTGTCTTTATCAAGTGTTTATAAACATATAAATATGTTTATAACATATAAATATGTTTATATGTAATATGTGTTTATACGAGGTGTTTAACTGATCATTTTCAGCCAGAACATTTCAACATGTTTGTTTTTATTTAAATTGGTAACGAAACAGAAAAACAATGTACATGTCAAATTGTTTAGGTTTTGAATCACTTTATGGGGGAGGGGATATCTTTTCTTTAGTGTTTATACATAACACACACAGGAGAAAGGGAGTCCATCAAAAGCATGTACATGTGTAAATAAGGGGAAAGGATGTCCCAAATTAGTGATTTGAGTTTGCACTTTATGGATTCCCCCTTATCTATCAATTTGGGCTATTCTAATCAAGTCTATATATACTTGCCTGCAGACTTAAACTTTTTTGTGATTTCTTAACAGATGCCTATTGATTTTTCATCAGATGGATTAAACCAATGTTCAATAAATATAGGTATATAAAATAGATTTTAAATACATTTTTCTCATATTTTATTCATGTTTACTGTAAGGATTTTACTTTTCTTTTTTCTTTTTTAAGAACAAAAATGTGAAAAAGCTTTACATAACTTCTTGCTATGTGGTGAAGCAATACACCTTTACATAGAGGTTTATAAGCATTTACAAGAAAGTGTACTGAAACCAAATTGCAAGTTAAAGATAATCAACGAAGCTAAAAGAAGCGAGGATCCTCATTTTTAAAAACTGCTGACTTGCAAATTTTACCGTGATTTCACTCACTAAAGTCATATTAATATCTACAACAAGGAATCCTTCGTCATTAGTTAAACCAGAGACGGCTGGGAGAAAGATAGAAAAAATCAAAATAAACAAAATGGCGGACGAGGACGGGAGGACCACATGCCGGTAAAAGCTGACTTTGCTCCGACCGCTTCTCCCGTAAGAAAGAAGAAAAAGGTCTCAGCAAAAAAATATAGAATACATGTGGGCGAAGGTGACGAGGCTTTGGCTTCAACAGAGCGCTTTCTGTTTTTTAAAAACTCGATGATTGTCATGTTTAAAATTTATTATGGACAACATTGAGTTGTTGGAAGGACAAACTCACAGTAGTAGAGAGGCAAGAAATAATATGACTAAAATCATTCTTTATACGATTTACTGTCCGTGCTTAGATATGGATATGTTGCAGGGTGACATAGATTGTTTTATATATGTATCCTGCTGTAACGCTTAAGTTCTTATTCAAAAATGAAAAAAGTATATATAGAGAAGAGAAGAGGGAGAGAGTGCTCTTCTCGTCTGGGTCCTGTGTCTTGATTTTTTTTTAAATTAGGGGAAACATGAATAGTCGCGAAAAATCAAAGCAATCTATGCCAATCAACCTGCTCCTTTATGAAAATATTCCTGCGTCCAAAACGATATTTCAGGGGATGATGATAGAACTCACAAAGTTGTTTAAGAACTCTTTTTACAGTTTTTGGAAATTTTGTTTCCTTGGGCAGATATTTCAATTTAAAAATGTTCAAATTATGTAACACATAATTATGATGTAATAAGATAGTATTTTGTTAGTGTGTATAACTTCTGAATTAGTAAATATTGTGACTTCATTCTTCTATAAATCAACTCAGAGTGGAAGCCTCTACTTCATAGTAACTTACAACGATGTAATATTAATCATATCTTAAGTTATTGCGATAAAAAGTGTAAGTTACTATCTTATTACATCATAAATATGCATTGCATAAATTAAATATAAGATATTAAAAACGAAATATCTCAGAAACTATAAATAATTGAAATACTGAAAAGAGACTTGTTAAGCAACTTTTTCAGCTCTATCATATTTGTAAATTATCATTTTGGACGCAGGAATCCCTTTAATAGATTTCACCCTATTCCCTGTGTTACACTATCTTTTATTTAAAAATTGACAACAACAGAATACTGAAGAGCCTCCCTCAGCAACATTTTAAAATAAATGTTGCTGTTAAGTTAACACAGGCAGTACATAGGTTGGAGAACAATGTAGACTATTTTCTTTTTGTCTTATATTTCATCTTATGGTACCTATATTATATTTATATATGTGACGGTTTGAGGGAAAATCATAACAAGTGATATTACTGATAAATTAATCAGTAATTTATCAGAACTTTATCAGTAATAATCAGTAATACTGATAAATAATCAGTAATTCGTTTGATTTATCCATGAATCAGTAATTCATTCGATTTATCAGTAATTCGTTCGATGAATCAGTAATACTGATAAATTACTGATTCTTTATCAGTATTTACCAATTATTTTATCAGTAATACTGATTCATCAAACAAATTACTGATAAATCAAACGAATTACTGATTCATCGAAATCAATTGTTTTCTTATCAGTAATTTACTAATAAATTTATCAGAAATTATCACTTGTTATGATTTTCCCTCAAACCGTCACATATGCCTTTTATGCTCCGTTGCTTTTTGGAAGATCAGTGGATATTTGAAGGAAAGTCTACCATCACACTACCAACCCAGCTGTCTATCCTCTTTTTCACTGTAGTAGGAGGCAGTGATGACTGATGTGTGGATGATACCTTAAATTTGCAACAAGTTATTTTTTGTGTTCTCCTGCAGTTCTCTATGCAGTTAAAAATAATATTTGTAACTTGATTTATATTTGAGGGGGTGAGAATCAACAAAAGATTTCAACAAAATTATGTAACATCTGCCATCTCAGAACAAAAATGAAATTTCAGTGTTGTTCTTGTTGATTACCACTCATGTTACTCATGTTCTTTTTTGGTATATATATAACCTTTTGGTTAAAAATGAGAAAAAAAATATTACATGCTGAATTGTTGTGTATTAGCGAAATATATATACATTGTTTTGTTGATTTAAAAATACAAATCTCAAATGTACACAAATGTCGAAATCAAATGTTTTTTTTTTCTTCCCAGGGTCTAGCCTTTTCAGTGAAAAAAGAAGTTAGGAAGCCCTGGTCATACTTTTATGTTACAATGCTTCAGTCATAAGAGGACTGTTAAGTTAACAAGGCACACCCACTGCTTTCATAAGAGGAAATAGCATAGAATCCAAAATATTGATAAATGAAATACAGAAAATTTCTTCTAAACCAGTCTGGAGAGAAAGTAAATTCCACGCCATTCTGTGAAAAAGTGATATAGAAATTGAAAATCTTTGCCGGAGATATCTTGAATACAAGCAACATTTCCACATGGCTTGCTTTCTAAATCAAATCAAAAGTTTGAATTCTTCGCCTGTGTTTATATTCCATTGACTATATACACAATAATAGGCAAACAATCAACCCGCTGAATGCTATTACATTAAAACTTGTAGAAGACTGTACATAGTAATAGTATACGGACGTGTTAGTACATTTCTTATGCATGCGTGAATTTACCGCTGTTCATCTATCACAAGCTCTATATATCTTCGTTGATTAACTTTAAGTAAACTGGAAGATACCCTTTTATCTTTGTCAACCTGCGATGCAGTAAATGGGGTATTCTTCTTTATCTCCTTTGATATTGGTTTTAATACATCACGTGTATATGAGTCAGGCTGTTTTGAAGGTTTCAGTGTAGATGGTGGTCTCGAAAAACTTGAGGAATTGTTTGGATATTCAATTAAAGTGCCTATTGATGTATTCAATACCCAAAACACTGCTAAGGAGAATGAAAGAAGTAAAACGCTTTATGATCAGAGAACAAAATCAGGTAATGATCATATGAAGCGCTTTTTTCTATTCAAATGGAGTTTAGCATTTTGATCATGGTGCTTGAATCACATTGTCAGTATTTATTTTGTGTTTGTTTTACTCTTTTTTTTAGTTAACTCGATATGAAAGAAGTAACAAATTATAACAGGACAGATACCGTGACAAACAAGACAATAGTATGGACAGGAGCTTTAATAAATCACACCAACTTTGTTACTGCAACCTATGAAATTTTTACAATTTTGACAAATTGGCATACATGACATAAACACAACAGGAGTTGAAAGAAGGAAAAGGTGTCTTGATAAAGGCATGAGCAAAATAATTTTTTTTGTGCTAGAGAAAGAAATATCCAAAAGAGTAGTCATTGATAAAATCTGCCTGTCATGTGAAACAGTTCTTATTTCAACACCTGAATAGCACTTCACAACATTACATTTTCATCTGAAAAAAAGACACTACTGTTAATGTTCATGTGAATATATCTAGATCTGATATTATGTCTGGTCTTTTCAGCCAAACATTATCATACTTTCAAGCGTCTGGTTTACACCCATGTCAATTCCGTAGAGAAACTTACAGCGAATGTCCATGTAGAGCTGCAGGAAAAGATTAGTCTTTTAAATATGTTTGTATTGGTTCTTCACAAACACCAGCGTTGGAAGGAACCTGTAGATCAAAAAGGAAAGAGTTTACAAAGGTGCTTTTGCTTTTGTTTTAATGAATTTGTATTCAAGAAAACTAAAACATAAATTAATGATGGAAAATACCCCTCGTCATTGGCAATGCAGAAGAATTGATTATCCAGTCTCCAAACTGCTTAGGGTTTCGTCTTTTCCTATTTCACAGAAAAATCCAAAATTTTTCCCTTGTACTATGATTGAGTTTAATTTGCCGTGGAAATAATAGATTTCCTTCTCCCTATGTTAGAGCGAGCAGATAATGGAAAACTCCAGACTTCAATGTTGGTTGTAGCACATATTTTTGTTTTTATTTCTCTTAGATACTGTTTTTCATACCCCAAAGCTGCATTTTCACAGATTGAAGGTCTTCTCATGGAGTTCAGAGGAAAACACTCCTCCATCAAACCTTCCACTATTTTCGACGATTTTGGTGATACTTTATCACTAAAATCCCAATTCTGTATCATCAACCAGCTCCCGAACTATCACAGATGGCCATGGAATGGAAAGACTGTAAAGAATCTTCTTTTCAAACAGCGATTACCAACGACTACACGTGTATTTCCAGGGTCACCAAGACACAGAATTTTACAAGCTCTTTTTCATTGTGATAAACCTGCTGTTATTGTTTCTGATGTCTTGATAAACCTCCTGGGAAACCCGGTAACAGTCCGTTATCCTGTGAAAGGGAAGCGGAAACGGACGGTAAGAAATTAGTGTTTGCTCACTCCGTTGGTAAATTCCTAATTTGGGGCTTCATGTTATAGTCTTCTGGTAGAAGCAGAAATGTGCTTAAAAGGTCCAGACATAATAATTCAACTGCTGAAGATGATTCGGAACCTCTTGAGGTTATTTTTCTCGAATATTGTTCTGAAATTATGTTGACGTGTACTGTTCTGATAGGATTGCATCTAAAAGATGACGAATCTAAATACTTTACTTTAGGCTTTACTTTACATTTAAATAAAATTAAAATATATGATGCATTCCATATCTACGGATAGCTGATGAGACCCAAAAAGATCAAAACACGTCTCCGTTTGGATATGTAAAACCCAACACATATCAGTTTTTCTGTGATTTAGGAATCACTATTTGATACTGATGGCGAAGATAGTAATAGTCTGGAAGATGTATTAGTGAGTTGATTATTGCAACAATTCGGTATTATTGACGCAAGAACATGAGTCATTAACATTTCTCATGGGAATTCGCGTAAGTCTCTGCATCATTTACAAAGCATTTGCCGTTTCCCTTAGCCTGCTCAAGAAAATAATGTTAATGAAGATGACAATAATAACATTAGAGACCAAAATCTTGTGAGTATTTCACCAAGTTTTTAAACAATTGGTTCATAGATATATTATTAGGCAAGAATTGCTTTTGGTGGACAACATGCCAGGAAAAAAAATTCTTCAACCAACTATTTTATCTACAAGCATAACATGTGTGAAATGAATGAAACACAAATTAACGCGAAAATCACCTGATGAAATTTATTCCATGTTATGATTTATTTTCCTAGTAATTTTGAATTTACATACTTGATCACAGATTGTTGTTAATCCTGTCCGACCTCGTGAAATGTCATCCTACGATCTCTTTACGTCTGAGCTTTTTCATCGTGGTATCATCAGCTGGCGAATTTTACAGAGCGAACGACACGTTGTTGTGATGAATTCGTACAATCCGGAGACAGGAGATTTTTAGGTACTATAAAAGATAGTTAAGAAGATAGAACATTTGCTCTACTCTGCTAATTTCGTTAATTTCTACATGCTTCACTTAGCCTTATGAATACTGTAAAGTAACCTCAGAGGTATCAGCCGATGGGCAATTCATAACCTGTTCTTGCCAAAGTTTCTCAACATCGATAACAACCAATCAAAGTCAATGCTGCCATACACGATTACTCAAAGATGTACTTTTCGCTTTGGATGGGCAAATTGTGCCCCCTTTAATTGACATCGGTAAAATTCACAAGGGTATGTCAATGGTCAACGAACGAATCATACAGCTATCTTCAAAGGCAGGTGTCGATAGATTCAGTGTAAATTCCGAGAATGGAACTGAGTTCGTGACCTTGTTTAATGTAGCAAAATCAAATCGCACTATTGCTTCTTGTCATTCCTCAATTTGTAAGATTGCAGAGGGTTTATCTCGAAACCTGAAACATCTCGAAAAGTCCGAAATTTTATGTGAGCACCTTTCTGCTTTTCGCGATTTTTATATAAATCATTTAAAAGAGAAATACGGAAAAGACAAAGAACAAGATGATGATGCAGAACTAGACCTTTTCGACAGTGAAATTCCAGCAACGTTGCCATATGAAAAGGTAAGATGCAGATTCGTATGGCACACTACAGTCCATTTTGTATCAATTTTTGACTATAGATACAAACAGATACAAATGAAAAAATAAACAAATAAACTGTCTCACCTAATAATATTTAACAGTTGACACCTTTAATGCAAACTCTATATATTTAAGTGGGAGGAAGTATTCAACGTGACAACTGGAAAATGGAAATTCGCTCCAAGAAGTCCCAGCCAGAATGATGTCGATGATGACCCGTTTTCATCGTTGTTGAAATCAAATATTCTGCAACGTTTAACCGTATCAGAGTTTTCACCAAGATTTACGGTTTTTACGTATTTCCATGTCAGCATAGAAATAAGCTGATTAGATATCCGTTAATCGGAAATCAGAATAACTTATTTGTTTGAATCTTGAGCTAATAGTGATTTGAATTGTGACGTGAGTAATAAGAATGGTATTTTATTTATATATTAGGCTGGGTGGAGCTCAGACCAATACCCTGATGGCATTCTTCAATTCAGCCACTTTATAAATGTCTTCTTTGATCGCCACATTTCTCAGTCTAAAGTTTTTTCTCGTTACTGTGTCGCAAACATATGCCTTGTACGTTGGGATGGCGCTGAAGATTCAATTTTCTGCATATCATTAAACACTGCTGCTGGTTACGAGATTGGTAGGTTTCTGGTTTGGTCGTCAATTTTTCATTTTACTATTAGAATTCTTATTTCAAAGTGAAAGATAAGCATTGTAGGTTTTTTTTAATTACTTTAAAGTTCTTTAATGAGTTTGTCGTTCACAGGTTGGGAGTTTGTAGATCTCGTTATGACATCCCACCAAACCTTCCGAGGATTTGTATCTGTAATGAACAGTAGATATACCAGGTACTCTAGCAGCAGCTCGTTCATGGGTGTAAACACCATTATCGATTGGTTTTTCGGTTGGGCATCTCGAATGAATATCGAGTTTCGTAAAGGATGTCAATGGTGTAATGGTTCACCAAGGATCCTTGCCTGCGATGGGACGAAACTTGGCATTGGTTTCCGAAATTGTTTTGTATCACCAATTGCAACGGCAACATCACCTGTCCAACCGGAATTTTTACAATTGCGTCGACATGACCGATGTTTTTTTGTAAATTCTGTATGTTCTGATGATGCAAAACGTAAGTGCGCCCTTGCTCGATCTTCATTGAGGGAAGTATGTGATTGGGTCATTGAAGGTATCCAAGTGGATGAGGCTAAATGTCAGTTCAATCGTTCAATGATTCCTGTAGTGTGTCAAACCGCATTTGATCGAATGATTACCAGCGACGATAGTTTATTAATAAAGAAATCGCTTGCAAATGTTTTCAAGGTATTGTCATTTGATTGTGCAGTGGATACAGTTTTGCCTCTAGTAATTTGTACCGACGTGGTTGAATGCAGCAAAGAAAATGCCGTGAAACTTGTTCATCCTTTACGTCATGTTTCACATGAATGTGCGGCCTTGATAGACAATGCCAGATCTAATGATAAAGCATTAGATGATGCACTTTTGTTATTAAAATCATGTGCTAACTTCGTCATTAAGATTCACACGAAAGATATATCACCTTCCCCTGCAAACATTCTCTCTGGAACTTACAATCCTCCAAAGTTGGGAAGAGCTTATTATTTTAGTGAACATGTTTCGCAAATACAACCAATGCGTTTGTTTCCTATTGATGGGCCGTCAAAAGATGGAAACTTTGATGATGCACCTGATGTTTTGTGTCAGAAGAGGTTTCCACAAGTTTCAAAAAAGGGTTCCTCCTATCTGTTTTTGTGGTTTTGTCCTCAACATGGCCATTGCTATGGATTTCATGTTATTCCTGGCTCAGAAGGTAGAAAAGATCCTGCTGCTTCCTTGTACACTCACTTGGAAAGTCCTCCAGATGTAGTGTTGTATGATTTTGCTTGTAGTCTTGCAGAATATACGAAAAATTGAGAAGCAGGTTATTTCAAGATTACCAGATTTTACCATGATGTCTTCCATGGCTTTACCCATAAATGTTCATCGTCGTTCAGATGTGACAAATTGCAAGGTTTTAGTTCAGTAAATACATCCATCTGCGAAAAATTTAATTCATTCATTCAAAGAATTAAATCGTCTTCGAAGCTGCCACTTTACTTTTTACCTGCAATTCTTCATTCATATGTGGAACAAGCAGAAATATGAAAATTTCAAACAAAAGATCTCTATCTCACATGCAAGTGGACTGTAATATGTTGTATATGTTGTATTTTTTTATGCTAGCACGTTTTTATGTCGTTCATCTTATAATTCCTCATGGTCAGCAGTCAGTTTTTCACTGCTTCCCCTCCATCCAAATTTGATTTCACACTCGACGCAATTAAGGTTGATCTGCAAATTTTTAGCTAAAATTATATTCACGAGGCCATATTTTTTACCTTAGTTCCCTTTTTTATTGTGGCTACTTCCTATTTTATGTGTATTAAAAGTAGTATTATGCCGTCTCGTATGGAAGAAATGACATTGAAACCATATATTCCTATGTGGATGTAATTCCTTTCTTAATATACCATCTCAAAGCACGCTCAAGTAATAAGCATTGTGCAATCTTTATACAGATGTGATAGCATAAAAAGTGTCAATTCCTAACATCGACTACTTCGCTGTTATGCGTACTTCCTACTTTATGCTTATTAAAAGTAGTGTTATGCCGTCCTGTATGGAAGAAATGACATTGAAACCATATATTCCTATGCGGATGTAATTCCTTTCATCTCAAAGCACGATCAAGAAAGAACACCACGTTAGTGAAGGATGGAGAAGCTGCTGACCATAATAAAGATACAGGATTCATGAGACATGATCTGCTACTAAGAGAGGCACCTTTTATGGGAGACAAGACATGTAGGAGAATCTGTTTTGGTGTTGAGCCTAAGAGCCAAGGTCAAGGAGGATAAATTAACCAACTACTAGCTTTACTTGAACATCAAAATTACCTTAACTTTATAAAGTACAATGACCGTATTTAGATGCTCTACTTTGGGAAAAGTCTTTGAAACTAGGCCTGTAATATAAGCAATGCAGTTTGGCCATTTGGGTAAGACATCACAAGGGTCTCCACAAAGATGAAGAATTCGTTTGATCTAAGACTCCAACGAATATTGTAGTTCCATCTACCCATTGCAAGATTTTAAGTCTACTGTAATTGGGGAAAAAAGGAAGAGCTGATGTAGAACCTTGAACAGTCTATTTCTTCTTCAACATATTCATCCTTATGCTAGATCGTAGATCATGCTAGATCTACAAGTAACATATATATAATGTTCCTCCTAGTGTTTAAAATATCCGTGAGTTTAAAATGTGAAAATAAACAATGATTCTCAAAAGCCTCTACCTCAATGGAATTGTGCAGCACACCGATAGAAAAGTACGTCAACAAGTTGTTGCAACCAAAATGCAGAAACGACTCTGCCCATAGGACAAAAACAACAACAAAACATTAACGAGGTATCACAGATAATAAAATGTCTAAGAAAAAACTCTTTCCTACATTAGACTTGCAAATAAAATGACACCCTTTTTTTCTATATTTATTCATTTTTGCGAAATTTATTTTTGAGGATTTCCCTCAAATTCGCGAAAATAAATTCCGCAAAAAAAAGTTCCGCACAAATTTCTTCCGCACAAATTTCTTCCGCAAACAATTTCTTCCCTTAAGCTATCAATATAAGTCCTCTATCTCAGTCACTCAAATAAAAATTTCTATTAAAAACTTAAAAGGTATTGAAAACCTTAGAATACAAAAACCAATAAAAAGTAGAATGAAGAAAATTAATGCCAAGATCTGCAAAGAATCGAAAAAAGGAAAACATTTGAAAAACAAACTCACAAGATTTGAAATTAGCAGCCATATGAAAACTTTTGAGCTTAAAATTAGTAATCATGTAAAAGGTTAAAAATGATTATCAGGAAAAGCTCTTCGTTCCCATAAGGCGTGGAGATCACCCACTTCCCTTATCTCTATTGGCAGAGAGAAATAAAGAAAACAGAAGACCGGGAAACCTCCAGCCGAACCTTAGGAAGAGTCACGAACTTTCCCTTTTTTGTTCTCATGGAATGAGTAATATATCTAAAATATTGATTAAAGCTATAAATTGATAAGTTATCCAAACATTTCTTGACAAGGTAGAAGCTTGCCTTTTTGACACATCGTATAGATCATGGTCCCATTGAACAACACTTTTAGGTCATTGCAGTTGTTTAACTTTCTACTTGTACTTATCAGCATGGACTCACTTTTTCCTTTTTTGGTGTTACGAATCAAATTGTTGATGGAGAGATAACCAGAGATGTATTGCCTATCGATGTTTAATGATTTTTCCAAGAATTCTTTACAATTACCAAAAGTAAATAACAGTATCGTCGGCGTATAGAATAACCTTTGAATGTAAAACAGCATCTTCTATATCATGAAAATATAGTAAGAAAAGAAGGTGTCCCAAGATCGAGCCTTGGGGAAAACCTACAGGTTATGCCTACAGGTGGCGATGTCGTCATCAAACTGTTCGCATTGATGTCCATAAAATAGGTAGTTTGAAAACCATGTTAATACGAGCTTGATATTTCATAAGGAGGTAACTTTTGCATTAAAACTGAATGGCTGATCGTATCAAATGCCTTCGAAAGTTCCAGAGAAACACATACAACAAGCATACCTTCATTCAGCGATTTTAAAGCTGAATCTAACAATAGTGTAGTTGCAAGCTGAGTACTTCGACCTTTACGATAACCAAATTGATTGTTCGATAGTAAACTTTGTGTTCAAGATAATTCAATAATTGCGTATGCACAGCCCTTTCGTGCCGAACATTTTCAGCTCGTAGATTTGGCTTCAGCTTGCGCTTAACTAGAGGAAGTTCACCTTCGTCGACATCTTGCAAGTCGGGATTAATTGCCAACAAGTGGTCGTATGACTTGGATTTGTTTATTACGCCACGACGGAGGATGTGTCACAATGTTATCACAAATATCTACAAGATCTGCATGAAGATATATATCTTAACTATAATATCGTACATCTTTTTGACAGATCAATCGATCAATCAGTAATAACAATCAATACTTTATTCGTAGAAACTTTCGCAAGCTTTAAAACTCACGCAATCTTTTGGATAAATTTGAAGAATTTTTGAAATAATTTTTAGGAAAGCAAGGATTTACGGAAAAACTAGCGAAACTTTCGCGAATGAACGATTTCAAATATTTCGCGAGATAAACTTTCGCGATTAAGGCCAAAATTCGCAAGAGTTTCTCTTGCGAAAGTTTCTGCGAATAAAGTAGTATGAACTATAAGCACTGACCAAGAAGAAAATTACGGAGCCCTATGGGTAAAACATATATTGGATCTTCAAGGCAGAGGGGCGTTTCAAATAACTTCTTGTAATTTTCGGAGATACGAATGACATTGTTCTATGTAACATTTGCAGAATCTCCAACAGTGTATTTGCTAAATCTTTTAATTTATTTAGCCACAAGCCATTTAATGTTCAACATTGTAGAGACACCACCAAATACAGCCAAAACCTGTATGGGTTGTCTGGTTGCACATAAACTGGTAGAATATCACCTGGTTTGACAGAATCGGTAAAATTGGTTTTGGTCACAGACGAACTGGAATCTGTTTACCTCTAAAATCTAAGACTGTCAATAAATTTCATACATAAGTATATTACTAAGTGTACAATGTACTTCTGTCAGTTTTCCAAATGTCATTAATGGTCATTTACAAAAAATATCTTAAGTATAGTCAAATATCTGTATTACTTAAAGTTATTGTCTATAGAGTTACCTATAATAATAGGATGGCATCAAGGGGAATATAGTTAATTTCACATCACATTGCAATATAATCTCAGTATAGAATATTAAGTTAAAAGTCATCAACAAAATCCTGAGTATCAATTTCTATTGATTTTATAGGGGGTTGTTGGTTGTCTTACTTATTGATGATCACTTATCTATCAATTGCCCCAAGGTTTAAGAGATTCTGTGGTTGTAGAACATTTCATATGAAGACAAAGCTGGGCTGTATAAAAGAATCTTAGTATAATAGAGAATTAAGTACCATAAAATAAAATAAAAACAAAATGGCAATTCAAGTCAGTCAAGAAAAAGGCTCTTTTTCTTTTTGTACTACTGCAGCCATAGGTGGTCTTCCTTTTGACCAGAAATATGCTGATCATTCCACTGAACATCAGAGTAAATTTGTTGATAATCTTTGTGCAATTTCAAGGGAGAGCTATTTCTTCTAGAAATACCAAGTATATAATTCAGAAAATAAGCAAGAGAGAATCTATATATTAAAAGCCGATGTCTGTCTGTCTGTTTGTTTGTTTGTTTGTTTGTAAGTCACGCAAAATGGTAGATTGAGTTGTGAGCGAAATTATTTCTTTTTTTGTGTGCGACGTGAGTTTGAAGCAATGAATACATTGCAACCCCAATCCAACGTGACTTTTTTTGGCTGATGAACTAATAGGAATAACGTTTTGTTTTTATTATTATTGTCAGTTTTCTATTCCACGTTCACTTGGCTTTGGAAACAATACATCAACTAAGAAACTAACTGATTAAACATTTTGGACAAAAAGCAGCAGTGGCACAACGTGGCAGCATGTGGGGTTTGCCAGTGTATCCTAACGCTTTCCTGACCCAGTAAGCAAAATGACGTTGGATTAACGTCGGTCTGACGTCGCTTTCCAACGTTGGATGACGGTCGTTTAATAGTTGAAATGGAAACATCGAAACAACGTTGGATTGCGACGTCGAAACAACGTCGGAAAATGACGATAAAACGACCAATCCCGACGTCGAAATGACGTTGAAACAACGTTAGATGACCGTGTTACAACCAAAATCAACGTCGCTATGACAACTATATAACGACCAAAACCGACCTATAAGTCATTTTGTCGAATATGAATCCACGTGAGCTTTTATGGTCATAAATGAAAACAGTTTTTTGTTAAACATAATTTATTCAAACATGTATCATATTCGTTAATACAAATTTAATGTTCACTTTCACTGTCTGAAAGGGTTGGTGTGATGAATCTCCTTTTAGGTAGGGGAGATCCGTCCAAATTCGTTTCGTCATGCGCATGCGATGTTACTTGACATCTTCCACCAGCACCGACGCGGTCAGGAACGTATTTCAAACAGTTGCCTATGATATTCCGCAGCATAAGCTCTGTAGCATTGCCGTGCTTTTTCATTACAGCATCTAAGAAAGAAACTTTATTTATGAATTTCAAACGTTTCTTATCTAAGCAAAAGCCTTTCCAGAATCATACCGGCTAATCATATGGAACTTTCTATCCCGGCAAAGCGAAACGAGACGATTATGACGAGGTCCTAGCTTTTATGTAATTGTCACTAAATTTACTTTTCTGATCATATGGAAAATAAAAAAAATCACCCTGGCCCCTAAAAACACTCTTTCCTTCCATTGAATATTCAATCCTTACCGATGACTACCCGGTAAATTCTCGTTTCCGCAAACGCTTTTTTTTCAATCAGGTTCCTCTTCCTGGAACCAACCAAATTGAATTTTGCTTGAAGCGCAACATTCATCAGTCTAAATTTGATAAAAAATCAGGGCATTATTTTACGGACCATTTTTACATTTCAACTTAGTTTGGATTTGAAATGTTTTTTATTAACAACATGTACCAAGTGAAAACTTTAATTTAGCCACATGAACGACATGTACGTTTCTCAAACATGCCCAGACAGCAATCAGTTAAAAATAAATTCGAATTCGAACGATATTTTCATACAACTTAATGGAATGTCTGGTTTACTTCAAAAGAAGAGTAAAGAATAAGAAGTCAAGTAAAGAATACATTTTTCAAGTATGAAATTTTCGTTTATTTTCTAGTTAAATTTCAAGATTGCTGTCTTTCTGTAAATAAATTTTAAAACGATTTTTCTGCAGAAATGTCTGGATGCAATCAAATTGTAAATCGGATAAATCTGCGCTTAAAAGTTATGAGATTAGTGAGAAAAAACACATTATTGTGTTATAAAGTTATGCTCGGTAAAAATGACAACTGTTGCTATAAAAGATTGATAGAATAAACTGTGAAAAAAGTCAACCCACCTGTTCAATATCTGCCTCACATGGTTCTTTTCATTCGTTCCTCCGAGGCGACTCATCTCCTTTACCTACAAAAATTGAAATTATTAAGTCATGCAACTTATAATTTATTTAGCACTGCTTGTAACTCATAAACATACCATCTGTTTGAATTTTAAATCATCTTCCAGGATGTTATTAAGCTGATCAAATTCAGCCATTGTCTGGAGAGGCTCCTTGACAATTTTCTCTGTCTTATCACCAACAACTACAGTTTCTTGGGCTTCTTGACTTGTAATTTTTTGCATCAATATCTTTTGGTTATGGGCAATATCTGCCAGGAACTTCATTACAGTCTTTTGGAATCCTGAAAACAGTAAACCGTATATTGGTGTCAAAAATAAAAATATATGTCAAATTGAAGTATTTCGAAATTCATGCAGAGGCTAAGGTTGATAAGGAACCATACTTGCTGTTGACATGGGAAATTGATTATTAACAGCAGCTGCTGAGTCTATTCTTGGTGGCATTGGTGAATACTCTTCTGTGGTTGGAATTTCTATAATATTGACAATAGTTGACATGCTTGAGTTGACATGTATTCACATATTTTACTGAGAACTCCATAAGAAAATACTACAAAAAAACATCTAAAGATCATGTTTGTAAACTATTAAACCTTCTTTTTTTAACTACTTTATTTATGAACTACTCAAAACCAAGTAACTATATACACTAGTACTAGTCCCCTACCACTCGGATCATCTGTTGATTTTCTCTTTTGAGCTACAGCCTTGCTAGCATTTTTCAATCTGTAGTAAGAGATACAAAACACTGGATGCTTACAAACATGAATTGAAAACATATCACACATAGGAAAGAAAACAACACTAACGAAAAACATTCACCTTTCAATATTAAAGTTGCCAAAGACAGGCATTGGCTGTTTTGTCACAGGTTTTGGAATGGTCTTTGTCTTCCTGGGAGCTAAAACCAGATCAGAAATTCCATCAAACATTGATGATTGGAATAAAATGGCTCAGATTGATTTACCTTAGCACCTAAAACAGAATATTATAAAGAATTACTTGGGGAAAATAAATGGTTTGCATTCTTAATCATCATCATCATCATCATCATCATCATCATCATCATCATCATCATCATCATCATCATCATCATCATCATCATCATCATCATCATCATCATCATCATCATCATCATCATCATCATCATCATCATCATCTTCGACAGTGGTTGTGTGTGTTTCACCAAACTGATCACACAAATCTTTATCAGCTAAGCATTGAACATTTTAATTAGATTTCATTAGACATTCTCATTAGAAATAGCTTTTAAGAAAAATAATTACCTTCATGTAGTTTCAACTTCTTTAAGGAAAACAACGCCAAGATAAAGTTGGCTCTTCCTGGTTATTAAACGAGCGTTTAACATTCATGTGATTAGGCCAATATATTTTTTTATTTACAATCCAAACAGATGGTACAGTCATTTCGTACTCCACTGTACTCCCATCTTGGGCTGGTTCAAACCAAACTGCTCTACTCCAAGACATTATAATATATAAATCTTAAAGGACTAGAATGGATGAGAGAAGACTAACCAAAATACTGGATAAATGACCAAGGTAGAACTAGAAAATGGTAGACAATGGAAACAAAATGGCTGAAAGGGGTGGGGCGAGGCAAAGGTAATACAAGCAAACTGTATAATATGTTAAATTATATACACATAACTGAAATAATAAATTCAATCTATCATGGATAAAGCAGCCACAAGCAAGTAGATATGTGGTAAACAAAATGTCAAAGTGTAATCCAAATATGATAGCTTACTCAAACAAACTTTACTAAATGCAAGAGCACAACTGCTCTGCTTGAAGTGTAATAAGCAACTTACTTAACAACCAAAGTGAGCTATTTATAGTAAAATATAAACTAGACAAAATGGTAGCTACAAATCAAAACAAATGAAGAAACAGGTTATTTAAAAGAATGAAAAACAAAAGAAAGTATAAGATTATATTGAGCTAACTGCTAAGCACATAAACATAAACTATTTAAAGTGAATACTATGTGACATAGGTATAAGCAAGATACCCTCTTCATCTGGAATGGCAACAAACTTTTTACTAATGTCAGATTTGTAAATAGTTGTGACAATAAACTGACTATTCTTTGGTAAAAAACACATATTCAGTGCCTTTGATTCAATTGCCACATGAAAAAATGATGATGATCTTTTAAACGAAAACTGGTTCACAACAATTTCCTCATTCACACTTGCGTCAATGACTTCACAGATCTTGTTGTTAGCAAAAAACCAAGAATCTCTTTTATTCGTTCTATTTACACCAATTTTAGTAGGAAATTCTTTGAAAGTAAAACGACTTTCACTTGCTTCCATTTCATCCAATCTTCTTGCAATTTGAGGTAAAACTTGATGAGTTTTCCTAACCATTTTCTTTATTCTGCATGAAATTTTCAAAAGGGAAAGCAGATAGCTCTTCTAAGCCACATTGAAAATTTTCAACATCCTGATGTAAATGGATTAATGAATGAACATTGTAGGAAACAAAACAATCACCATATAAATCCGAAGAAACTCCAACAAACCACTTAATGAGATCTTTGGTGAAGTTGAACAAATCCATGTATCCATCATCAGTTGGTCTGTAATAAAGCAAAACTGACATGGAAAGGGTCAGACTAACAAAATGCTTATAGACAGCTTTGGATACCACTCCCTTGAGGACAAAAATCCCGGTATACAGTAAGAACTGTTTGAACTCCGTTGCCTTCCAGCGATTCAAATCTTTCAAAGACCTAGGCTGTCGTGCAAACTCTGATGGAAGCTGATTAAGTAAACTGCATAATCTGCTTGACATCAAATTCAACTGACTGTGTGATAACTTTGAAATCCTTGGACCTTCCTTAAGATGAAACAACATCCTTCGGACAAGTCGTAAACACACAAGTTGCATGTAGTCCAAAGCAAAGCCTGTGACACATGGTATGTCATATGAACACAAAATACTTCTACAGTGTTGATGTGAAGTATAATTAAAGGAATTGAAGTTCAAATCATTCCTCTGCTCAGAACTTGTATCTTTAAATGTCATAGTTCTTTCCACAATTTCGCCTTTGACCATACATCGCTCACATGAATTATATCCAGTATGTCCCTTAATACATTTTAAAAATTGGCGTGCTGGTGCATCACATGTGAAACACTTGAGTTGAAATTCTTTCTTGTCATGATCTATCTCAACTCCATTAATAAGCAAATGGCTGTATTCCTCTAAAAAATCTTTCAAAAAAACCGTCACAGAATCTGGCTTTTGCTGGCCACAAAACAATGCAATGGCATAAGGTTTTCCATCATTCACCCTGCCTAGAATTGACCATACCTGGGTACCAGAGCTCTTGAATAATGGCAAGCCATCTATATTCACTGTCAATAGAATTTTTGTCCCAGTGATATTTGGAGATTGTCTTAAAATCCCTTGCCTGATACCAAGATATATGTAATCCCCACCACATTTGTTGGATACTGTAACTTTACTTGGGGTTCTTAACAGGGTCCTGGCATCCACAGGAAGTTCTTTGCATCCATGCTCCCTTAAAATTGATAGCAACCCATTCATAGCTGAGTGAGAGATATTCTCGTGGATTGCCCAATGTGCCAATTTTTTGCTAAACGTTTGATCATCTTCACCATGACACTGGCCTAGGTCAGCATCTTCACTTGATTCAAAGGACAAATCCATGGATGTGAACTCATCCTCAGAAGACAAGGAATTTTCACTTTCTCCTTCAATAACAACATCATTTTCGTTCTCATCCTCATGGCTTGATTTCTCCAAGTAAAGCAACAATTCTTTATTTCTCTGTCTCCAATTCGATGTTCTCGATGACATTTTAACACAGAGACTAGATCAAGAAAACAAACTGACATTAACTGACTTATATATAACTTTCCTGAAAATGGAGTATTTCCTTTTCACAAAGACAGCATTAAGTCTCCAAGAAGGAGAGTGCTTCAAATTCAAAAGAGCGAAGATGCAAATGCTTCAGCTATTATGTTTTTATAATAAAGTTCCTTTCTGAGACATAAATTTAGTTGTCACAATGGTTATCAAAATATGAACTGAATTGGAATGAAATATCATGTTTTTCACTAGATATGTTTCTTGTGCTGTGCAGAATGGTTATCAGCGAAAAAATACAGGGGAGTGAAATGGAAAAAGGGCCCTGAAAATTTTCTTCAAGGTTCTTTTTGTTGATATACATTCTAAGAAAAGATTGTGAAAAAAATACCAAAAAATATGTAGCAACAGAGATTTAAATGCCCTACATATGATTATCATAAAACATAAAAAAGAGCCAGCAGGCAATGACTGTAATTCTAGTTCTTGGTGTGAAGAAAGTGGGATAGCTCGCAAACATATAAAATAATAGGTAAAAATTTCTACTTACATCAAGCAATAAACGAACAGATGACGTGGAAACTGTTTGTAAATATTAAGTTAACAAAAGCAAAGAAAATTCATGCAAACTGATACGTTCCCTTCGCACATAAACATAAATCAAATGTTCCCGCGCTCTGTTCACCTATCACGAAAATACTCGAATCATGCAGGCGCATAAAGTTCTTGGCGCGAAAATTATGAATAAAATTTTGCGACGTCGGTTCGACGTTGAAACAACGTTGGATGTTCTAATGACATTGTAATTGCAATTCCTTCACTGTGTTATGTTTAATCTTAATAAAAATGAAGCGCCTTGAAAAAATATTCGTGAAGTCAATCGTTTCTGATATGGTTGATTTATGGTCATTTTCAGTCGCAACTAAAAGTGACCGTCGTTCCGACGTTCATTTTGGTCGTATAATGGTTGCGACAATGAAACCACTAAAATGCAACTGCAATACAACGTCGGGTTGACGTCGGATGCTAACTGGGGACTGTCTGAGACGGGTGAACTTTTTTTCGAACAATCAAAATGCTTAAAAACCGATAGGTAAAAAAAAAAGAGATTCATGAAACAAAATATTTTTTTTTGCTTTTGTCTTAATAGTTGTCTTAATTTCTTTTAATCAATTTCTTTTAATCTATTTAAATCTGATCGAACGTTTTTTATTCACTTCATTCATTTAGCATGTGCATTTTTTTCTCCTCCCGTGTGATCTTTTTAAGAAAAGAAACCATTTTTTCACCTACTTCTGACAGCACCCATGTTAGAGCGCGTAAAACAAAAGCTAATAATAAGTTGAAAAGTTTTTTCTCTCTGCGTTTTGAGTGTATTGTTAAACTGATATTTGATTGGTTTAAAATAGTAAATAACAAACATGTGAAGTTCACGTTCGGAATGCATTGTGTAAAACAAGAAAGTCTACTGACATTTTAAATGCGACCGCGACAATGAACGACTGAGTTAAGAACATGCAAGATTTGAAACACCAGGAAGGTATTTCTCTTCACGTGCAAACGAGCTTTATTAATCGATAAAGCCAGCAGCAAAGGAAGTCTTATCGCTGGTTTTAAGTGCAATAATTTGGAGCAGGTGGTGATACAACGCAGGCTGAACATGGGCGGCGAGCGACGCCGCCTTGGCGCCTAGTATAACTATATATGCCATAAAATCGATTATTAGATTACTAGATATCAATGGATTATTATCAACAAATTTCGATAGTCAATATAAAATCAATACTCAGGATTTCAAAGCCTCGAATTCTATTGACTACTTAAGGATCTACAAGTTTTATCAATTTTATCAATTTAAAATTGTCAAATTTCTCTCACTTTAGAATGATTATTGAGGACAAAACCTGTGTTTTTTTTCGCTATCCCAAGCCCAGCCACCATTCACATTCCCCAATGATTTCCACTATGTTCAATAACCTAGCCTGTGACAGGTCTTTAACCTCATTTAGTTGAGAGTGAGAGGGAAAAGGGAGCATCGGCAGAGAAAACATCAATGGCACAAGGTAAGGAGCCCTGGAGCTGATGGTGAAAGGCAATTGATACGTAATGACAATCAACAATTCACTATAAAATTGATAAAAATCAATTTAACTTATATAATTTAACTTTTATAGATTAATTCTGACAATTTCAATCCATTAATTACTATCAATTACCTATTGATCTCTTCCATAAATCAAATTTATATATTGAGTAGTTACATTTGGGTACCTGTAAGAAGGGTCCTTGGCAGGTCCGTCCTTGCAGGGAGGATGCAAGGTAGGGGTACCGTAACACGGATTGACTTCAATCAGCAAAAAAACAACAGATGGAACTCTGGAATTAAAGTGTGTTTTCACACTTTTTGATATTTTCATTCAGATTCCTATTGTGAAATATTATCAGAATCCTCTTTAAATGCAATGATCTAATTCTTCCAAAACCAACAGCAAGAAACATCAAAATTTCAACAACTCACATTGATCATCACTCTGCCGTAGGGTGTCTAAAAGTCTAGGGTAGAAATTCTTGGTAAAGTATGTAAATTTTAATTAAAATGCTGAATGTAAAGAACATTATTATTATATTTAATGTCTCTAAAAAATAAATTCTTGACTGTTACATTTTCTTTGTCTTATCCCTATTCCTTTATCAATAATGTTGTGTCTATGGAAACACTACAAAACCAAATATTTCATTAACAGTTATATAATTTGTAAAAAGTGGTTGTTTCTCATGAGGAGTTTCTTTGGGAAGGAACTTTAATAAAGCACACTTTCTCTATGAACAAGAGTCTCAATAATCATAATAATAATCATTCGATCAAGTCCCATAATCAATGTTGTCGTTTTCTTAGAGACAGATCAGATTATTTCTCTGAAACTTCATTACATGAATAGAATAGGTAATGTGAAACTTTGCACAGAAATAGAATAAAACTGTAACATTATGATATTAAAATTTCAGAAGAAAGGGCTAAGGGTGCTTATTCACTTTCGAACCCCCTAATATTATTCATGAATTTCACACTGATTACCTGAACTTGGGTCTCAAAAACAGGTTAGGGTTAGGAGGCGCTATTTCCTTTTTGCACATCCCTAAATGTATCTGCCATATTTTTTTACTAGTTGGCTCTTTATCACGGAGATAAAAAATAACCCTAATCCTAACCCTGACCCTGGCCCTAAAACATCATGGACGGAGAGAGTGGGGAGTGTAATAAGGAGATAGCACCTGGTTAGGGTTAGGGTAAGATATCAATAATATTAAGGGGTACGAAAGTGCAATAGCGTTGGGTTAAGTATGTCTGAAGGTATAGACGACTTTCAATGTTTATATTTTGCCGTGAAAAGTGCGCATGCGCATAAAAACGGCAGTCAAAACATCGTACGATTCGTAGCGGAATCAGTTGAATTTCACTTGTAGAGTATACTACACTACTGAAAAAATACTTTTAAAATGCCTGATACATGTTGTGCAGTTAGTTGTACGAACAGAAGGGATAAGACTTCTTTACCTTTTTACCGAATTCCATCGAAAAAACGACCGGAAAAGAGACAGAAGTGGATAGCAGCTATAAGGAGAGAAGGTTGGTCAGAGGAACAGATCAACAAAGCTAGGCTTTGTGGTGCTCATTTTATTTCAGGTTTGTGTTTGTTTCTTGTGGAATCCATCCTCCATAATAAGTCTGAGACTATAATAAGGCTAACAACTATGTTTTTCTTGTGTAGGAAAATGCCACAAAGATCCTAACCATCCTGACTATGTCCCCTCAATCTTTTGTTTTAATGACAACAAACTCGAAAGAAATAAACAGAAAATGTCTCGTTATGAACGACTTAAGCAGTGGAGTATGCAAAAGTTGGTTTTGGCTGATACAGAAGATTGTGATGTTGATGAAGATAATGATGTAACTATTTTAGAAACAACCCCTGATATCAGTTTGAATAACGAGCCTGATGTAACCAGTAAGTTTATTTACATCTCTCATATTCAACTTGAAAAGTCAGTTAAAAGTTCTTATAACATCTTACACAATATCATCTATTTTTTAGTCGAAGAGCTGAAAGTTGAAAATACATTTCTTCACCAAAAAGTCAATGATTTATCAAAAATAAATAAGCAGTTGAGAGAAGAAAATATCCTTAGGATGCAAGAAGTTCATGCCCTACGGAGTGAAGTCTGTAAATAACGGAAGGATAAACTTCGTTACAAATATGTTGCAAATGATTCTGTGAAATTCAAATTTTATACTGGTCTTACGAAACCTATGTTCATGTTTATATTGAATTCTATAAAAGCAGATGTTACAAAGTCTTCAAAGATATCATTAAAGGACCACTTACTACTTGTTTTAATGAAATTGAAACTTGGACTTTTGAACACTGACTTAGCATATCGTTTTGGAATAAGGATCACTAATGTATCCCGGATTTATAGAAACTGGATGCCTGTTTTTTCGAAATGGATGGAGAATTGGATTGTGTGGCCTGAAATGCCAGCAATTTACAAAAACCGACCATCATGTTTTGACAAATTTCGAAACTGTGTTGGAATTATTGACTGCACTGAGATATTTATTCAGAGACCCCTCAATCTTAATGCAAGAACTCAAACGTGGTCAAATTATAAAAACACAAATACCATTAAGTACTTGCTTTGTTGTTCTCCTTCAGGAAATCACCCTGAAAAGTGGTTTCATGGAAAAGTTGGATAGGGGACACGTCATTTTAGCTGACCGAGGCTTCCAATTGGATGAGGAGTTCGCAACATGTGGAGCCATCTTAAAAGTGCCTGCTTTCACGAAGGGAAAAAGTCAAATGCCAGCTTGTGAAGTTGATAAATCAAGGCAAATTGCGAATGTTAGAATTCACATAGAAAGAGTGATTGGTAGAATGCGAAAGTTTGACATTTTGAATACTAGGATACCAATTACTCAGGTAGACATGTTGGATGATGTCATTGTTGTGGTAGCTGGGCTTGTTAATTTAAACAAAAGTGTGGTACCCAAGTAAAGTTATACTGTCATAGATAGCTATATTTTTTTCAAACACAACAAATAGGCTTATATATATATATATATGATATAAATGATATTATGTTTTATTTTGCATTTTTACGGCAATCTGGACAAAACCATGTGTCGGAAACTGGCGTTCTTGTGATATTCACGCATGAAAAATGATACCATTTATTATGACAATTCTTACCATCACATCCTATCATTGGTGGAAATGAAGGACGTTGGCAATAACAAAACAGCTCCTCTCTTTGTTCCATGCTAGGGTCATTTCTGCGAGTTAAAAGTTCGGGTAAAATTACTTTGAAGAAAACTTGTGACAGTTTATCTTTCAGTTTTTCGATAAATTCTTCATTCCTAAAAACTCAAGTAACAAAGGTGTCTGGGATTGTTTTCCCATCACTAGAAAAAACGAAAAAGTCACAATAGGTTTTCTCTGTAAGCATCATCTGATGTTGAACTTGAAAGTAGTATGCATGGTTTTGTTTCATCTTGCCGTCCTTGTCTATAGGGCAGTATTTGTCATTCTGCCATTCTGAAAGGCCATTTCTATATTTGTAAGGACATTTTATCTCAAACAATCCTGAACCATGACAATCACATTGAACTTACCCATCAGGAGTTGCAGCTAAGTATGGATGTAACGAATCAACATGCAAGCCAGTCTCTTTTACAATGAAGTTTTTGTGATTGTGTGACATTATTTCACAATAGTGTTTTCGTGCAGAATTTTCATTAATTTTCCCATGCTCTGTTGCAGCGCTTGCAAATTGTTTGTTGTAACCCATTACCGTTTTTATAAAGGAAATGCTAGGTTTTTCAATGATAGTACCAAAAGCTACTTTTGAGATAGATGCAGTAATTCTTCCATGACGTTGCATCATCCACACCGGATTAAGAGACTGGTTTGCAGTTGTAGTGGTTAGATTTTTATATTGTGTTGTACTGCAAGTACTTACATATGCTTGGTAGCGATTATTTGCAATATTTTGATTTTGTGTTTTATCACTGTTTATTGTTGATGAGTCATAAAGTGATGTTAATGGCTCTGGTATCGTATTTTCATCTGTTTCATCAGCAGTATCAGTTTCTTCTGAGTCCTTATCATCATTATCTAAGCCAAGACTAATATTTGTCAATACAGCTGCATCTGGGGCAATTTTCCTCAAATTTGATATTTAATTTTCCATTTTTTGTTTACAGAATCTAATGGGGTCTGGTGTGCTAAATCCCGTCAGAACACCTGTAAATGG
The DNA here is from genome assembly GCA_027922465.2 of Turritopsis dohrnii. NCBI lineage: Eukaryota > Metazoa > Cnidaria > Hydrozoa > Anthoathecata > Oceaniidae > Turritopsis > Turritopsis dohrnii. The sequence continues at coordinate 114,256 of BQMF02000341.1, forward strand.
CTCATCAATTTTAGGAAGTGTCTCCTCTTTTTTTGGCCTTCCAAAATTTATTTTACACAGTGGTTCAGGGTATGCTCTGGTTCGAGATTTTTTCCAAGAGCAAAGCGTTTCTGTGCATAATGTTTTGTTCAGACCCATCTGAACACAAGCTGTGACTTTAAACAGTAGTGCTGCGGCATGACTGCATGCAGACCCAAGCCTAAAAAAGAAAGTTTTTGTGTTTATATTTATATTTTTTAACATAACATATTATCTGTTGTATTTCTTACCCTGCCATACATGTGCAGTTGGCTGATTATATCCATCCTGATTTATGAATAATACACCATACATCATAAAGTTTAGTTTTCACTCCCTGTCTCTGGCTAGGCGAAACTGATGATTTGATGTAGCAGAATTCGGTTTCCCCAACGTTATGAAGAAAAACATCCTGGACATGTCCACAGACAAAAAAGTTGTAAGCTTCTAATGACTTATAAGCTTTTAAGGATTCCTTAGTGAATTCACTAGGAGTTTCGATTAGGTATTGGTACATGTCCAACGATTGAACATCAGGTAGTGTAAGGACATCATCGCTCCAATTTTTATTGTCAATTGTGAATGGATCAGGCAATTGGAGACCATTCGATAAAGTTAGTTTCCTTGAGTAATGGGATTTGTCTTCTTGTGAGAGTGATTTAAAGTAATCAGACATAGTTGAATCTCTAGTTACTACAAGCACATGAAATAAACGTGCTTTTTCGTATGATATCTATGGTTTTGGCGGCCCATAATAGTCAAAAATTAAGTCGCATTAAGCACTGCAATAGTGAGTTATGTAGCTGAGCACAAACTTTAACTCGATTAAAACAGTACATTTCATTGAAATTTCTGTATTAAAGAATTTTGGTAGTAAAGATAGTAACTTTTCACAACAAATTAGCGGAAAAGAAACAAGCTGTGCGACGTTTATTTGGTTATCCATTTTATTTCGGTGTTTTTTTCGCTGTTTTCTTTTCCCGTCTTGACTGCCATTTTCTAAAAGGGACTAGGGATGACAATAATGTGACGTCATGCGAAAATTGTCTATTCGACAAAATTGATTTAAGTCAGCACAGACGACACACACACACACCATGTTTGGGGCCGGCGACAAATAACTTTCGTCACGCTTCACGGATTTTTTCCGCGAAGGGGGGGAGCTCTTCCGCTATTTTTTAGTGTCACGAAAATCTGTTAATTCCAGAATACATGCACAAAAATCATAAATATATCACAAAGATATTTTTTAAAACCGTAAAAACATCTGATCATACGCATCTTCTTATGAGAAATCAAAAAATCTAAGTCAAAAATCATCGTTATCAAAATATAAAGGTTGCGCGAATCGAAAAAGTCACTATCGAAAGAATCTAAGCGCAAACAAAGACTAGTTGTAAACAAAAAAGCTTAACAGCAAAACCATCGTCGCCTTCGCTGTGGCTTGTTTTTAGGCCATTTCTTCAAAGCACAAGGCGAGTGATACCAAATATGGCAGCCATCACAGCAGACCCATTCAACATCGCCATCGCGTGTTGGGAGGGGTTCTCTCAACAACAAAAAAATCCGCTAAGAAGGGGGGAGGGGAGGGGGTAAGACCTTGACGGATTTTTTTCGCTAAGCGTGACAAAAGTTATTTGTCGCCGGCCCCTTATTTATTATGGTTGATCTGATGTTCTATAGTATCATAATATTGCAACTTTAAACAAAATAATCAATCAAACGAAAACAAAACAAAACCAAAAACAACATGTTTTGTCAACGTTTCGGGTGAAGTCACCTATTTTCAAGACAAGTTTGTTACAGAACGTACATAAGTATATAATATACAATTTTTTGTTTTGTTTTGTTTAAAACACAAAATTATGTTTGTGATGCTGTTGGTTGATGATAAGACAGGCACTGCCGAGCAGGGTGGCTAAGAGGGCTGGCCACCCACCCTATTGCCCCTCTCCCCCAATATTTTGGTTTTCTAGTCCAATAAAATTCGCAAATTCTTTTTAGCCTTCTAATTATTATATTCGTCAGCCCGCTCAAACGAAATTTTGCTCCACGGTCCCTGAAAGATGATATGACGGACTGGCTGCGCGCTTCATTGAGTTTATCTTATGTTTATCTGAGCCATAACATAAATCATAGTGATTAGAAACCAAGAGCCAAGGGTAATCATAAAATCAACTCAGCAAAGAAAGCTCTGATCCACCACAGCTACACCACCATTATACGCTACGGCTGGCCTCGCACTTACCATATATGGAAAATTAAATACGTAATGTTATTTTTATACTGTTTGAATCCTGTCCCATAAACAGTCTCTATCTCGAGCGTTAAGCTTGGTTTCCAGAATGAGTTAACTTGAGTTAACTTGAGCTGGTTTATTTTTCTAAACCATGAGTTAATTTTTTGTTTACATAAGCCTAATTAAGTATGCATAGTTTCCACTAGGCCTTTTGTAGAAAATAGTTTGGTTCCCGTTATCGTTACCTTGAAAAATTGAGTCGGTCGGTCGGTCGGCAAAAATTTTGTTTCTGTATTTTTCCATTATAAAGTTTATGTCCATTTGGCAGCCATCTTTCTAAAAAACGCTCGTTCGGGGAATTCGGGAACAAAATTGCTCATAATAAGCACATGAAATGAATAGTGGAGGTTTCCACAACTATATTTTTCTTTTTTAAATGAAAAAATAACAACATGAAAAAAATACAATACAAAAACAAAAGATAACGAAATGAGTAGTTGAATCATTCTTTAGAGGTGCGACTGATCTTTGTGCAGCTCACACAACCAACTGTTCCGATAATTGTGGAGCCATTTACCTGGCTTGCTGGCACAGAGGGTGTGGGCCCATAGATGGCAGAGATCACAGTCGATCCAACACACTTTTTGGGCTCTACCATTTGGCGGATCTTCCTGGTCGCAGATTACACATTTGTCATCTGATGGTTTAAACCACTTTTTAATTCCACAGGATTTTTTTTGTTGGATTCGAAATGGCCATGTCGATATCGTACTCTTCCGATGTGTTTATCCTTTCCCGCTTTGGATACCTTGAAGCTGCAGACGTTTTTACAGTAGCAGTGTCTGTTGCAGCAGTCCCAGCGATCCCTTCAGTTTCTGTTGCAACGGTCGTAGCAGCGTCTGCTGTAGCGGTCGCAGCGGCCTCTGCAATCTCCTCAGCATCTGATCCTACGGCCTCAACTGTCCTTTGAGCTTGATGTTCTTGCGATGGCATGCTTGTTTTTTTCTTTGACAACGGAGTAGCGCAATACTCCTTCTTACCGTCACTCTTGCAAGCATTGCATACTGGATAAACGGTCTTAAATTGTTTTGTTTTTTTCTTAAAATCATCAATGTTAATTTTGGTTCCACCACAATGGTAACAAATATAATCATTCATAGACCTTGATGTATAAAACGCATTTTCAATGGGAGAAGAACATACAAGGTGCGTCGAGGTGTAGACGTTGCCTGTTAAACCCATACCACACGTGAAGATGGTGTCGTCAATCTCCCGCTGAATTTTTGGCGTTAACGAACCATTCAAGCTAAACACACAACGCATCTTACCACATTGATGGCATGAAATGGTTGCGGCGACTCGACGGGCAAGCATCTTATAACGTGGGCCCTGCTCCACCTTCTTTGAATTGGATTTAGAAAGGGAGGGACAATCTTTTTCAGTGGTGAGAATCTTGCCATAAAGCGCTTCAAATTTCAAATACTTTTCTCTGTTAGGGTAAAGAACGGGTGCAGGAATCATTGGTGGTAAAGGATTGGTCTTTCTTTTGCAGCATGTCAAGTCTTCGCACTTCCGAAACTGCAGCATGTAAAGTCCTTCTGTTAGATGTCTTGTGAAGAATGATTTTAAGGACGGGTAGTCGGGTAAGCTTGCCAACGCATGCGGGATTTTCTCATCTGAAGTAATTAGAGGCTCGACCTTGGTAAAAAACAAATATAATAGTTTATTCGAAAAAAAAAATCGCTAGTTTGGCATCTTTTCGCGAAGGTTTATTCAGAGTTATGCTTATGGTATCCATTCAGAATGACTCGTATATAGTAAAGAATTAAGAGTTTAGTTCAACTTACCTTTTGAAGTGCTTGAATCATTTCGGTGTCATCTCTGCATGGCTTGAAGATTTTGAGAGACTTTCCCTTCAACTCAAGATTTGAAAAAGTTAACTCCAAAATGTTGATTGAGGCGTTCAGGCTTTCAAGATATATTTCCTTTAGACCTTGTTGCTGCTTGGCTTTTGTTCGGAGCGATTTCATTGAGTTGCATGACTTGATCATCTTTTCAAATTCCCCAGTATGGTCTCGTTCCAGTGCCATTCCTTGTAACCCAATGTTTAACAAGGACATACAGCGTTCTGCTGGATTGATATAGCTCTGGTTTGGTGCACATCTGCCAACATTTAGGATGTCGAGATCCAGGACCAGGAAAAGTGCTAGCAAGGCGCATTGAACATACAAAAACGTGATGTTGTGATCAGCTCCTCCATCTGAAAGCAATACCAAATACGGAGGCAACTGATTGTGTTCGGCTCTCAAGACCTTGATCAACTCAATAATATGCCGCATGGGGTCTGATCCTTGGAATACAGAGTCCTTCAAACCAACATAGATTTGACCACTGTAAAAGGACTCGCTTGTGGCGTCTGGGATGTCACAGAGTAAGCTGACCGATGGTGTGATATTTCCGCAATGGTAGTTGTGGTCTGAAGATTCAAGGGTTACGTTTTTAGTCGTTAATGCCTTTCGCATGTGACTAGTAGCAGCTTCTGGGCATGCAGGCTCCCCAACTGGAATTTTTGCCTTGTCATCCATGAATACTAGTTGTGTTTGTTTATTGTTGACAACGCACCAGTTCTTTAAATTGCTATGAAGTAGAAGGACATCAACACAAATAGTTTATCTATAAAAATGTTGCGATCTTTTTCATTTATCGAAAATCTTTTATTTGAAAAGTTGCAATATTGAAAAATATAACTGCTTACATAAAATATGCATTCACGTAATGTGCATCGATATGAAATTTCCGAAATCTGAAATCCGAAATTTATGAAATCTGCCGCCGCTGTATCTTTAATACAACATCGAAACGTTCTGTAAAATTTAGTGCTGATTTTCGTCCTAAGTGGAGTGGTGAAAACTGGAATCGAACCGTCGACTCACTTGGAATTGGAATTTCACCAAGATCTTTTTCTTGGATTCTCTTCTTAACCTGTACCATAACAGATAAAGAAATAAATACTTGATTATCAGCAACCGTAAATTTGAGTTACAAAATAAATATGTCACTATGTTATGGTAGTTTATAATTGATCCAAAGATATTCGAAATATAAAAATCATGTTACAAATATGTACCTTGGAAATAAGGTTATTAACAGAAACGGCTAATGGTAGATGTGTAACTTGACTTTTACGCCTTTCTTCTGCTGACTTTCCTATTCCTCTAGCAGACCACCGAGCTCGTTATAGAATACATCAAAATTACCTATATATCAGGATATCAGGATATCAAACAAAACCTTAAGCCTGCAAAGACATCAAACAGATACAAGAATTTATGTACGATGAAGATTTTGGGGAACTAAAGATTTAATTGGTATAACTACTACCTTCAGGTCGCCCAGTGTTCATTTTTCTCCGATCATAAATGAATCCAGCTTCTTCCTCTTCATCAAGAGGCATATTGGTGTAGATTTCAAAGAGATCGTCTATTTCACTTTTTGATCTGAATAAATCATAAAATGAAAAGTATATCTCCTTTATTAGGAATATATGTAATTACTTTTGACAAAAGTTTGAGATAATAAAATAATGATAATTACTCAGGTATTTCCCCAGTTAAAAACTGAACCAGACTTCTCCGTACAACGGGCGTAATACCAGTAATTTTTGAGTACTTTTCTCGGAATATTGCAGCAGTTGCTCGTGATTCAAACTTAGGGATCAGTTTTTGAACCTCATTCACACAGCGATGTTGTCTGGTTTGGTCCAAAGGTCCATCTGGAACCTTCCAGACAAACACAGGATTGCCAATAGAACCACCACAATTGTGTTTGAATATCTGTATTCTGAAAAAGGTTTTAAAATAATTATATATACTATATAAGATAAACTTTGTTACAAAGTACTTATTTTCACAGGTTTTTTCTATTACCTAGTATTTCTTTCTAACAACATAATTTTCAATAAATTTAGTCTCTGATCAAAGTTTAATTGTTGAATAATTTCAATTCTATTTCTGTAGTACTAAGCTATTATGTCGTTGAAGTAAGATAAAATCGAATTCATACCTTTCAGAAACTTTTTTTATTCAGTTAAAATCTGTCTGTATCAAGCTGTAAAAGTCTGTTCATGTTAGCTTGTTGTCATGTTGAAATGTCATCAATGAGATTACTGTCAATTTTGGTTAAAAAACTAAAATAATAATAATTAAACAAAATTCAAACAAAATGTATATACAGTGTGTCTGTGTTGTGTTGCATAGACGTAATTGTAAAAATTAATTTGTATTAAATTCTAATGACATACCTGTGTGATACTGAAATGCCATCAATCCAAAAAAATCTCTTCTGTCGGTTTTCTGGTACCAGTAAAAGGTCGTTTTGAATAAACATTGGTTCAAAGAAAGTGTAATTTTCAAGTTGCTCATCCAAAAGTTTATATTGCATTGGGACATTCAAATTTGCTGGTATGATGTTTAGAAAAATAAAATTGTTTGACTGATCACAGTTTTTTTGACGTGAGTTTTCCATTCTCAAAGCAGCTTTCTTTAGGTAGTCTGCATAGGAATGTAGACAGCTTGCGAGTTCTTTGCATTGTTTTTCAAATTCATTGCATTTATTTACAATATTTATTGATGAAAGAACATCAAACAAAGCATCACTTGAAGAGTAAAGCTGTTCTTGAGACAATCTAGGTTTAGCTTTTTTCTTCTCTTGCCACAGATTATACTGTTTGTTGTAAATTTCAGTAAACATTTGGGGAAGTTCTGGATTGCATTTATGTTCCGCAAATGCTTTATTGACTTCATGGTGATTAGAATCAATGTTCCACAGACAAGTTGTAACTGCACGAGCTAAATCTTTAGCATTATCTTTTGAAGTAAATTTGATATCTTTATCTACTATTAACTGTACCACATCATTGTATAAAGAATCTTTTTTTGTTGTTTCGTTGATTTTGACTGGATGAAAAAGCTTTTTCTTCATCAGTATATGAAAGGCATTCACTCTGGTAGGAAGAGGTAAAGCAAGATGTTGCAGGAGAAACCAAATCATCATTCCTGGAGGTTTAACTAAATGTAGGGGGAAAGACATTGGTGTCTCAATGAATTGATCGTTTTGTTGTACAGTGAAGGCTTTGTGTAAGGCCAGATCTGTGTCAAAATTATTTTCCAAGGTTACTTTTTGCCACAAGTCTTCAAGAGTGCCTGCCTTGTAACACTCAACCCATAATTTCTTGATTGTTTGTGACTGAAATTAAAAATTTAATTCCCAGATTAATCTCCCAGACATATCCAGAGATTTTAGTTAGCACCCCTTTTTAAAGGGACCGTTTTTAAATAAAACACACATTTATATAAAAAACAAAACACTTTTATCAAACAAAACATATATACCTTTGATGGCGAAATTCCAATAGAAACTGTAACAAGGTACCAATCGGTACCAACAACATTTGCAGTCATTATTTTTCGATTTCGATTTCCTTCATGCAACACTGTTATCCGCCATTTTGAAAGAAAATCGGGTCATAAATTCGGGAAATAATCCCGACTCCGCTTTCCTTTTACGCGTTTAATTCGCGCTCACTGGCAATAAAAGAAAAATGGGTGTCCGACTCTCCGACTCTCAAAGTAACACATTTTTTAGGGTCGGTCGGAGAACGGGAACCCTACGAACACGTGTGCTATTTTAATCTGTTCGATATAACACAAGATGTTCAATGTGTCATTGAACTATGATGATGAAAGAGAACGAACTGAAGTAAATAAAACGCGAAAGGTACACGCCATCTTCAGCAAAGTCAAGAGCTTTTGCAACATCTTTCCCTGAGTTCTGTACAACTTCTTTCTCTTAGTATGCCTTAATTGTTTTGTCGTATAAACAAGGATATACTTTCACCTTTTCACATAACGGTTCTTCCACAATCTAAGCCAAAATAATGGCCATATTTATCTTCCACTACTTTCACTACACTCGTAATGTTAACTTATTTATTGAAAACATTTTCTTCAACACTTCAGTAACATGCTGCAAGTAGTCGGAATCCTTTGATGTTTTTCTAAACCATGAGTTAACTTGATCTTGGAAACGAACAGTTTTGTTTCCAAGATCAAGTTAACTCATGGTTTAATTTGAGAAAAAACGTGAGTTAAAATTTTTGAGCTGGTTCTGAAGATGTTTCCACTAGAGTTAATTTTCTAAACCACGAATTCTAGCTCAAGTTAACTCAAGTTAACTCATAGTGGAAACCAAGCTTAAACAACAATGTCTCGAGCTAAGGTTGGTGCACCATCTTCACCAACAAAAACAGCTGCTACTTCATCATGATGGGGTAGATTATATCGGCGGCGATCACCCGCACTTCTCAAGTGCATTCTAACCTGAAAATCAATAGCAAATTATCAAAATCAGTTGAAACATCAGTGAAGTATAAATATCTATTTCCACTTACCTCAGATGGGTGGCGATTCTGTTCATTTGCGAGTTGCAATTCTTCCGCCTCTACCTCACCCATGTGTTTATATGCAGCTGCATATGGACTCTCCCTTAAAATGATATCTTGCTAAGTTTGCATGACTTCAGGGGAGCAACCTTGATTTTCTGGTCTTGCCATTCGCTCGTTGAATGCATCCATACCATCATAAATATAAAGTTGACCATAGGATGGAGGAACACCTGGTGGTGGGTGTAAAGTACCTGTTCGGTGACATACCTGGCCATTTATAGATGAGTTGCAATGTTTACATTCGCCGACCGTCGAAAAATGTGCGCGCGCAGCCTCCCAGGCAGAAAAACGATAACAAGCAGAGAAGAAGGTTGGGGAATTTAAGAATATTAGTGAATTTATCGTTTAACCATGCCCGATAGCTGTTGTATTGTAAATTGTACGAGCAGAAGAGTAAAAGGGAAGAATTCCTTGTCATTTTATAATATCCCAAAGGGAAAAACACCAATAGAGAAACTAAGACGAGAGGATTAGATTAGGGCTGTTGACAGAGAGGACTGGAAGGATTGGAGTTACGAACAGATATCCAAAGCCATGGTTTGTAGTGCACATTTCGTGTCAGGTATGTAGTTGTCTTTAGCCATCCATGCCATACATTAAGAGAAATATAACATTGAGTAATGCTTGTGATTTTATTTTTAAGTAAAAGGTCAGATGATCCTGATGATATTGACTGGAGGCCCACAGTTTTTTCCCATGCTAAAAAGAAGAATATTTCGGAATTGGTGAAAATCGACAAACGCAAGAAGAGATATAAAGCAATTGCGAAAAAGAGAGATCAAAAAATCAAACTAAAAGAAGTAGTTGAACAACCACCACCACCACAACAAAAATGTGAAGATAAGGATGGCAGTGGAGAGGAGCTTTCCACTATCGATTTCACATTGGATGATGCTGGTCCATCATATATACAGCCACTAATGATCGAAGTTAATGATTTGAAAGCTGAGCTATCTGAAGTGAAAACCAAGCTTGTTAATATTAATCAAGAACTAATGGAAAGAAACATGGAAGTTTATACTTTACGAGATCAGGTAAAAACATTAAAAGCAAATAGATTTGGATTCCAGTCAATAAAAAAGTCTAATGAAAAAATCAATTTCTTTGCTGGTGTGGAGAACAATCATGTTTTTGGTTGGATACTCAACAAAGTGAGACCATATGTGTCATCACTGCATTCAAGTTGGTAGTGCTTATGAAAATAAAGTTGGGATTGTATAACAAAGACGTCGCTATACGATTTGGTGTAACAAGCACAACAATATCTAAGATTTTTCGTTCTTGGGTACCGATACTGCATGATCAATTGAAATTTTTAATTGTTTGGCCAGATAGGGGTGCTATTCGATACAATCTACCAAATTGTTTTAAGAAGAAATACAGAGATGCAGTTTGTATTATTGACTGCAGTGAAATTTTTATACAAAGACCAACCAACTTAACTGCACGAGCTCAAAGTTGGTCTAATTATAAACATAATAATACAGTAAAATATTTGATTGGAATCTCTCCAGCTGGTGCTGTCATGTTTTTATCATGTGGTTGGGGTGGCAGAGTGTCTGATAAGCAGATCACAATTGAGTCAGGCTTTCCGGATAAACTTGAAACAGGTTATTGTATTTTAGCAGACAGAGGATTCAACATTACTAAAGAAATAGCATCAAAAGGAGCAACATTGAAAATCCCGAGTTTTACAAAGGGGAAAAAGCAATTGTCTGGTACAGAAGTTGACATGTCAAGACAATTGTCTAATGTACGTATCCATGTTGAAAAAGTTATTGGTCGAATTAAGAAATTTAGGATACTAAGTTCCTATATTCCGGTAACACAAGTTGATATCATTGACGAAATCATGGTTACAATATGTGCATTAGTAAATCTGAACTCAAGTGTTGTAAGATAGTTTTACAAACTTATATATCTTATTATACTAATCCGCAATCGTGCATCCCACTTTTATTTTAGACAGTGTTTTGTTTTTGCTTTTTTAATGGTCAAAATCTTCTTAATCATGGTCATATAGCGGCAGTTCGACCATTGAGGCAACTCTTGCAATGCCTATTTTTTAACATTTGTTTTGACACGTGATCGCCGTTTCGCCGTTTTTATTGGTTGCCGAAATCGGAAAAACTATAGCGACGACCTTCGTCGGAAAAGTAAACAAATTAAGTTTTTTATTCATTGCGGTTACGCTCCAGAAAGAAAATACAATAAATATAGACAATCGCAATTGTCTATGGTATTCAGTTATCAATACAGTTGTCAATCAAGTTTATCAAGTGAGTTTATCAAGTTTATCAAGTGAGTTTATCAAGTTTATCGAAAGCGAAAGAAGCGAGGTAATAATTGTGCTTATTATTTTAAAGATGGCAAACTCCACGAAGGTTTTTCCAATTAACTTTTCTGTCTGCATTTATTCACATCAGGTTAATTAGTTCATTGCTGTCCTGCTGTGTAGTAGAAAGAAAGATAGTTTTGTAAAGAAAGAAAGGTAGATAGGTTTGTAACCTACGTTCGTTGTTTGTTTGTGTCAGTTTTCAGAGTGTCAGTTAATCAGTTTATCAAGTTCAGTTTTTATTTTCGCTTTCCCCTAGGTTGTTTAGCTCTCTGTTTGCTGCTGTTGGCCCTACATTGTTAGTTTGTAGTAAGAAAGGTTTGTTTTGGCTGCCACCAGTTTTTTTTGTGCTGTTTCTTCACTCTGCTGGGGGTGGTGGTTATATTTCTTTCTTCTATTGTTATTAGTGTTTCTGTATTGTGATGTTTAATATAAGAGGCACTAATATTATTCCTGGCTTCCAAGCAGTTTTTAGGAATGGTCAGTTTGTTTTGCAGCCACCTGATCAGCAGCAAATTCGCTCTGTTATTCAGCGTAGGTATGCAAATGAGGATGTAGCTGAAGCAAGGCGCCAACAGCTTCAGGCAAATAACATCCATCCATTATCTCAAAATGAGAGACTTAGAATCAATGATGCTCAAAGGCGTGTTGAATACCGTCAAGATGAAGAGCCGGTTGAAGGATTAGTCAGGCGAAATGAGAATGCACAACGTATGAGGGCTAGGCGGGCTGTTCAACGAAATGCAAATCGTGCTGCTCGACAAGACCAAATGCCTGAGCTACATTACCTTGGTGCCATGGACAAGGTCTGTCAGTTTTGTGGTGCTAAGATGTTTGGTGACGAGACAAATTTTAAGTGCTGTCACAATGGTTAAGTTCATTTAGATAACATTTATTATCCTAATGATCTTAAAGAACTTTTAGTAGGTGATTCTAATCAAGCAAAGAACTTTCAAGAAAACATTCGAAAGTTCAATAGTTCGGTTGCTTTTGCTTCGATGGGTGCGAAATTGGCTGTACCGCCAGGTCGTGGTCCGCCAGTTTTTCGTATTAATGGCCAGGTATGTCATCGAACAGGTAATTTACACCCACCACCGGGTATTCCTCCATCCTTTGGTCAATTATATATCTATGATGGTATGGATGCATTCAATGAGAGAATGGCAAGACCAGAAAATCAAGGTTGTTCTCCCGAAGTCATGCAAACTTTGCAAGACATCATTTTAAGGGAGAGTCCATATGCAGCTGCTTACAAACACATGGGTGAGGTAGAAGCGGAGGAATTTCAACTTGCAAATGAACAAAATCGTCGCCCATCTGAGGTAAATGGAAAATATGATGAAAATTAATAATTAAAAATCTTTGAAGTGATATTTACAGATCTTTGCTATTGTTTTCCAGGTCAGAATGCATTTGAGAAGTGGTGGTGACCGGCGTCGATACAATCTACCTCACCATGATGAAGTAGCTGCTGTTTTTGTTGGTGAAGATGGTGCACCACCATTGGCTCGAGACATCGTTGTTTACCCTCGAGATAGACCATTGCAGGATTTGCCTGTGCATTCGCCTAATCTCGATCCGATGGTGTATCCTGTATTTTTTCCAAGAGGAGAGTTGGGTTGGAGTTCCGACATCCCTCATGTAGCAGAATATGCAGCAGGCCAGCAACGTCGTACAACTATGCTGCAATATTATACTTATAGGTTTGCATTTAGAGATGCTTTTAGCCCCATATTAAAAGGTAAAAGATTACTTCAACAATATGCTGTAGATTGTTACTGCAAAGTTGAATCTGACCGTCTTAATTATGTTCGTCAAAACCAGCGCAATTTCCGTGTTGAGCAATATCAAGGGCTCATTGATTATCTTGAGAATGTTGCAGAAAATCGTGGCCTTCATGCAGGCAGACCGGTGATTCTTCCGTCTTCTTTTCAGGGTGGTCCTAGGGCCATGCAACAGAATTATCAAGATGCTATGGCTATGGTAACTAAAATGGGCAAGCCGGATTTGTTTTGCACATTTACATGCAATCCGAAATGGAAGGAGATCACGGAAAACTTAGATAATGAGCCTGCACATTATCGTCCGGACTTGATTACACGTGTTTTCAATTTGAAATTAAAAGCGCTTTTGGAGGATATAAATAAAAATGGAGTTTTGGGAAAAGCCATTTCTCATTTGTATGTTATTGAATTTCAGAAACGTTCTTTACCTCATGCTCATATTCTTATCCATTTAGCACAAGAAGACAAACTGCGTAATGCTGACGACATTGACAGCTTAATCTCTGCTGAAATACCAGATCCTGAACAGGAACCAGAACTTCATGATATCATCAAGTCATGTATGATTCATGGTCCCTGTGGGAATGCTAACCCTAATGCAGTTTGTATGGGAGATGATGGCAACTGCACCAAGGATTTTCCAAAGCGATTTTGTGAAACGACCCAAATGAATGCAAATGGGTATCCACTCTATCGCAGACGTAACAATGGCCGTACTGTGAGGGTAAGAAATGTGGACTTAGATAATCAATGGGTAGTTCCATACTGTCCGTGGTTGTCCAAGAAGTATAATGCTCACATAAATTTGGAAGCATGTACCACGATCAGAAGCGTGAAATATCTCTTTAAATATGTTTACAAGGGACATGATCGTGCTAATGTGGAGATTAATGAACGTTTGGAACATGACGAAATAAAAACATTTCTGGATGCTCGATATGTCAGTGCGCCTGAAGCATTATGGAGAATATTTGAGTTCTCTATGCATGAAAAATCGCATACTTTTAAGCGATTAGCTGTTCATTTACCTGATCGCCATCAAGTTTATTTTAGAGCTGGTGAAGAGGAGGCAGCTGCTGAAGGGGCATTAAAGGATAGTCACTTGACAGCATGGTTTAATCTGAACGTAGACGATCCTGATGCACGGCGGTATCTTTACTCAGATATTCCGTATCATTATGTTTTTCATGATAAGGAGAAAAAATGGAAAAAACGAAAAAAGACATTAAAACCAATAGTTGCTCGGTTATACAATGCTCGACCGTCAGAAGGAGAACGTTTTTTTCTACGAGTTTTGTTGTTGCATGTTGCAGGTGCTACGTCTTTCGAGGATTTGCGTACTTTCAATGGAGTTGTTTACGACACATTCCGAGAAGCATGTATTGCCAGGCGTCTTTTGCAAGATGATGCAGAATGGCACAATACATTGGAAGAGGCTTCAACGTTTCAAATGCCCCAACAGCTTAGACAATTGTTTGTTACTATTTTGACTCACTGCGAGCCCTCTAATCCTCTTGAATTGTGGAATACATTCAAGGGGAATCTGTGTGAAGACTACATGCGAACATTGGCTGTTGCTCAAGCTGAGCAAAGGGCTTTGGGTTATATTGATAATGTCCTGAGACAATTTGGAATGACTTTAACACAGTTTAATCTTCCTGAATTGGTTCAACAGGTTGCTCAGGAAGAAGTTGATGTAAATATTTACATCGACAGGGCTGAACAGGTAAGGCCTTTGCTTAACGAACAGCAGTTAGTTGTGGCAGACGCCATTTTGTCTGCAGTTTCGAATGTGCGTGATGGTTTAGCACAAGTTGAAACATTGTTTTATTTGGACGGACCGGCAGGCACAGGTAAGACTTTTACATACAATTATGTTATTGCAGCATGCAGAGCCAGAGGTTGGAAAGTTGCTACTGCTGCATATACAGGTATTGCAGCCACCTTACTGTCTGGTGGTTGTACATTGCATTCATTATTTCGTTTGCCTGTTCCTGTTTTAGAAAATAGTGTATGTAATATAACACCAGCATCGAAACATGCGGAATACCTTCGAAGTGTCGACCTGTTTCTGATCGATGAAGCGACTATGGTTTCTACCCATGTTTTCCATGCTGTGGACAGATTACTCAAGGATATTTGTGGCAGTGATGCACTTTTTGGTGGCAAGGTTCTTTTATGGGGTGGAGATTTTCGTCAGTGTTTGCCGGTTGTGAAAAAGGCAAAGCCAACCGATGTTATTGAAGTTTGCTTGACGAGTTCTGTGTTATGGGCATCAGTGTCGAAATACTCTCTCACTGAAAATATGAGAGCCAGACCGGAAGAGCAAGAATTCTGTACTTGGCTGTTGCAACTTGGCAATGGTGAACTTCCAACGAAACAATGCGAACCTGCTAAAGGTTCCATCGAAATTCCTGATTGTTGTGTTGTTCCTAAAGATACTTCGATTATATCTGTTATGTACGACGGACTGGAACCTCACGAATATGCCACCACAGCCATTCTGACCCCGACAAATGACCAATCACTGATCATTAATAATGAGGTGTTGGACAGACTGCCTGGAGATGCAGTTTGCTATTACAGTGCTGATGAAGTGGCGTGTGACGATGAAGAAGAGCGGCAAAACTATCCGTTTGATTTTCTGAATAGTATTACACCATCCGGTATGCCTCCACATTGTTTGAAACTTAAAGCTGGGGCTATTATTATGCTTTTGAGGAATCTGAACATCAGGAAGGGTCTCTGCAATGGCACCCGCTTGATTGTTCGTGAATTGTCGCATAACTTTATTAAGGCTGAAGTTTTGACAGGGTCAGCAGTTGGGGAACTGATTTTTATACCTAGAGTACAATTGTCACCATCCGACACAGGTATGCCTTTTGTATTGAAGCGCAGACAACTTCCAATTCGGTTGGCGTACTCTTTTACTATTAACAAAAGCCAAGGTCAAACGTTTGATAAAATTGGTTTGTTTTTGCAGAAACCGTGTTTTTCACATGGACAGTTGTATGTTGCCTGTTCAAGGGCAAAAGCATTTGGTAATGTTAAAATCAAAGTTGCCGGTACGGGTAAGCAAGGTTATATTAATGGAAAGATGTATACTCAAAATGTTGTCTTTCCACAGGTGTTGCTGTGAATGTCTCGATTCACTTTAACATTTGAATTTGTTGTTGTGGCTTATTCTGTTATATAATAAGATAGAGTAAACACTTACAGTGGTGGCTGCTGTTGACAGTTGTTTTGGCTTCTTCTGTAAGTTACGCCACTGTTGAGACATGTTGTGGCTCATTAGTATACTGTAAACCATTGCTGTAGTCACTGCTGACAGTTGTTGTAGCACTGTAGTTTGTACCTAATGAACAACGTGTAGATTTTGTTGTTTTTTTAGGTGGAGTACAAGTCCCATTGACTTACGTTCTCGCCGTGTACTCCGTTACCATGAATTGTGCATGAAGTAAACTTTGTGGACAATTCATGAACTAAAAGTCAGGGCATGCTCCATATTATCTCTCCATGATTGTAACTTTTGTTTTTTCTTCATTTAGTGAATTAATATAATAATGGGAACTCCCATGGATGTTTGCAACGGTAAAACATTACTTTTTTAAACTTTCTGTAAGAGACATTAAAATACTAATCAAATTGATTTCATTTCAGAGGCAGAAGACAAATTTATTAGTGCAGGTGAAAATTATTTTTAAATATCTGTAGTTTTTTCATTTCTACGGTTTTGTCTGCAATATATTTTTTTCTGTGAAAGTAGTCAAAATACTCAAAGCAAATTGATTTCATTTCAGAGCGAGAAAAAGAATTACTTGGTGAAGGTAAAAATTCTTTCTCAATAGCATTTTTTATCTGCTTTACATATCTCATCTTATATATAATATCTTCTTTTCATTTTTACAGATGGCAGTGAAAATATCGAATATAGTAAGGATTTTTATTGGAGTTTTCAATTAATTTTATCTTTTTTTTTCATCTGCTGAATCATGTTGTTTGAGTTACAGTGTATGACATTTTTGAATATATGCTACTTCCTGGACCATTTTTTCCTTAGATAATGGTTTACGAACAGCTGATAGTAAGAATCAATAAAAATTTCAACGTTTCCTTTCTATATGTTATGACTTTTACAATCTACTTACTTATACTCCTTTCTCTATAATGTATATTTGGACATTCTGTAATTATAACTTCGTGATTTCCTTCATTAGATACCAACAGCGTGCAGAGTATGGCAAACAGTAAGGGTTTTAGTTGACATAACTTTGTAGTTTCAATTTCTTTTATCTTTCTTATGTATGACAGCTACTTTTTAAACCTTCTGTATTTAGATAATGCTTTACCAACAGCTGTTAGTAAAGTAAGAGTCAATACACATTAACATTTTCTTTCTATATGCTATGACTCACAATCTACTCCTTTGTTTATGTTTGGACCTATTCTATGCTGCAATAATAACTTTGTCCTTTTCTTCATTAGATACCAATATCGCGCCGAATGTGGCAAAGGAGTAAGGGTTTGTATTAACATAACATTGTAGTTTCAATTTCTTTTGTCTTTCTTTTATATGACATCTACTTTTTAAACCTTCTTTATTTAGATAAGGCTTTATCAGCAGCTGATAGTAAGAGTCAATACATGTCAATATATGTTTTCTTTCTATTTTGTATGACTTTCACAATCTATCTATTTATACTCCTTTGTCTATGATGTATGTTTGGACATTCTGTAATTATAACTTCATGATTTCCTTCATTAGATACCAATAACATGCCGAATGTGGCAAATAGTAAGGGTTTTAGTTGACATAACTTTGTAGTTTCCATTTCTTTTATCTTCCTTTTGTATGACAGCTACTTTTTAAACCTTTCTTTTAGATAACGCTTTACCAACAGCTGATAGTAAGAGTCAATACACATTAACATTTTCTTTTCATATGTTATGACTTTCACAATCTACTTTTACATTTCTTTTAGCTGAACTACCATCATCATCCGCCAAACCTAATGGTAATATTTCTTACAATTCCAATGTTAACGTAACATTGGTGAAGAATTGTGTCTTAGGTACATTTTTCAATTTTTTAGCTGCTGTTCTGGCAAATAAAAGGAAATGTAAGTTTCCCTTATATAGTATTTGATCAATTCTAATATAAGCCTTTTTGTTTCTTCACTAATAAAAATTATTTCAACTATATATTGTAGATTCGTACAAAGACTTTCGGGAGTACCGGAAGACTCATCCCGGCCCCCGATCTAATGCGGCATTTAAAGCGTGGAAGAGATTTGGGGGTCGGGACCATCCCAAATTTATGTGGAAACATTCTGACAAAAAAAAAAATCCACTGCAAGGCACTACACTGGCAACTACAGTGCCAACTGCAGTGCCTGTAATTAACCAGTATAATTTTAACGCTTTTGCCCCATCAGTTTTCTATTCATTAAAGTGAGTTCCTAGACCTTTGCGTGAGCATTACAAAATTTTCATTTGACTTTCTTTACATAGACTCACTAAAATGAATAGAAAACTGATGAGGGTATTTTAGTTTATTTTAGTTTTGATGAGAATAAAGTTATTTTCTCCAAATTCATTTGCTCTATCATTACCTCTTTAATCACAATATCCTAACATTCTAGCTTTCACACTGTCAATTTACTAACCTAAGATTTGTGTTTAGTTATGTCTGTCACTCTATCAATTAGTGTTGCATTAGTGTCGAACAGAAATTTTAAAATTTTAAAAATATTCTTTCCCAGTCAGCACATTTATTAAAAAATATCAGCGTAGGAGTGCATTTCTAAAGAAATCTACACATTTTCACTGAGGATGCTCTCCATCACAGTGATTCTTTGATGATTTTGCACACTGGGTTACAGATAAGATTAATTGAGTGTCATCTCATATGTATTTCTTCTTTCTTTTAAATGTTGTGGCATTTGTCATCGTAAATAAAGATTAACAGCTTAGTTTCCAATCAGTTTATAAGGCTGCCTTAACATGATTATTTGTTCTCTGCATGCAGTAGATGATTATAGGTTTAGACACATTATAAAGATATTCAGATGTTTACAGTTAGTTTAGATGTGAAGGGAAACAATGGTGAGTCAAATTCAAACTCATCATTCAAGCTTATTTTGTTTCTACTCACAACTTATTTTTTGATTACATTTACAGATTGGCAGCAACAAATTATTGCAGACAACCTCCGTAATCATTGCTCATGATATTTATTTCATCAAACAGTTTGTCTATGCGAAGTTCGAAATAATATCGTTATCGTTACCTCACCAACTTAGTTTACAGTTCGATGATGTATGAAATGGCTGTTTAAATGTCGTAGAAAATGGTTAATGCTTAATCAAAACGTTATTTAATACACCTTTCTAATGAACATATTTTATTTTACTTTTGTATTGCAATAAGTAATAATTTATAAAATATATGCCTTTGCTAACTACAACAGACATGCATTCTTTATTAGCACCTGTAAAAACCTTTGGATGCAGGTCTTTTTGAACAGGGTTTTTGAAAAAGTTTTGGTGGGATGTGTGATACTAAGATATTATATATGTTATCTTATGGTTATTAAATCTGAATTATTTATGGGAATTTCTGTTGCTGTTCTACGAAACCTGAATCTTTTGTATTATTGTACCACTCATTTTACCTCAGACATTGCCAGAACCTTATTTTCATGGACTTTTAATATATTCTTTTAGGTTAATATTATAATAAGATGGTTGCAGTGGAATGTCATGGTTTAAATCATGATGTTAGTTTTGTTGGTGAAGATTATTATATTCATTGAAAGAATTTGTTATTCTGATATTGCATTAGTGGAAAGAATCATCACTGGAAGGTATCAATTTCTTCATCATTGTACTTTTGTATATTTAAGAATAAGGTGTAGTTATAAAAAGCTACTTTGTATACCTAA
Organism: Turritopsis dohrnii; assembly: GCA_027922465.2. NCBI lineage: Eukaryota > Metazoa > Cnidaria > Hydrozoa > Anthoathecata > Oceaniidae > Turritopsis > Turritopsis dohrnii. Next base: position 134,077 of record BQMF02000341.1, read on the forward strand.
GTATAAAGTTTGGTTCTTTCCAGAAAACATTCTTATTATACTACTTTTACTTTGCTACTTTTATTTTTCGTGAACTGGACGCATACTGAACATGGGTGGCGAGCGACGCCGCCTTGGCGGCTAGTATATATATATTTATAAATAGTATCAAAATGGGTGACGTTACTTTAAATGGCAAGAATCAGGATTAAAGATCAGTAAATTTAAATTAATCACTAAATTAAAGGTTGTTCTTCTAATAAATTTGTCACTCATTTTGACTCAAATGTCTGTTACATATTGTTGTGTTAATTAATAATAACATATCTTCACTATTTTTTTAAATAAGTCTTGCAATTTTCACAATACCATTTTCCTTTTAGTGCACGAGTTATGGAAACACATGCATAATGAAACCATTCGTATTTACAGGTGTGATTGTCGCAAGCTATCATATTCCCAAAGTTCGGTCTTTGACAAATACAGTATAACTTCCTATCATTCTCTATATCACCTCTTCGTGTGACTAGTTCTGGTAGGATTGTGGTAGTGAAAATAGTTTCTGCCTTTTCCATAAACCTACTCATGAGTTGGTCATTAAAACTGATTGTTTTGATTATACTTGTACTTTCATTTTGAGCTGGGGAGTAAATTAGCAAATCAGCCTTTTTTAAGTCGGTCAACAGCATTTGAAGCTGCACTTGAAAATAGTACGGATGGTTTGGTTTTATATCAGAATTTTCATCTAACACAAAATGTTAATCGTTTTTCCATTCAGTGATGCCTTCTTGATATTTGTATGGACATTTGATTTCCAGGACTTTGGGTTCATGACAGGAGCAATAAACTAAGCCATCTGGTGATGCACCAAGATAAGGATAATCAATTTTAACATGAAATCCTGTTTCTTTAACTAGTGCATTGCTGTGCTGTGTTGAAATAGCTTTTCTGTAAAAATTGCGAGCTTTTGGTTCATTTTCTATACCATACTTAGTGTATTTGTTATCAATGAGGTTATCATATTGCATAATTATTTTTAACGTTGATTTATTTTTATCTGTCATGCTGTATACTTGTTCAGCAATTAATGCAGTTATTCTACCAGCCCTATGAAGCATCCACGATTTGTTCAGTGACTGAGTTTTTGTAACTTCTGCTAGATTGTCAAAGTGTTTTTGGGAATAAGCATTTTTGAACTGGACATAACGATTAATACAAAGCTTTTTTAAATCTTCTTCACCCAGATTAATTGAGCTTGGATCGTACAAACTTGTTAGTGTGTCAGGAATACATGTATCCTCATTTTCTGAAGCAGTATCAGTATCGCTATGGTCACCTGATTTCTGATTAACAAGAAAGTCATTTATGTCTATGCTTGTGAAAATGACAGAATCTGGTTTGATTTTGTGTAATTCTATAAGTTCTTCAGATTTTAAACAAAATTCCCCCACACATGGATTCTTGTATGAAAAGTTTTTTGTACTATTTAACAACATATCAGGTGATGGTAGCTGATGCTTTTTTGCTCTTTTGAAATTGATGTTTTTAATTGTCGCTGGTGTAACGTGTCTTTTTGATTTTTTCCAAGCACACAGCTGACTAGTAGGTACGTCAGGTTTATGAAGTTCTAGATGTACTGCGGTTTCGAGTTTGAAAAGAACACGTTCGCTGCCAACTACGAGTATACTCGTAGTAGCGGATTTGACACAAACTGCCAACTACGAGTATACTTGTAGTAGCGAAATTGACACAAACTGCCAACTACGAGTATACTCGTAGCGGTTCACCTACCGTAAACTGCTAACTACGAGTATACTCGTAGTATTGGGATAATTTTTCAAACTTATCTTACTTTTGATTGGCTAAGACTGTTCGGTTTTTTCTTTTTGATTGAATTCTGCAAAATATCAAATTTTAAGAAAATCGACAGTCAAAGTTTTTGTTCCCGCGGTAATGTCTTCAAGTAAGGCTAAATTTCACAATTTCTAATTTTCTAGTATGCTTCCAAAAAAAGGAGGTTGGTGATGTATAATGCTTGAAATCTTCCCTTTAACTTTTTAATGAAATAAATTTACAACAGATTATTTATGATGATAATCTTTGAAACATTTTCCAACACAAATTGCTGGGCTAATCTGACATTGCTCACCAAAGGATCGTGTTTCCTTTCTTATCTTCTTGCGCGAACAGACTACACAAGGCTTTGTAGGTTGGCGAAACAAAAGCCTTCCCCTCCAGAGCATCATTGATTCGTCGACTGATAAATCTCTTCCTGGGTTGTAGATTTCTTGCATCTTGTCATTCAATTGATCAACCAGAGGCAGGATCTTGCTAAGTCGTGAGGTTTCTTCTTCATTATCTGCGAAATGCCAAAATCGAAGTATCTCCTGGAAACGGTTTCTCGACATAACTTTTGATAATCCTTCGAATCTGTACAGAGGATTACGACTCCAATACAGCTCAATTCTAGGCAGTGTCACAATACCCATCAGAAGAAGGGCACCAATGAATTTTTTCATTTCATCAGCATCCACTGGTTTCCAAAATCTGTACCTGGAAGTTCTCCGTAGCGGTCGACGCAACTCGATCTCTTGGTCTGCATACGTGTTAGTCTCCAAAACCATCAAATCTATCATTTCTTCTGTTAGGAAAAGGTTAAAGAAATCCATTTTCTCTTTGCTTCCCATGTCAATTTTCAAACCAGTCTGTTCCTCAAACGGAAAAGCAAAAACTTCATTTGGCTCATCTTTCCAAGCAGCTTGTTGTAACTCTTTCTCCTTCGTTTTTTGTGCAGCTTTGGTTGTTGGTTTTGTTGGCTGTTGATCTATGGCTGTATCGTTTGATGAGGTCGATGGTAATTTGGCTAAATTGCCACCCCTGGTTCTCAATCCTCTAGGTCTTATTCCACCTCTTGGCTTGGCACGTTTCCGAGGTGGTGAGACTTCATTCACTGGTGGTAAGATGTGTTCAAGCTCTTCAGCTTCATGTTCCTTTTGAACCTCTGGTGCTTCATCCTCAATAATTTCAGAAGAAGAGGAACTAGAATATTCTGATTCTGACTCACTGAAGTCACTGTCATCTTGCATGAGAATGTCAGCTGCCTGCTCTGCAGAATATCTCTTGGGTATTGGGGCTAAAAATAAAAAAAAGAAATTAGAAAAAGCATAAATGAGTTATTCTGTAAAGGCCAATTTATAAAATATTGAAAACTCGTTGAAAAGAACAATGTAATAGTAAAAATACTTTTTACTTGCTTACCAGTTTTTGGCATTTCTTCCTTCCGTTCAGAGTCACGTGCGAGTTCAAAAGACGATAAATTTGCTCCCTTATGCTTTTGTATTTGTAAAAATTCGAAAATAGTGCCAATGGAGTGTCTTCAATTAAAATCTGATTCCTAATTCTTCAAACACCGCCAGAATACGAGTATACTCGTACGAGTATACTCGTAGCATGGCAATAGGCAAAAAAATTTTTTGCCAGTTGCCATACTACGAGAATACTCGTGGTACATTATTATTTTTTCAATTTGTTCTGTGTTGTACCCTCATTCAAAAAATATATAATACAGTAATAGCTATTGCATTATACCATGAATTATAGCCTAAGCAAAATTTGATGAACATGTTAAATTGCCTCGGCAGTTAACGTTTCGGCCAAATTTTTAAGCCGGCAGTCTAAAGATGGCGCGAAAATATGGGCTGGCAGCGAACGTGTTAAGGTGGAAGCCTACAATGGAATTTGGTTTTTCTCTTTTTATAATACTTTCAATTTCATGAAATCTACTCAAAACATGAAGTTCAAACTTTTTACAATACTAAGAAGAATCATTTAGCTATCAGAATTTTAAAAAAAATTTCAAAAAAAAAAAAAATCTGGGGGTTATATCCATTTTTTAAGAACAATAGAATTTCAATAAAATGTAAATATCTTGACACCTACTGAACCAATTTACATGAAATAAAATAATATTAAAGTCTATGCAATGAGTGTAAAAGTTTTTTGAAAAAAAAAATTCAGGGGGTTAATTTCACTTTCAAAATTTGCAGAGATTTTAAAAAATATCAAGATTAATAATGGTGAATTTGAGATGAAATTCAAAACACTCATTGCATCCTAAATGATAAGAAGAACATCCTGTGAAATTTTCATGGAGATTACTCAACCCAATCTCAAGATATTTAAGTTTTCGTGCTTGCAAACCCCCGGTTTTTCAATTTTGAGAAAACCGCAAGAAAGGGAAGCATATAGACAAAATTTATGTATATCTATAAAAAAATCTATGTATGTCTATAAAATGCCATTGGAATAGTCCTGTAATATAAAAGTTTGAACTCTAACAATGAATTTGACAGTGCTGTCAGCAACAAATTGTATCACCGGCAATGGGTTTAGTGTCAATGGCTTCTGCACTTTTTGTGTTTTTAATGTTTTTTTCACGGTTTTGATGTTTTTGTTCTTTTTCATGTCCTTTGAAGACTTCTTACTAGCAACTGGGATATTTTCAGGCTCCTTAGTCAATCCAAAAGCTCCTACTTGGTATGATTTCTTGCTCTTATCTTTGTCCTCTTTAGCTTTTTGTTTAGCTCTAGCTTTGCGACGAGTAAGGCGTGCTTTTTCACTTATTTTACGAGCAGCATTTTTTATACGTAAATCATTAACTTTGATTGCAGAATTTATTTGATGATGTCCAATATTGACCCCACAATCACTCTGTAAAGAAACTGCAGATAATGCCCCTCTGTTTGCCTCAGCAACAGTTTCTGAGACAGCAAGTTCAAGTTTCCTTTTTCCGCAAAATTTATTTTTTGGACAGCGACTCCAAAGAATTCCATTAATTGATTCGTTTTGATTCTGTGTTCTACCTTTACAGCGTTCCAGCAGTTTAACATCTGATAATCTCTCAAAAATTGGAGATAATTCCGCAAAAAATGCATTTGGTAGTCTCTTATTGTCATCGTAATTGTCTCTATTATTCCAAAATTTACACCAGCCGTCTTTTGGGCAATATTGATGCTGTGTTTCTAACATGTTGTTGTCATTCTTTACCATGTGGTGGAAAACTGCAAGAATATCCCTTTTCATTTGTTCTACATTGCCAGAACTTCTGCGAATAGCTTCACCGTAATGGTTTTGCATCCGATCGATATAAACATCCGTTAAACGACCCCGACCTCCAACCGATTTTCCGTCAGCCAACTTGAATCCTGCCTTTTTCCGTTTATATTCACGTAAAGGCTCTTCCGAGGCGTTTTTGAATATGACCAACACATTCCTCTTTAATAACATCATATCCAATACCAAGCTTTGCACATTCCTCTGCTACAGTGCCATAACAATCTGAGTCACCATCACCTATAAATGTAGTGTACATCAAACCCCTTTGTTCTATTGATTGCTTAAAAAGCTCCACCGCTCCTTCACCTTCCATTTTACCGGATGAAGCTTCATGATTTATTTGACATTCTTTTTCATGTTTTTGATACCACAATTTGTACTGCTCTGTATCTACACCAAGTTTATTTTTGTGATGGAGACATGCCCGGCAAAATAGACTTTTCACAATACAGTCTAGAATGTCACCAGTATCTCCTGAAATGATGAAAAGAACGCCAAGTTTTTAGTTATGACCTCGCTTCATCCATGTACCATCTACAGTTACTCCAACTTTAGCAACAGTTTTACCATTGATAGTTATGATATTTTCAGGATTATTTTCAAATACTAGCACTTGAAATGGCCGTAGAAAGTTAGGATAAATCCATTATGGAATTGCCTTTTGCCAGTGCGGCCGATTGTGATGATGAAGCTGATGCAGACGGGCAAGTCACCATCTTTCTGGTATTGCTAGGTGTTATAAAGGAGACATGAGAGTGTCTTTTTAGTTTTTGTTGACTCATATTTAAAAGTGTTTTTTCAGATGTTGCTAGGTTTTCAGAAGATGAGTGGGTAGCAGAAGGACCAGGGATGTCTTCTGGCGGCCATATTGGATTTTTGCTTGCACTTGTTCGCTGCACATGTTTTCCTTTTTCTGGCTTTTAATTTGGCTTTAGTTCTAAATTTCATGTTTAATTCTATTTATTTAGGTCTCTTAAAAGCAAAATAAAAAGAATGAACCCAAGAAACGGTTTAAAAATTGACAAAATACACTTCAAAACCACAAAATCCAGTCAGTCACCAAAACACACCACCAATTCTGAAAAACATAAACAGACACTTTTCATCCGTGCAGAAAGTCATGAGTGGAAACAACCTTTCAGAACCAAAAAGGATATAATACACAAGTGATAGGGCAGTAGTAGGGTGTTTTTTTAGGTGAAAGTGTTGAGAAATAAAGGAGAAAAGCCCTTAGCAACGGACCTAACAGTGCCGTTGCTATGGAACTTTTCAAATACCCTTGGTAAAGTAAACGCTTGAAATTTACGCTTTCCGTTGGATTTCGACCCTAAAATTTTATGAGCATGTTTGCAACATATTTGTGAAGGGTTTTCCGTAAAAAGTTAAAAATTGAAAAAAAATTTTTTTTTCAGATTTTCCAAAGTAGGCTTCCACCTTAACACTTCATAATTTGGACTTAATATTTTCAGTGTATATTTGAATAACCATTTACTGCAAAGAGCAATATTTGTTTTCAATTAATACTATCCATAGCAACATTGATCTCCCCCATGGCAACAACACATAAAATAGGGCTAAAACAAGAATTTACAGGCAGAAGCTGAAAAAAACATATATACTTTACTACTTCAAACTAAGGTGGAGCAAAGAAACATTAAGTTTGCGGAACCAAATTACACATTACTTCAAGGTTTACCCCAAGTTTTCCCTAGCAACAGGGTAAAATCAAGACAAAATGCACATTTCAAGTAGTTACAATACTAGAAATGGGACAACTGACAACTTTTGACTCTGTTTAAACAGAAAATAAGTAAATATGGTGTGTGGTGCTTATATATACTAGTAAATTTCGAGATTTACCCGAAATTTTCCCTAGCAACGGGGTAAAATGAAGACAATATGCACATTTTAAGTAGTTACAATATAAGAAATGTGGCACCTGACAACTTTTCACTCTGATTAACAGAAAATAAGTAAATATGAGGTTTGGTGCTTATACATTCTAGTGAATTTCATGATTTGCCCCAAATTTTTCCTAGCAACGGGATAAAATGAAGACAATATGGACATTTTAAGTAGTTACAATACAAGAAATGGGGGCAACGGACAACTTTTGACTCTGTTTAAACAGAAAATAAGTAAATATGGTGTGTGGTGCTTATATACTAGTGAATTTCAAGATTTACTCCAAATTTTCCCTAGCAACAGGGTAAAATCAAGAGACGACAAACAAGACGTATCATGAAAACATGTATATATTATAATATCAAAATCCAATTCCATTGGTTTCCGTTTTTCATTGGGCGAACTGACTAATAGACATAAATAATCATTGATAATAGATACATCTGGGTCTACAGACAATAAACAGTTAATTTCGGTAAGATATTAAATTTATTAACAAACAGCATTTATTTTTTATTATAAATCATTAAATAAAAATAACTTATCTTCAAGAAACTGTTATACATTTAAAGGGAAAATAAAGGCTTTGTGAATGATAAAACATATCAATAATGGATCATTTAAAAACAAAGGTGATGAATATACAACTTATTTTACTCCTGTCAAATGTTTATTTATACCAAAATCTGCCATTTTGAAATTTGAATCGTTCAAATTTTTTCGGAAAAGGAAAACATTGAAATCAGGGGTGAAATAGCCAACTTTGAGGTGCTTTTCCTCACTGGATTGAGTGATCTTTACAGGGAAATAATTACATAGATGGAAAGAGGAAGGATAAAAGTGATAGTTTTTGTACCGGAAGAGAAAAAATTTTTTTCGAGGGAAAAAATTGGAACTGATATAACAGAAAATTAATGAAATGTCATAGAAGGGCTATCGGAAACAACTTTTCCAGGCGATTTTTTGATTCCCCAGCCCATTTTTACATAATCTACAAAGTTTGACATCAATTCAACAAGCCAATCTACCGCGCTGAACATCAAAGTGATTCCTGGTCGAATATTTTCGTGACCACAGGCGGGAAAACCGGCAAATCAGATCATTTCTCAGCCGTAAATTAAGTATTTCATCGAATAGCAAACTGGGCAAATTAGATATCGCCGGAAAGCCAAAAAATCAAGGAAAACAATAAAAAAAACTGGGATCGGCTAGCGCGTTCCAAAAGAAAGATAATAACTGTTGAAGTTGAGTTATTTTTCGAATTTTTTTTATGACGTCAGGATTTTACACGGCAATCTTTGGAAATGCTAGCAAAGGGTTTTTCAAAATTTAGACAAACTGGGTCAGGTAAAAACTGCCTTTGTCTTTTAACACAACGTTTTTTTCTAAAAATGTATAGTACATAGTAAAAACCTATCTTTCTTGTTTAAATAATTTCTCTTTTTTTTTAAATACTCCCTCTTTTAACATAAAATAAACATTATACATCTGTATAAATAAAGAAATAAATAAAAGATTTTCATTTTTTCCCAACTTCAACTTTTTCCTATTTACTTCCTGTGTTTTTCACAAAGGAATTTGTGGTCTGCAACCCTCTTCTTGGGAATAAGAAGGAGCCCAGCACAAGAAGCATGAGCCCAAAATGAACAGGTTTTAACATCACAACCTATCCAGGTGTAGTGAGCCTCTCATTTTTTCGAAATACTTGGTCTTCCCTACTCTTCCAAATTATCTTGCAAACTTGACACTTGCCAGTCACTTTCTGGCCTCTTCTCTTTGGCTCTTTTCCTTTCTTCTTGGATCCAGGAAGATTGTTTACAACTAACTGTTTTGGAAGACATTTTAATGGGTGGATTAGTAGGAGACCCCTCCAAGGAAAAGTTTGCACCATCATTGTTATTATCTTGCACACTATCCAGTTCTGCAGTAAGATTCAAGCCCCATCTTTTTAGGTTTTCTTCCATCATGTCGTCCATGTCTCTAGCTATAATTTATACAAAAATTATGCCAACAAGAGATTGATATCCAGAAGTTGACCTAGACATTGCTAATAATGTTTTCCTTTCCCCATTTAGTAACAAATAAAGGCAGAATTTAAATCAAAAACATAGTAGAAGTTCCTATACAACCACACCATTTTGTCTTCCATTTTGTCTTCTGAGAAACAACATCGATAAACATTTTGGATCTCGCGGTGAATTTGTGTAGATTCTTCTTCTGCACATCTATAAAAAGACAGACCGGCGCACTTGTGCTCTACAGCGCGCACAACGGACCTGCAAATTTATTTGTCTACCAATCGGGAGACAATCTCCGAAAGTGGAGACCAATTTTTCTCTCGATCGGGAGACAGTCTCCCGATGAGGAGATTGTCTCCTGTTCGGGAACTGTGCCGTACTGCTGGTGGTACAGCCAATTTCGCACCCATGGAAGCAAAAGCAACCGAACTGTTGAACTTTCAAATATTTTCTTGAAAGTTCTTTGCTTGATTGTTGTCACCTACTAAAAGATCTTTAAGGTCATTAGGATAATAAATGTTATCTAAATGAACTTTACCCTTGTGACAACACTTAAAATTAGTTTCATCAACAAACATCTTGGCACCACAAAACTGACAGACTTTGTCCATGGCACCAAGATAGTGTAGCTCTGGCAGTTGTTCTTGCCGAGCAGCACGATGCAATGGTTGATTAGCTCGTCTAGCTCTCAAGCGATGAACATTTGCATTTCGCCGGGCTTATCTTTGACCATCATCTTCAGTTTGGCGATACTGAGCACGTTGTTGGCGCCTTGCCTCAGCCACATCCTCCTGTGCATGCCGACGCTGAATAACAGAGCGCATTTGCTGCTCATAAGGTGGCTGGAGCACAAACTGGCCATTCCTAAAAATTGCTTGGAAGCCAGGAATAATATTAGTGCCTCTTATGTCAAACATCACAGCTCAGAAACACTATCAACAAAAAAGAAAGAAATAGCTACCAACTGTGAATAAACAGCACAAATCTAGGCAGAAGCAGAATCAAACTGACTAATACAAAATAAACAGAAATAGTCGAAACTGTGATAATAATCTTCAACAAACCTTTCTATCTAAACACTAACGTCTTTTCAAAATTAACAGGAGAAACTAACAAGGTAACACACAAAAAACGAACCTGGAAGGCAAATAGAAAAGATGTTAGAAGACAGAAAGAGTAGCGTAAACATACATACATGCATACATACATAAACATCGTTTTAAACATAAAGAAAGGATAAACAGTTTTTATAAACAAAGGATAAACAGCTCTTAGGAAAGGATTAAACCGCCATAAAGTTTAACATTTTAAATTACGATGAAAACAAATAAAGAGATCTCACCTTTCGTACGTATAAACAAAACAAAACAAAATCTCTCGACCAACAGGGCAGCAACCAAACAAACAGAATGATCTAATTAAATAAAAAAATCATCATACATTAGCCAGTAAGTAGCCTATTTTAAAATTTTAAACAAACGGTTTACCTGATCTTTCGCTTTTGATAATACAATACAAGCAATTTTATGTATATGCAATATTGTTTCGCAAGCGTCCTTACTGGAAAATTAAAAATTAATTTGTTTACGTTCTCAACGAATTGGTTGCTATAGTTTGCCCGATTCTGGAAACCAATTTTGATTGGTCAAAAAGCATTCACGTCAATCAAAACAATCAAAATAAATCAAAATAAATGCATTGTATAGGTTTCCCGAAAGAAACGTCACGCTTAGATTACGTAGGTTTGCGTGGTTTGCGTGGTTTTACGACGAAAAGGGAAAAAATAAGAAGGATTTGACCGTAAATTAAAACTAAATATATCACTCTTTAAAATAAAAGTGGGATGCACAAGGCGGATTATTATAATAAGATAGCCGGTTTTCTGTTTGTCTGTTAGTCACGCAAAATGGTAGATTGAGTTATGAGCAAAATTATTTCTTTCTTTGTGTGCAACGTGAGTTTGAAACAAAATACATTGCAACCCCAATCGAACTTGACTATTTTTGGCTGGTGAACCAATGGGAATAACGTTTTGTTTCTATTAGTATCATTAGTTTTATTTTCCAAGGACCACCATTGACTTGGCTTTGAAAACAATACATCAACTAAATACAAAGAACCAACTGATTAAACATTTTGGACAAAAAGCAGCAGTGGCAGAATGTGGCAGCATGTTCGGTTTGCCAATGTATCCTGGGTGACGGGTGAATTTTTTTTCAAGCAATCAAAAGGTTTAAAAACTGATAGGTAAAAAAAGAGTATCATGAAACGAAATATTTTTTTGCTTTTGTCTTAATAGTTGTCTTAATTTCTTTTAATCGATTTTAATCTGATCGAACATGTTTTTTATGTACTTCATTCATTTATCACATGCTTTTTTTCTCCTCCTGTGTGATCTTTTTAAGAGAATTCATTTTTTCACCTACTTCTGACAGCACCCATGTTAGAGCGCGTAAAAAAAAGCTAATAATAAGTTGAAAAGTTTTTTCTCTCTGCGTTTTGTGTGTATTGTTACACTGATATTTGATTGGTTTAAATTCGTAAGTAAAAACCACTAGAAGTTCACGTTCAGAATGCATTGTGTAAAGCAAAAAAGTGTGCTGACATTTTAAATGTGACTGCGACAATGAACGACTGAGTTAAGAACATGCAAGATTTGAAACACCAGGTGCGTATTTCTCTTCACGTGCAAACGAGCTTTATTAAGCGATAAAGGCAGCAAAGGAAGTCTTATTGCTGGCTTTAAGTGCAATAATTTGGAGCAGGTGGTGACACAACGCAGGCTAAACATGGGCAGCGAACGACGCCGCCTTAGCAGCTAGTATAGTTATTAATAGGCATTAGTTGTTTTAATGCTAAGAAATCAAATTTAAAAAAAAAGATTAGACATACGTTATTTTCGAAATCTTGAGTTTTTGCTTCTTGACAGATGAATTATCCAGAAAAATAAATTTAAGAACCTTTAGGTAACACTGCTTCTCTGTCACGAAGCATGTTTATCCCATCCAAAGCTTTGGTCAGTTCATAGCTGCCCTTTAATCGTATATATCTGTCTACTATTAATATATAACTAGCATTTTGTCAAGTGATCAAATACATGATAAAATTTATCAAAAATAATTGTATGTACCTCCATCTCTGGGACGCATTTGTCTATTTGCTAAAAGACAGGAGAACATTGTGTATCAATATCCTTCAAGTGGTAAAGCTATATAAAGCAAGTAAAGGATCAATGCATTGCTATGCGTCATCCTCTAAAAGAGTGATGCCCCCTTTCCATAAGGAAACCTTTTTGTTCAGGACTTCACTTAACACAAACCTTTGGTTTTCTGTAATGGTAATAAAAATTTAAGCACCACATATTGGTAGAAAGATTATAAAATTTGTAAAGAAGAAAACCCTGTATCTACCTACCTTGTAGTACAGATTTCTCAATTTCAAACAATGTCTTGAATCATGCCATTAAAGAGGCATTATCCCTTTGCCTAAACTGTAATTAAGGCCCTTACAATACAAATACGTTTCCTAGTTACAATACTGGATGATTTATTTGTTATTTATTTATTTGCATATGTTTTTGCAAATTATCAAAAGGCTGACAGTCCTACTTTTGGCAGGTATATCTTATTATAATAATCCGCGATTGTGCATACCACTTTTATTTTAGAGAGTGATATATTTGGTTTTTCTCTAACAGTCAAATCCTTCTTTTTTCCCTTATTGTCGTAAAACCACGCAGATGCGAGAGCGTTTGTTTACGATCAGTATATGGGGAAGCCCAGCCGCTGATCTTTTTCATTGACTAATAAAGGAAAACTCTCAAAATGCGCTCATTTGATTGGCTGACAAATTCCAAAAATTTTGGTCGTTAATAACAGCTTTCATTTCTTCGTTGTGAATTTGAGGACGAAACACAGGTTTGTATACATACGAATGTTTCATTGTTATAAAAGGTTTTATTATCATGCTTATTGCTAAACTTTTACTGTTATTGTATTTTAGATTAATAAAAGAAGGTAGCACGTCTAAGTGAGTCGTATGGATGTATTTTATTATGCATGTATTAAAAGGGATTCCTGCACTTTAAATGATATTTACAAATATGATAGAGCTCAGAAAGTCGTTTAACAAGTCTCTTTTCAATATTTCATAATTATTTTTAGTTTCTGAGATATTTCCTTTTTAAACTCTTATATTTGATTTATGCAATGCATATTTGTGATGTAATAAGATAGTAGCTAACACTTTTCATTAAAATAACTTTAGATATGATTAATATTACATCTTTGTAAGTTACTATGAAGTAAGGGCTTCCACTCTGAGTTGATTGATAGGAGAATGAAATCATAGTATTAACCAACTCAGAAGTTCTACACACTAACAAAATACTATCTTATTACATCATGATTATGCGTTGCATAAATTAATGATTTTTAAATCGAAATATCTGCTCAAGGAAACAAAATTTCCAAAAACTGTAATAAAAAGTTCTTAAACAACTTTGCCAATTCTATTTCCCTTGAAATATCAGAAAATAGCAGGAATCCCTTTAAATGTTTGTTTACGATGTAAAAGCACAGAAGAAATGAGAGTGGAGTATCCAGCACATTTTCAGGGTTTCACTTATTTCGTTTTAGTTATCAAATAATGTGGCTATACAGAAGAAGTGCAGTGAAGGTTTTAAGAATTGGCTACAGAAGAAATGATGTTAATTTACACGGTAATCAATGCTGTTAATTTTAAATTTGTTTTGAAAAGATCTACTTATACTAATCCGCGTGCGTGCATAACACTTTTATTTTAGAGAGTGTTGTATTTTTTTTTTAAATTTACAGTCAAAATCTTCTTAATCGTGGTCATTTTTTCGTTAAACCATTGATATCTGACAATCAGTATAATAGCACGTGGTGTGACGTCAGTTATTTTTGTCGCATCACTGGGGAGCAATTGCATTGCATCCCCAATCGAACGCAACATTTTGGGGGAAATATCTCGAGAACCAATAGGGATAACTGACGTTTTTTAGGGTCAGCGATACGGGTCATGGGGTGACGCATCATTTGGGCCTAAATTTTATTTGGCATGCGGATATGACATCGTCGAAATCTTTGATCAGCGATATCTCTCTAATGGTTAGTTGTAGCGAAACGATCCCATACATTTTTTTTATGAGTTTTTCGAGCTCTGCAACATGGGTACACTTTGGAGTTACGATTCGATGATTTATTTTTTCGTCACGTACATGGGAATGGTGGATTTGACCTAATGTTTTCGAAGTTAAGTTCGGTAAAAAGTTTTTACCTGGGATACTATCTACTTATACTAATTCGCAATCGTGTGCAACACATTTAACTTAGAGGGTGTTGTTTTTGTTTTTTTAATGGTCAAAATCTTCTTAATCGTGGTCATATAGCGGCAGATCGCTATAAATGCATACATAAATTTACTTTTTGTTTTGTTTTTTATTTCAACCATGTCATAGCATGATTAGAACACACTATCATTTCAAAAATGCATTAACGGTTGCTAACCAATGTAACTTTGGCACAAAAGAAACACAGTTGGAAGGTATCGATTTGTTTTGAATTCACATTTCGTAATGTTATTCAATGTTTTGCATGTCTGTGTAAACAGTTCTGCCCTTTTGCTATTTTTACACAAAAGTTACTTCTCCTCTGCATATAGATATACCGGGTGAGTCAAAAAAAAGTACCGTTGTTTCACAAAACATATCTTTCAATGGAATATCTATGACAGCTAGTGTTTTTTATTTCTGAATAGAGGAATCCTTTACCTACATTTTGGTGTATCATTTGTCTAATTTGGTTGAGTAGAAAGAAAGTTATGGACAAAAAAATGGAAAAATTGTAAAATTCTTCGAAAAATGACGAAAAAAGCTGAACAAAACTTCTCGAAACAAGATTTTGTTCTTATTGCAAACCGTATGGGATTGAAACTCATACACACTTCCATATGGTAAAACTATTCCCAATGCTCAAACTTTTTTCAAAATTTTATTAAAACTTTACTTGATGAAGTTTTTTATAAAGACTGTTTTGTAAAAAATGCCACAACTCACGTTACAACAAAGAATTTGGGTATGTATCCAGTTTGCTAGGTTGAATAATGCTGCAGAGGTAGTTAGACAATGGAATAACCGTTGGCCTAACGTACCTTCTCCTACTCGTAGAACTGTTGTCAAAACGTTTCAAAAATTTGAAAGAGAAGGTACTTGTAAAAACCTCAATAAAGGAAACAGTGGAAGACCCCGTACAGCAAGATCACAGAACAACGTAAACATGGTTTTTCAATCCTTACAACAGAATGGGAATTGATCATCAAGACGAAATGGTCTTGGATTATCACAAAGCACATTCATAAGAATCACTCGTGAATTGAAATTTCACCCATATGTTCTGATTAGAAGGCAAAAGTTGAGATCTAATGATCCTGGTCAAAGGTTAGCGTTTTGCAACTGGTTTTTGCATCGTTTAAACATCGACAATGGTTTCCTTCAAAACCTGATTGTATCAGATGAAGCAATCTTCTCTCTGAACTCAGAAGTGAACACAAAAAATGTTATCCAGTATTGTCCCTTTGGTAATGGTCATCCACAAGATCACTACGTAGAATTCGAACAAGGAGATAATCAAATCATGGTGTGGATGGGCTTAACGGGAGAAGGTCATGTATTGGGCCCTCATTTTGTAAGGGGTCGCTTAGATACCAGAGAATATTTGCGTATTATTCGCTATCACGTTGTTCAAGGTGATCTTCGTCGGCTAAACATCAATAGAGCTAACACGTGGTTTCAACAAGATGGAGCACCTGCTCATACAAGCAATCAGTCATTAAGATACCTTTATCGACAGTTTCCTGGTAAAGTTATCAGTAAAAGAGGAGATCAGCCTTGGCCACCACGCTCTCCAGATCTAGCGATATGTGATTTCTTTCTTTGGGGTCACTTAAAACAAAAGATCTGGACTCAACCGCAACAAAACTTACCACAGAATCTCAGACAACTTCAAAGAGCAATCATCGATGCAAGTAATAACTTAGATCCTGTAATGATAATGAAAGCGTTTGATGTTATGGTTCATCGTATTAATAAATGTGTCCAAGAAAACGGAAACGCCTTTCCAAATGAATAAAAAATAGTTTTATCTTTAACATTGTGTCTTTTCTCTCAATTCCCACAGCCCTTTCATTAACATTATCAAATTTAATCAAAGAATCACACATTAAGTTTTGTTAAGCTTTTTTCGTCATTTTTCGAAGATTTTTACAAGGACCACCTCCATTTTTTTGTCCATAACTTTCTTTCTACTCAACCAAATTAGACAAATGATGCACCAAAATGTAGGTAAAGGATTCCTCTATTCAGAAATAAAAAACGCTAGCTTTCATAGTTACTGAATCGAAAAATATGTTTTGTGAAACAACGGTACTTTTTTTTACTCACCCGGTATATTCTGAGCCCTATTGCTATTTGTTTCAGTTTTAAATTTTCTGTTTTTAATGTAAGAAATGAATTAAAAAATAAATGCCTGAAATAAAACTTTTACACAAGTTAAATTCTGCGACAACGCATACTGAACATGGGTGGCGAGTGCGGCCGCCTGGGCCGCTAGTCTTATTATACTAATTCGCAATTGTACATCCCACTTTTACTTTAGAGAGTGATATATTTACTTTTAATTTACGGTCATCGTTTTTATGCATATAAAACTACGTAGAGGGGAGAGACACTTTTTTCACGATCATTCCAAAAGCACTTGGCATTGGGCATCAGTTTTTTAATGATCACAGGGAACCATTGCATTGCATCCCCAATGGAACGCGACGTTTTTGGGGAAATATCTCAAGAACCAATAGGGATAACTGACATTGTTTGGGTCCGCGATATGGGTGAGGGGTAATGGATGGTTTGGGTCAAAATTTTATTTGATACTGTGGATATGACATCATCAAAATCTTTGATTGATGATATTTCCCCAATGGTTGATTGTAGCGAAACGATCCCATACAATTTTTTACTCAGTTTTTAAAGCTCTACAACATGGGTACATTTTCCAGTCCCGATTTCATAATTGCAATTTCTACACGTGGTTCGCACATGGGAACGCGGTATTCCTCCACATCCTTTTCAAAATTACAGCTGTAAAAAAACTTTTACACAAGTGACTAGTTGTAAACAAATTTTTACAAAGCATTACTTACTAGCAAACATTTCACTGTCTTCCGCTTTAAATTTTTCAGTGGTTAGATTTTCTATATTTACAGAACATGAAGAAATGTGAATATGAAAATAGGAAATACGTAACATATGTCTGTTGATGGCCTCCACTAAGAAGGCCGAAATATTACTTAAAAATAAAAATAAATGTGAAACGATCCATAATCACGTCATTCTATCTGAATTCACGTTCACATAAAAATGTCGCTAAAAGAAGGAAATATGTAATTGTTCTAGGAAGTGATTATGTCAGTCATTCTTTACCTGTATTTTCTTTGTCATCTCGTCATATGATAGCAACGTCAACATGATAGTTATCTAGTTTATTATCAATGTAATCTGAAGAATTCGGGGAATTGTAGAAGTACGCAAAATCGACAGATCGCATCAAAAGTCCTTTGAAAAATTCCCTCCTTTATAATCTTCCTCATCATCATCGCACCTACATCTATATTTGCATGCATAATTGTGTGTCTATTTTGTATGTACGCAAAATTGACAGAAAGTATCAAAAGTCCTGCAACAGATTCCGTTCTTCAAATTCCTTGTCATCATCATCGTACCTGCATCTATTTTTGCATATATATCCGCGTTTCTATTTTGATCTTCAGGTTCGTGATCTAAAAAAACCCTGGATAAATGAAGAATTCGGGGAACTTTGTGCGTATGCAAAATTGACAGATCGTATTAAAAATCCTCCGACAGATTTCGCTCTTCAAAATCTTCGTCATCATCATCATCATCATCTTCCTTGTTTGTGCCTTTCTGCCATATGTGTGATTGCCATGTAGTTCATCATTAAAATGATCTAAAGAAAGCAAATTATTGAAGAACTCCAGCGGACAAATCCTACTAAGAATCTTTAGATAAGCTCCGTTCTTCAAAATTTTAATTATCAGCATCACTGTACCTGCCCATTCTTTTGAGGTACATGTGTGATCGCCTACCAATAACTGATCATCAAGAACATCTAAAGAACATAGAAGATGGAAAAGCAACAGAAGTTTTATAAAAATGCTTAGCTCGTAAAGATTAATGGAAATTATTATTTGCCATGGCCCAAATTTAAAATTCCTTTTTACCTTTGTCTTCTGAGACGAATAAGTTTTTATTGAATTCATCTAGCAAGAAAAATAGAAATAAATTGTTTGAATGTTAGCTCTCAGGCAGTTTATTCGATATGACAAGATTTACCATGGAAAATGGTTTTATAAACTTTCTTTTTTATGATTCTGCAATTGGAATACCGCTCAGCATTTCTAAACAAACGTTCCCCACTGTTTTGTAATTCCCTTATAACATAAGTGCCTTTGTATTTGGGCTTGAGTGACTTCCTTTATTGATTCTTTTGGCCATAAGGTATACTCTGGGAACCTTCGATTGGGTCCCTACCCGCTGATCGTAATAATGACTTTGCGCTACTCTGGCTTTTGATAAATTCTAAACGAAAATATTTAGGTGATCTTTATATTTTCGTCTTAAGGCCTTGTGTAAATCTAGTCAGCAATTTTCTCCTAAATCTATTGAGTTATTAAGACACTTGGAATGTTACTTGCTTTTGAAACTATTAACGCCTATATTGCTTAGGATTATATAGAGTTTTAGAAAGCCTTTTCTATTCAAAGATTCAAAATATACAAACTTGCATCCAGAGAATTTTTTATGCATTAAATGTTACTTTTACCTGTGCAACCGCTCCACAAATCTCCTTAAATTTTTTTTTTCTTTCGTCATATTCTTTTGCTATTTCTTCTTTTCCTGGTCAAGGTTGCCAGTGGACCTGGAAAATTAGGGAGATTTTTGTGAAGACCTGGAACTTTCCTTTTAAATCAAAATCAGAAAATATTAATATGTCAATAATACAAAAAGATAATTACATCATATATCATGATATAGATCTTATTATAATAATCAGCGTTGTGCATACCACTTTTATTTTAGAGAGTGATATATTTTCTTTTTTTCTCACGGTCAAATCCTTCTTATTTTTCCCTTCGTAAAACCACGCAGAGGCGAGAGCGTTTTTTTACAATTAGTAAATGGGGAAATCCCGCCGTTGATCGATTTCATTGGCTAATAAAAGAAAACTCTTAAAATGGGCAGTTTTGATTGGCTGACAAATTCCAAACATTTTAGTCGTTAATAACAGATCTCATTTCTTTGTTGTGAATTTCACGAAGAAACACGTAGGTATGATTATAAAGTTTATTGTCAAACTTTTATTGTATTGTACTTTTATTTATTTCATTGTACATGTAGTGTATGCGTAGGCTATCAGTTGTTTGTTTACAATGTGAAAAGTTATTTTAGTTATCAAATATACAGAAGGAGTGCAGTGAAGTTTTTAAAAATTGGTTGCAGAACGAACGCACTAATGAACAGGTATTATTACAAAACTTTTATTGCTATATTGAATATGAAAGAACAAACAAGAGGCCCTGGGCCTTAAGGTCAGCGCAAACTGTATGCTCAAAAATCTAAAGATCATAATCACTTTACAAAAGAAATAACTAGCATTCTAAAATAGTTTGATTAGTACCTGGAATTTTCTCTAACGGAAGTCGCCTTAACTAAGTCTCAAAGTAAACGTTATAAAAGAAAACCTTGCGTTTCCATAACAGTTAAATCCTTTTCCTTATTAGTCGACAGATTTTTGTGACATCACATAAACTACATACGGTAATACGATACGCATCAACAGAAATCATATGGGCAGGAAAAACTACAACAACTTTGATACTTTATTCGGTTTTATTTAAGCTTCAAATTTCGGTTTTACAAGTTGGACCTCCAGCTTTACGTTCATGCAGGATTACGTGTTTGGTTAAACACGCAGGTGAAGTTTCCTTTCCACCAACTAAGTGGTCCTCAGATAAGTTTACAAGATCTAATGCCAAGCAGTTGCTGATTACTAAAAATAAAAGTGTAAAAGTTATGTATAACTGGACAACGCACCAATTAATTGTACTTTATTCCATTTCACAAAATTCAGATCTTAATCTTAATTTTAAGATTTTAATTAGGTATCATGCTGGGCTAATTTGTTTATAATACCATAAGTACCCAATAGTTTCTTGTTTTCTAGGATGAATGTTTGCTTTGAGAGTGACTTTACATACTAATTGCTTTGCATAAAAGTTGTACCATACTTTACACAGGAAATGATTTTTGTATTTTAGAGTTTATCTGTTTTAGAAAAAATTAGGTAGAAGCTTCCCAATTTATAGGAGAGATGTTTCCTTGAGAGATAGTAATGATTTTGATTTTTATTTAAAATAAAAATGAGTAAAAGGAAGCATTCTTTGTCAACGTTTAAAGAAATTAGGCTTTTGATTTTGCCCTTGATTTTATTTCTAGTGAAAATCAAGTCTTTTCACAACTACATGAAACTGTAATCAATTTTTATTCATATTCCTTGTGTTTTGTTAACCCTTTATTGACCAAGACTTTGTAAAGAAATTCCTAATCATTGGACAGGCACTTCCAGCTACATATATTTAAACACATTTTGCCTTTTTTCATGTTCGTTTTTGGTTATGTATATGAATAGAGGATCTACCTCATTCTTGGTACAAATAACAGCTTAAAGAAAAATTTTTGTGAAAAGAAATAAAGTACTCAAGGGGAAGCTGTATTAGGAGTGTCCACCGTTTATATTATTATCACGTTTTAAAATGTATCAATATGACCTTGAAAAAGGGCAAAAATTGACCTGGAAAACCTGAAGTTAGGTGATAAAATCTTACTGGCAACCCTGCTGGTGCTTCACATATTTCAATTATATTTCAAACTGAGCGACTCCTCCTTGTTATATAAAAGAATCGAATTATGTACTTCAAGGGCTTCTTCCATATATATGGGCTAACCACCCAGCGTTATTTCAAATGGTGAGAATTTTGATGATGTGTGTATGTCAGTCCGCCATGGATATAAAACTGCATCAAGCAACTCATCCCCACTATCTACTAATCGTTGACTAGTTTTCTAAGTTTGCTATAACAGCACATCATATCAGCAATGACCAATAAACAAGAAATACATTGAAATTGTTTTTGATGTTTTTTATTTACTTTCAAAATAAACTTACCTTTTAAGCTTTTTATTTGTATTTTCATCTTGGCCGTTCATCAAAAATTCAAAAAGTCAGGCAATAGCAAAGTGACGTGCTTTTAGTTTACTGTTGCAGTGATTTAAAACGATTGCAAAATTACCAAAAGCGATACCTCATTTATAACTTCCTTTCCGTTGTCTGAAAGCAGACTTCCAGGAAACCCATAAGTGGCAATAAGTGTCACAATGCATCTGGCAGCAGATATTGCCTCTTTGTTAGCACCAAGGCACATGGCCATTTTGAAAACAGGTCGGTTAATGTTAAAATGTACTGATTGTCATTGGCTGTTGAAGTCAGGGGTCCAATGAAATCCATTCCCACTATTTGCCAAACCTTCAATGTCTACATGATTAAAACAAATAAATATCAGTGTTTGAAATTTGTGCATAACAAAAATGTTTGATTTTATCTATTATCTTTACCTCAATAGGCTTTAGTGGCTCTTTGAATGGCTCAAAGTGGTAACCCTCTGGCAGCCCTCACACGACTTAATCTATGATTATAAGTTAAATTTCATGAAAATTATCTGGGATATTTCTCCCGGTAACAAAAGAACACTTTGTTGGGGTTATCAACCTATGTGAAAATGGAAGCACAAACTACATACCCAATGTTTCACATCTTGGACTAAGCCTGGCCAATAAACGTTCTTCCTAACCCTATTCAAAGTGATCACCTGGCCAGAATGACCACCCATGGTACTTTTGTGATATTGTACAAATACCCTATTTTTTTTCATCTTCATCGCCACATAACACTTCCGCGTTTTGGGTGACACCACCAAACTTTACACTTCTGTATAACTTTCACCTAAAACCAATGTCATAAGAGAAGATCTTAAGTACTTTAAAAAAAATCTCTTGGAATCAATGAGGAAACAATGATGAAAAAAAGAAAATCCACGATAAATCCATAATATTTTCAAAATTTTTCTGAAGACCTTGATTTTATCAAAACTAGAATTAAGGACACAACCTTGTCATCTCTTCATAATTGTAATCAACACCGTGCTCAAAGTAATTTATTTGACGAAGAATTTGAAACACTTAGCAACCTGTCTGTGAAAAGCAATTTAGTTACCTTAATGGTAGAATTTTTTCGCGCTTATTAATTTTTGCGCACAAGAAATTTTCTTTGTGTGTACTAAGTTTGCCGCAGCCCAAAAAATGTTTATTTTGCGCGTGTTAATATTTGTGCAAGCCGTATTTTCCAAAAAATGAAACTTATGAAAATAAAATAATCAATGGTAATTTTCAAGTTCTACCAATAGGGTATTCAAAAATCAGGTAAGGTGATTATGTTTTTATCATTGAAAAAAATCTTTATGTTTCTAGTATTAAAAGCAATAACCGGGACATTCCAAAGTTTAAAAGGCATTCCAAAGTTTAAAACTAGTGCTGTAAACCAGGGAAGGAACTGAAGTTTGTTATTAATCAAGAAAATAATTAAGAGCAGGTCTGCAGGAAATTATTTGATAAGGATAGTACATCTAACAACATTTATGTACAGTTTTGCCCAGTTGGATCTACCTTAAGGGAAGAAATTTTGGCGGGAAGAAGTTTTGAAGGATCAGCTCAAAGGCCAGTTCCAACGCAATTTGGATGTTAAAAAAAGAACTAGCCACCGAGCCGTCGTTGTTCGCCACCCATGTTCAGTTTGCGTTGTGTTGCAGAATTTAACTTTGTAAAAGATTTGGCAGGCATTAATTTTTTCATTCAATTCTTACATTCAGAAGATTTAAAACCTGGGTAAAGATTTTAATTTTTACCGAGTTTGACTTTGAAAACATTGGGTGTAAATCTTGTGTGAAAAATAGATGACAAAAAGTTTTATTTAAAAATCTTCAACAGAAACACAAATTCACATGAAAAAGTGTTACAACATACAACATAGAAATATGATACATGATACATACATATGAAATATTCCTAACACATAATGTGTAAAGAGTTGACTTCGTCAAATCAAAGCGAACTTCGTTTCAGAGTCAGTGAGTTATGCATTTTACATATGAAAACAAACCTTTTCATCAAATTATATTTTTTCGTCTATATAACACACTAATGATAACTCATCCTGACGAGCAGAATGAGCTAACAAAAAATACAGATTTATAGCTGTGGTGGTCCCAAGGTAATTATCTTAATAATCGGAACAAAAAACATGCAACAATAAACTCTCTACGTCATATGGAGGTAAAGTTGCGTAACACCCCCCTCCTTGAAAGGACATAGCTTTCAACAGACCGAAAGTCTGGAATTGCCTTTAAGAGTTTGAGAGTTCCAATAGTGCCAATTTGCGTATTGGCCGAACATACGTTCCATCTTTCGTACGAATCGTCACAGTTTTCGTTCTGCCGTCCGCACTCGTCTGTAATTGTTCGATTCGAGCCAGCTGCCACGTACCACGGGTTGTTTGATCTTCCAAATGCAGCACGAGTTGTCCCACCTTCAATTGATTGGGTTGATCCGTCTTCCACTTGTTCCTTGTCGTCAGTGTTGGTAGATACTCCCGTTGCCATCGTCCCCAGAACTGATTCGTCATCGCTTGCACATGTCTCCACCGTTTTCTGAACGTCATCTCTTTGTCGTATATAACGCAAGGTTGTAGGTTGTTGCTTGCACGACCAATCAGGAAATGACTCGGAGTCAAAGGTTCCAAGTCGTTGACATCATCGCTTAGATGTGTGAGTGGGCGGCTGTTAACAAGAGCCTCCACCTCAGTGAATATTGTGATCAAAGTAAAATCCCTTACCGACTGATCTGCAAGTATCACCTTCAAACTCGTCTTTACACTTCGGACGAGTCTCTCCCATGCACCACCCATGTGGGGTGCACTTGGTGGATTGAATTTCCAATTAATTGATCTCCTCCTCATCGATTGTTTGATCTTTAGGTGATCCATCACTTCAAGCTCTCGTTTCAGCTCATTGGTAGCACCTTGGAAGTTGGCGCCACAGTCCGAACGAATGACATCTGGATTGCCTCTTCTGTTAATGAATCTTTCGAGCACGTTGATGAAATCGTCTGTGCTTAATGAAGGTGCAACTTCTAGGTGAATTGCCCTTGTCGTCAAGCACGTGAAAATACATCCCCATCGTTTGGCACTACTCCTCAAGACCTTGACTTCAATGGGCCCAAAAAAATCAACCCCAGTCTGGTGAAATGGAGGAGTGCCTATCTTGATCCTATCGATTGGTAGATCGGCCATCTTGACTTCCATTGGTCTTGATTTGTGACGCTGGCAAGTAACACATTGCCTAGTCACGAAGTTGACGACTGGTCTCCCTCTTATGATCCAGAATTCCTGACGGAGTAGCGACAGGAGATGTTGCTTTCCTGTGTGTCGGTACGTCTCATGGAAATGACGCACCAGAAGTTTGACTGCTGGATGAAAGCCAGGAAGGATGATTTGATGTTTTGTAGCGAATGGAAGTGTGCTGTTCTTCAACCTTCCACCAACACGTAGCACACCTTCGTCGCCAAGAAAAGGGTCAAGGTTTGAAAGTGGGCCCATTTTCTTCCTCTTTTGTTTATCTGGTGTTGCTTGAGCATCACGGTAATCCTCTTGAAACGCTTCTTGTTGAATGAGTTTCAAAACAGCAATCTTCCCTCTCCTTTCTTCATCGTGTGTTAGAACTCTCTTCTGCTCCTTGATAACGACCCCTATGTTAGGTTTACACGCCCTTGGGCCGTTTCTCCTGATCTCTTTCTTCTTTGACTTGACTGCTCCCGGTTGAAGAAACAAGATAACCCAAGCTGTTGTTCGTATCAGCCTAGCCCATTTCGAGAAGCGAGTATAATCAATCAAGGGCTTCTCTGTTCTGACGGAGAGATTGATCGTCTCTCTTTTAATCTCAGGGTCATTTGGGTCGATCTCAGCAATTTCAGTTGTTCTCCAGTATTCTTCTGCTTGATAGAGTAAGTCGGGTCCATTGAACCAAAGTGGGTCTGAGAGAAGTCGATGGATACTTGTCTCTCTTGTTCCAAGGTCTGAGGGGTTATCCTTACCAGCGATATGGTGCCATTGATTGGGCTCAGAACTTTCACGTATCTCAAAAACTCTGTTGCTGACGAACACTTTGAATCTCTTGCTGTCATTGTAAATGTATTGTAGATTAAGTGTCGAATCCGTCCAGAAGTGAATGGCACTGAAGTTCATGTCCCCTTCGTCGAGGATTGTTTGGTGCAACCGTACAGCCATCACTGCAGCTTGAAGCTCTAGTCTGGGTAAGGTGATCTTCTTGAGAGGCGCCACTCTAGATTTTGACATTAGCAAATGGCACGTGATCCCTCCTGCCCTGTTGACTCTAACGTAGCTTGCTTCAGAGAAGGCTTTTTGTGATCCGTCGCAGAACGTGTGTAATTGGAGCTGATAGCCATTGATGTCGAGACAACGTGGAAGTTTTATGTTTCCAATTTTTGCAAGGTCTTCGAGCCAGTGTTTCCACTCCTTTTCAAGGATTTCATCGATCGGTTCATCCCATGAGCGTTTCGTTCTCCAGAGTTCTTGGAGTATTAGCTTTGCTTTCAAAGTGAAAGGGGTCAGAAAACCCAGAGGATCATACAGCGTCGATGTGGTCTTTAGTATACCCCTTTTTGAGTGCCTTGTAGCTGGTTTGACTGCATGGAAGTAGAAGCAGTCTTCCAACAGGTTCCATCTTACACCAAGAACACGTGAAACCGCTGGTTTGTCGTCAATTTTCATCGAGGTGATGTTGTCCTTAGCACGCCTGTCTTCAGGGATACATTCAAGGAATTCAGCTGAATTACTGTTGAATTTGGTTATTCTAAATCCTTTTCTCTCTAGAAGCTCTATTAAAGGTAAAAAGGTCTGCTTGCCCTTTTCGGATGTTGAAACTGACTTCAAAAGGTCATCAACATAGAAGGATTTGAGTACTGTATCAGTCACCTCTTTGGGATACTCCTGGCATTGGTCGAGGGCAGCTCTTCTAAGTGCATAAGCGGAGCAGCATGTTGAGTCCGTTGCCCCAAAGATATGAACTAACATTTTGTAGTGGTCTGGCGGAGATTTCGCACTAGGGTCATCCCTCCAGAGGAAACGAACAGCTTCTGTGTCTTCCTCTTTCAAGCGAACCCTGTGAAACATTGCTTCAATGTCGGCAGTTACTGCTACTGGGTGTTTGCGAAATCTCAGAAGGATTCCAATCAGACTATTCAGTAGGTCTGGCCCTGTAAGAAGATTCTTGTTTAAGCTGTTTCCTTGCACTTCTGCTGCAGCATCAAAGACTGTCCGTATCCTCCCAGGCTTGTGAGGTTCGATAACGCCATGGTGTGGAAGATACCACGTCTTGTTTGTGCGTCTCTCGACTTCGTTGTCTCGCAGCTTTCGTGCATATCCATTCTCAAGGTATGTAGTGATATTCCTTTGGTACATCGTGAAGAAGTCTTGATTACTTCGTAATCGTCTGGACAAGCTGTCTAATCGTCTTTCCGCCTGTTGGTAATTGTCTGGGAGTTGGACTGAGGATTTCCATAGCATCGGTACGACATAGTGACCATGCTTGACCTCTGTTTCTCGATCTAAGAGAGCAAGAGCCTTTCGATCTTCCATCGACATTGGAACAGTATCGTTTATTGTTGTACCAAATGATTCTATCTCCCAAAACCCTTTTACCAATTGATCAAGTGATTTCTCATCATTTATTCTGATATGTGCCGTAGTAATAGTTTTCGGTTGGTGGCGTCCTTTGAATGTGCCTATCAGGGTCCACCCAAATGGTGTTTTGGAAGCATGTCGTAAGCCATGACGTCCAAATTTGACTTCAGAAGAGATCAAAGCCTTGGGTACGTCTGCTCCTATCAGCATTTCAACTTGTTCTGCCTTTACGTTGCATATCTTCAGGTCTTTGATGAATTGCCATTCTTTGTTCTCTGTAAATCCTTCCGGCATTTTTTGACTTGGCGTGCTGAACTTTGAATCGTCAATAGAATGGACGGTTTCGACTTGGGCTCTAAAACTCCCATCCTTTGAGGATATTGATATGTTGAGAGTCTTCACCTTGATATCTTCATAATCCTTTATGGTGTTAATCCTGATAGTTTCCATACGCCCCTTAAGCCCAAGCTTGTTGCAAAGGCTCCTCTTAATGAGAGTACATTGACTACCACTATCCAGTAACGCGTAAGTATCGATCCATTGGTGACGTTTATTCAGTATCCTTACTGGAACGATCTGGAGGAAAACATGTTGCCTACTTCCGGTTGCAGACACAAGTTTAGAATCAGCAGTTGGTGACGTAGAAGAAGGCTTGGCATCTTTTTTCGAGTCTGAAGAAGAATCTGGCTTTGAGCTATACTCTCTGGAGCCTTTTTCTGGTGCAGAAGAAAGAGCGTCATGAAGCATCGTGTGATGTCTCCTGTTGCATTCCATAACTGAACAGTTTCTTTTGCATTGACACTTCTTGACTGCGTGTCCTCTTTGCAAGCAGTTAAAACACATCAATTTTGACTTGACAGACTTTAGTCTTTCAGATGGAGACTTTCTTTTGAATGTGTCGCATTGATAGATCCTATGTGAACCATCACAAAGCGAGCAGACAGGTCCTTTATGGTCAGTGTTCTCTCTCCTTCCCAGATGGTTTTTGTACTTTTTACATTTGGGTGGCTCATAGGCAGGTGAGTATGGGTCTCTGGCTGCCATGATTCGATCTTGCAGCCAACGCTCGACGTGAGATAGGTTTGGCTCCTCTTTTTGTCTCAACTTGAAAGAATACTCGGTCCACTTCAGTAAGTAACGGTCAGGTAGGCGTCTCAAAGTCTGGCGAAGCACTGAGGTACTGTGAATGTCTGCCGTGTAATTCATTTTCTTCAATGTGTTGAGACATTCAGATAAGGAGTAATAGAAATCAGTCATCTGTTGGACATCATCATGGATCTTTGGCCCACTCGTTACGTTCCTGATAGTTGCTTGTGCGACAAGTGAGGGGTTGCCAAACATGTACTTGAGTTTTTGAAGGGATGCGATGTAGCCATATGAGTCATTAGCATATCCTCCTACAGCCTTGAGAGGTTCTCCTGAGAGATGCTGCACCAGGTATGTCCTCTTTTGAAAACTGTCTAGATACGGCTGTCTGTGCACCATATCATGAAAGCTTGAGATGAACGTCACCCACTTATCTGGACTGCCATCGAATTCTGGGATCGTTTGAGTGGGTAATCTCTGTTGGATCAGCATTTGCATCTGGACATTGCAGGTTTGGGTCACTGGCTGGGTGTTCAAGGTTTCAATCGTCAATTCATCAATCCATGAATCAATGGACTTTTTCACCTTAGAGATGAATGTGTGTTGGTCTGGGCGCCGAAGGTTGCTATTGTGGTAATCATGTGTCTCTTGTCTGTTGCCATGTGGTTTGGGTTCCCTTATCGTAGTTGCAGTGGGAGTTGCATTTGGATCTAGTGAATTCCTCTGAGGGTATCTATCCATCATACATGTACTCTGCAGATAATCGGTTGGTATTAGCTCTCTTGATGGTTGGATTTTGCCTTTGAACTTGACTTCCCTGTGGGCTAAGCCTAGACTGTGTCGATTGGGTTTTAGAGTTGCCCCACTGGAGACCCTTTCCTCTGAGCGATCAGGTGGTATCAAGATTGATTCCTTTTCAGTAGACTCGTGTAGATGCTTCTGGTCTTGTCCCTCGGACGCATGGACCTTGTTTCTATCCATGGGTATTTGAATTAGATCCATCTTGAGCAAATCATTATTGAGTAGTTTCGGCGAGTTCAAGTAGCCGTATTTGGCTGAATCCGGTTGTAGGTCTCCGGGTTCATCTTGATTCCGTGAACTTCCGTGTCCGTATTCGATTATGTCCTGTGGATCTAAGTGTTCAGGTTCTCCTTGATTGGAAGGTTCGATGTACAGTCGAGAGAAATTGTCAAGGAAGTTCTTATCGACCACTTCAGACTCTTCAGGATTCGCGGTAGATTGGATACTTCGTCTCCAACTTTCAATGCGAGTTCTTTGTGTCTCAGAAGACGCAAGTGATGATGGAGGGTCATCCTCTCTGTCCACAAAGTATTGCGATATATTTGCGAGACAATAATTCACCCTTATGCATAGGTCATCGATCCATTGGTCGTTGAACTCGGGGTGGTCATCAGCCAGTAAAAGCATGACTTCCTCATGCCTCTGGATGGCTTGAGTCTTCTCTTCCTCTAGCGCGTCTTTAAGAAATTGCAACTTCGTTCGACTTCCCCGGGACGCTACGTGTTTTTCGATTTCTGTAATCATCTTCCCGATTGAGTATTTCTTTCCGTTGCGTTTGCGTTTAGCTTGGGAAATTTGGCGTTCAATGCTTGCGGCCATTGTGTGCGAGCGTAGATGGCAGATGCGACGTAGGGCCACGGTAGCCCGTAGAAAGCCACGGAAAGCGTTTTGGTAATTCGATACAATATGGTGGTTTGATTCGATCGGGCGTTCGTTTGGGAATCAATTCATTCGGGTCGATTGCAAGTAAGGGTTGTGGCTATTCGCTGCTTTGGTTATCGTTGGCTTATATATAGGTGGCGGCAGGTGGGCGGCAGTATCAAGTTGCTGGTGGTATTTTGTGGCGCAACAAAACTGGGCGGAGCCGCGTACAAAAATGCCGAGCTAAGTGTGGCGCAACGAAATTAGGTGGAGCCGCGTACACAAATGCCGAGCTAAGTGGTAATGAGGATAGGAGTCTGAGTCAGGCGGTATTAATGTATAAATGGGAGGCCAGACGGTTTGGACGCGGGGAAACGGATCAAGCGGTATCAGAGCGTAAAATCCAGGTCAGACGGTATTCAAACAGGATTGTGGGTAGGTAACCAAAGGTGGGTAGGTATGGCTGGTGCCGAAGTATCTTGGGTAGTCCCTCCCCTTTTCAGCCGAAACCAGACTTCAAACAAATTAGACAAATGAATTATACCGTCTCAGGTAAACAGCGTGGTTCCAGTCTTTCACTAACAACTTCTCCAACATACAATCCTCCGGTGATCTCTATCTGTATCTCTATCCTGTCTCGTCTTGTCAGGAGCCACAAATATCAAACCATAAACTGGATGTCAAATAAATTAATCCAAACCATAAATTGGATGTCAAATAAATTAATCCAGTATACAATTTCTTCTTTCGATGCTACTGATGAGTTATTGTAAAGAGTTGACTTCGTCAAATCAAAGCGAACTTCGTTTCAGAGTCAGTGAGTTATGCATTTTACATATGAAAACAAACCTTTTCATCAAATTATATTTTTTCGTCTATATAACACACTAATGATAACTCATCCTGACGAGCAGAATGAGCTAACAAAAAATACAGATTTATAGCTGTGGTGGTCCCAAGGTAATTATCTTAATAATCGGAACAAAAAACATGCAACAATAAACTCTCTACGTCATATGGAGGTAAAGTTGCGTAACATAATGCATAACTGAATGTTTCTCACATGTTGCAAATAACGATCTTTAGTTTTGAAAGTGATACAACCTCCTTAACAGTCCTCCAATGTGTTTTGATGGTTCAGTCCATTTATTCTTGGAAATAATAATTTTCAACGTTAACAGCAAACACATAGCATCTTTGTATGTAGTTTGTTCCGCCTGAATCATTCGAAAAGTGAATTTAAGCGATTCATGATACTTGTCGTATATCTTAAACGAGGAAAACATATATAAAAGCATATCATCTATTTTCAGCACTACCACAAAGTAATTGTCACTGATTTAACAAAATAGCACCACTCAATCCACCACAACCGTTGAGCAACAATGTCACTGAGTTGGTATACCGACTTCTGAAAAGCCGCTTTTAGACAACTGCAATGATAGTCACTTCTCACCGGAAAAGCAGTGTTTTCATTTCCGGTATTTTCGTATCTCACTCGACAATACAACAGTTATGTGGATACGAAAAGATGAAAGAAAAGATATGCAGAATTAAGTTACTGTAATACTTGTGGAAAGACAACATTTCGAGTATACATCTTTCCATTGATATAACCTTGTTTCCCAGTAGCAGCAACTTTGATTTTCACATTATCAAATGCCTTTGCCCTGGAACATGCCATATATAGCTGGCCATGAGACTCTGCAAAAACAAACCAAATTTATCAAATGTTTGACCTTAACTATTGTTAATAGTGAAAGAGTAGGCCAAACAGATAGGCAATTGTCTGTGTTTCAATATAAAAGACATACCTGTATCTGAAGGTGACAGTTCAACCCTAGGTATGAAAATGATTTCTCCAACTGCTGACCCTGTCAAAACTTCAGCTTCAATAAAATTGCCTGACAGTTCACAGATAATCAAGCGTGTGCCATTACAGAGACCCTTGTTGATATTTAGGTTCCTCAAGAGCATAATAATAGCCCCAACTTTAAGCTTCAAACAATGAGGAGGCATACCTGACAGCGTTATGCTATTTAAAAAATTAAGCGGGTAATTTTGCAGCTTGTCTTCATCATCACATACCACCTCATCAGCGTTGCAATAACAAACTGCGTTTCCTGGATATCTGTCCAACACCATATTGATAATGATCAACGATTGCTCGTGTCAAAATGGCTGTGACGGCATATTCATGAGGTTCCAATCCGTCATACATCACAGATATAATAGAAATGTTTTGGGGAACAACACAACAATCAGGGATTTCGATGGAACCCTTAGCTGGTTCATTTCGTTTTGTTGGCAGGTCACCATTACCAAGTTGGAATAAATTCTTGTTCTTCCAGCCTGGCTCTCATGTTCTCAGTAGGTGAGTACTTTACCACTGATGCCCACAAAGCGGATCTTGTCAAGCAAACTTAAATAACATCAGTTGGTTTTGCCTTCTTCACTACTGGCGAACACTGACGAAAAGAGGGCTCCCAGTGAGTCAAAATAGTAACAAACAAGGTGTTGGGGCATTTGAAAAGCTGATAACTCTTCCAATGTATTGTGCCACTCTTCGTCATCTTGTTAAAGATGTTTGGCAATACACGTTTCACAAAACATGTCGTAAACCATTCCACCCAAAGTACATAGATATTCGAATAATGTGGCACCTGGTACATGTAGCAACAAAACTCGAAGGAAAAAACGTTCACCTTCTGATGGACGGGCATTGTATAGCCGAGTGACAATCGGTTTGAAGTCTTTTTCGTTTTTGCCATTTTGTTCTCATTGTCATGAAAGACATAATGATATGGAATATCTGAATAAAGAAACTGTCGACATCAGGATCTTCCACATTCAGCTTAAACCATGCTGTTATGTGACTATCTTTTCAATGCCCCTTCAGCAGCTGCCTCTTCCTCACCAGCTCTAAAATAAACTTGATGACACTTAGGTAAATGAACAGCTTAGCAGTTGATAGTGTGGGATTTATCATTCATGGAGAACTCGAAAATTCTTCACAATGCTTCCAGTGCCTTGACATCTAGAAATGTTTAAATCTCAACATTAGCACAATCATGTTCTTTGTAAACGTATTTAAAGAGATATTTCACACTTTTTTCGTGGTAAATTCTTCCAAATTTATGTGAACATTGTATTTTTTTGATAACCACAGGCAGTATGGTACAACCCATTGATTATCCAAGTCTACATTTTAGACCCTCACTGTGTCTGGTCCATGATGGGCTTATATCTGAATCTATTGTGTGACCTGATTTCTGGCGAGTCTATCAGAGCTTTTCTAATAAGGGTAAGTCTTGATTCCGCCACTCTTCAATGGTCCTAAGGTGTTGACATCTGCTGTTAGTAAGGCGGAGCTCTTTGCTAAACAGTTCAGCAGGAACTCCACTCTTGACGACACTGGTCATGTTTTGCCCGATATTGACCCCAGAACTGACGTGAGTTTGTCTTCTCTGAACATAACTCCCAAGATGGTTTTGAATGTTATTAGTTCTCTCGACTCTTTTAAGGCTACTGGTCCCGATGAAATCTCTGTAATCGTTCTGCAAAAATGCTTGCCTGAACTCTCTCCCATACTCTGTAGGCTATTCAGGAAGTGCATCGATGAATCTTGTTTTCCTTCTTGTTGCTTTTGTTGTGCCTGTTTTCAAAAAGTCTGGTGAGAGATGGCTCAAGTAACTTATGGCAATACCCAGTGTGGTAATTTCTCAAGTCTCACTATAATTTTATTTTTTCCAACTATTTTTCACAATTCTAAATTCCATTACAAAAAATTTAAATAACTCCGGAGGCATTCCTGGCACTCTACAAACCACATGTCCTAGTTTTTTCAAAAATTCCAACATTGTCCAAATCAAAGTCCATTTTCTTAGCACTTCTCGAACCACGTAAACATAATATTGCTGAACGTAGAAAACAGAATGAAAATTAAGTTCTTAACCAATGTAGGATGATACTGTAATCAATGTCTCGTTTCGTCGAAAATTTGATTGTTAAAGTTGTAATGACCATTTCAGTTTCTCTCCCTTGACCTCCATAAGGGGACAATACAAAAGGGCTGAAAGAACCCTGTTCGATTTCAATAACTTGCTTATTGTATTTTCGTTTTTTCTCTTGTTCGTTGGCCTTGAAAGTATTTTCGAGTTTCTGGGAAAGGTGACTCTTTGCGAACGGATTGATGATCCTTACGTCGAAGAGTGCAAGTTGCCCCCTTTGCCAAAAACCTCTCATTGATACATCTAGGCGAGCTTCATCTGAATTGTTGGATCCTCTGCATAATGCTTCTCTACTCAGTGGCTGCAAGTGAGGCTTGGTGCATACGTCATTATGTACTTGAGAAAGAAGGTCGGCGAGGAGATCTCGAATCTTGTCATGACGTTGATGGATGAATCCTCCTTTTGCACACGACAAGGCATGGTCGACATTGAAGCGCTGACCACATGACATTTTGATGGGAGATACTTGGGTGTCCATCGATACCTTTTTGAGACAAGCCTTCGTTTTCAACTGGCATGATCGTAAGCCAGATCGTAGCACCCTTGGTACATGCAAGGTGGTTTGCTCTTTGTTAATCTAGTGTCATTCTTTCTCTCGAAGATCTGAGAGTTTCATTTTCTCAATCAGCTTTGGATTTCAACAATTCGTTCTTGGCTTTTTTGTTGTCTTCTGTTATCTCAATGTTGTTTTGGTTTTGATTCTTGATTCTGCTCAACAGATTTTGAGTCGTCCTTTGAGAATTGGAGAACTCGTTTGTTGACCATGAGCTGAAGATGGGAATGGATAGGCCACCCTTTCTTGGTGGTAACGATAGCAGCAGCTGTTCGTCCTGGGAACGGTGATGACCATCAGTGATTGTTGGGATGAATACAGTGTCAAGAATATGATATAAGGATACTAATTCTCAGACTGCCAATAAGTTATTTGTAGTTATTTTTTGATAAGATGTTATATTATTTTAACAATCCGCCATGTCGTTATTTTCTTCGGTTATGGTTTTCTTAGCAACGGCAAAATATTCAATAAAATCTTACTTAAATGTTAGTTTGTTGTACAAAGATCGTATGGCATCAACTAATTTTTAATAACCAATAGTTCTGATAGTGAGAACTGACTTTTCCGACAGTTTAAACGACAAATACGGCATATGCTTAGCTACGCAAACAATTTAATGGTTTCTTCGCATCAAATTAACAGTATTGCACTGCAATTGCTTCCAAGGAAAATAATAAAAACCTTCGGTCTAGATTTCTTAGTTCAACAAAATAATAAATTATTACAATTCCGTAGATTTCACCAATGCCGGTGATGAAGAATTTATATCTATATGTATACAACCTACACAACATTTTTAGAAAGACAATGAACGAAAGCCAGACTTTGACGAAAACATTTGACTTTTCTTTATTAGACACTTGTTTTAAAACAAAAACATAAAATAAGTTTTATTCATTTATTTTTGGAAAAATGTAGAAAAATCTGTCAAAATAAACATTTTCTCGTCTATTTAGGAGCTGACTTCAGATAATCTTAGCAGTCGTCTATAACAACCTGAAACACCACTGCACTGAAGATATAAAAGAAATCTTCAGAACCTTGATAGAAATAAGTTGAGTTATACTACGTATTGATAATGTGACATTCAAACACACACTATTATGCATCAACACATTATCAAACCAAACGGAGTTGTCAAATTAAAAGGTTTTCAGAATTTATTTCCACTTAAATGGCACAGCTTTATGTGGAGAATTTTTTTTTCTTAATCTCCTGTCTCAAAAATTGGGGTTGATATTGAAGTGGAGAATTTATTTCATTTTTTTAATCTCCAGCCTCATTGACAATGTAGTAATTTTAAAAAGAGAAAACAACAAAACTTAATAATTTATCTAAAGCTTTTTGGAAATATTTTGATTGTCAGTGTTATTTACAAATGAAGTTTATTTACAAAAAATCTAATAAAACATTTTTAGTCTCACAACTTTTAAAATGACTTGATGCTGTAGCGGAGAAGACACATAGTTGCTTATCCACACCCTTCCAGGCATATTTTCAAGCACTTTTAGCTACTACCGTTTTATTGGAAGATTGAGTTTAAAAGCAGTTTTCCGGGGGTCCAGCAGGGGGTGATGTCTCCGGAAGCTCTGCGAAAACAGCTTTAAAATCATTCTAACCCTGTTTCCTTTTTCACATTATCAACTTATATAGTTGGGTATAATTACTTTGCTCTTATTCTGCAGAACTCCTGCTGAGGAGGGTCTTCAAATTTAGTATATACAAAAAAACAAAATATGAATACAACCACAAACATCCATGATATTCCCGACATTTTTAAGAAAAAATTATCTCCACGAGCGAAGTAGATTCGCATTATTGGATGACGAACTCTTTTCACTCGAAAAAAGGAGAAGACAGAAAAGGACAACGCAAGGTGCGAACAAACAATCCTCAACAGTGAACAAATGATGTGAGTGATTATTTTTTCCTTAGAATGTGTGTTGTTCAAACCCAACCCCGTTCCCAAGTCTTAATTATTTTCCGACAGACAGAGTCATTCACTCTCATCAAAAAAGAATGCTATTTACCAGTTAGATTTAATCTGCTAGCAACTTTCCGTTGCTTCGATTTAGTTTCGTCCGCTTGTAGCCATCGCGAAAGAATGGATTTGTTATCACTTTCTTCCAGATTTCGAAACTTACAAATCCGCATGCAGCTGCTTAGATTCTCCTGTGTTAATCTACTCCGCAACCTGGTGCAAATCAACTTCATTAAACTGAAAGATCTTTCTACCTTGGCAGTTGACGGTGGGATCAATGCAGCAAAGATCAACAATTTTGTTAGGTTGGGATGACGTACAGAGGCAACGTTGGTAATCCACTGCGGCAGCATGATCTCGAATGAATATTTTTGGGCTTTACGAACATTGCTGACTTCCTTCTCAAAGTGTTTCATTTGTTTATCTAACTTTATTTTTTTCCTTTCACTCAAAAGGGATCCAAGAGCTTCTTTCTGGGATGACACACTGTTGAGTCTTTGAGTTGCATTTGCCAGCTCATCTTCTTGTGATTTCTCCCTCCTGTAGCCGTGACTTGAATAGACTTAAACGCTTCATACTGATGTATAAGGGCATTGGAGCAGCAACATCGCTGGACATGGGCATTGGTTGCCCATAATACGCAGATAGCTGATCCAGTTCTACTTCACCATGATTTGGCAGATTTGTTACTTCTTGCGGCATTGACTGGGGATCAAGTGCTGTGAACCCTTGTAGATGTCCAGGAATCTCAAACGCCTGCTCGATTTCCTTTGTCAAATCATTTAGAAACGGTTGGATTGTTTCTCTTATAAATTTGCCTGCATCAAACTGTTGATAAGACCTTCCTATGTATCTGGCTGCAGCTGACCTACTTGCAATGTCAATAAACTCTTCTAGATGATCGAAGTAACAGCCTGGAGGATTACGAGGGTTTTCACCTTTCAATTTCAAATTAGCTATAAATTTATCAACTTGTTGCAAAAAGTTGAGTCGGGCACTTTGCAGAAAGATCTGAAGACAGTTGGTACTCTGGAGAATATCTGTCTAAAAACACAACATTGCCACTGTTCTTGGTTGCACCAGCTCATCTTGCAAATCACAGATTGCAGGCTCCAACTTTCGTATATACATGGTTTCAAGAGCTGCTACTAGCGCCTCGTATCTGTCCAATACTTGCTTAGATGCTTTGCCATGACTCAGTCAACGTGTTACAGCTGCTTTAATTAACCGCAAACTTTCCAATTCGTAAGCCGCCTGTACTTCTTCAAATATTGTTTGTCGCACTGAACTATTTTTCAGCAATAAATATAAGTTCAACAGCAAGCCGTCAAACTTCTCAAAAGCCTCATATTTTGGAATCAAATGTTAGAAACATAGCGCAAGTCCGTGGTTGCGGCAATGAATATAAACAAAATGTGGAGTTGCATTTTGAAGAAGTGTCTTCACTCCAGCATGCTCTGCAGACATGGTAGAGCACCCATCCATACCAGCAAAACGAATACTTTGAATGCTAACGTTTTCTTTTTGAAGACACGTGGCGACTGCATTGTATATCGTACTTGCATCACAATGTGGTAAGCACAGCAAGTCAAGGAAGTGATTTGTTATTACGCCCTCGTTGAAAACCGGAGCAATCAGTGAAAGTTCTGACCTCCTGGCTTCGTTGGTTGCTTCATCCATAAGCAAGGTCATATTATCACATTCTCTTATCTTATTTAAGGTTTCTTGTCTCATCCAATCGCTAATCACTCTAACAAATTGAGAGACAGAGTTCGGTGAGAGGTACATGGCATTTTTATGGGATTTGGAATACTTAACGTATTCACTCAACACTTGGTCTTCTAAGTCAGATGCAATAAACGGGACAAAATCCTCATAGTTATAAGCAGGAGCCCAATGTTTTTTAACTAAAAATACTGTAATCTTTAACAGTTTCAATAATGCATTTTCTGTTACTTGTGACTCCTTCAGGGATTTTGCCTCTTGAGCCTTATCGAGTGACTCAATGGTGTGTTGCGACTTGTAACCTAAAAAAAATTGACTTGATGAGAAAGAGTTGGTAGTCAGGCATTGACAAATTATATACCTTCATATTGCGCTGTTGCCTGCTTGTGTTTTTGTGATTATTGATGTCCTCGTAAGTACCTCGTCGGGTGGTCACTTAAACTTTTTATAGCCTCCCTCACAAGTTTATCACGATAATGACCTCCATTCTGTAACACTGCTGGGAACATCTCACATGTCTTGCATTTATAACCCTTTTCAACCCAATTAAAGTACAACCAAGGGAATAGTCACACATATTTTTCCAATTTGAAAGTTCTCAAATCTAGTTTTTTCTCATTTTCAGTTGACGGTTGAAGAGACAATTGGTCAACTTCCATTTCTGCATTGTCGGAAGAATCAGCGGAAACACATGATGCATCAGACGATGATCTAAAACATACGTGATTCGAATAGCTTATTATCAAAGCAAAGAAAGAATAAAAAAAACATACATCTATTAAGGCGAAAACATCTTACTGGCTCAAAATACACAGGCCAGATAGCTCATTATTGCTGTAGCAGAATTTCATGGAGATACCCCCTATTTGTATATCATCTATAATTGAAGCATGGCATGATTAACCCAGTATTGTGCTCAAATTGTTAGAACATCAATATTTTAGCAACATTGTCGTTTTGCTGAAAGAAAAATTACCATCAGAAGTAGAGTCGCCATCTTCTCCAAGTTCTTCTAATGGCGTTCCTTCCTGCGATTCATGTTGTTCATCTTCGGGTTTATGTGACGGTGCAAGTCCTTCTTGTGTTTCAGAATTTTCAGAACCTAAAGATACAGAGCATAAAACATCAACATCATTTAAAAGTATTAAACTAACGAGGCACTGTAATAAATCTTTGCATGGAATGTGATGTGTTCAAACAAGGTTCCATGTAATAAAAGCGCCTTTACAAGTTTTATATACCTGGTTTCTTTAATACACCAAATAGGCTTAAACAAGAAAATTCGCGAATTGGCAAATCGTCCTGCTTCTTCATTCTTAGCAACTGTTGAAAAAGACCTTTCCTTTTGAAATGTTCATACAACGATTTTATTTCTTTGGTGGGCCCACATAATAAGCAATTCGAATGATAAAAATTTATACTCATGCACACTTACGTAAAAACCGTCTACTAAGAAGTTATTCGTAATAGCTTTTTGAATTATAAAACAGGTCAACTAAACACAGGTGTGCGTGTTTGTTTCATTCATTTACGTTTCATTCTTTTACGCAATTTTCTTTTACTTCTCGTTTTTTTGTCGCCACTTAAAACGATTTACAAATCATAGCCAGAAGACCCCGCGGCCTCGGCAGGCCTAATGCTGTACAATCGATTCAAAGACCATGGATGAAATGGACTTTTCTCATGTTTTTGAGAAGTACAAAATTGAGGTTGAAAATGTTTTATAAATTTTTTGAGTTTCAAATTCATAAGATTGAGTTTTGAAACTCAATTAAGGATTGAGTTTTTAGTACCATTATACGATAGTAGAAAAGTGCTTGGAAATATGCCTGCCTTCAAAAATGTATATATACATAATTAATTTTTTGTGCATTTTATGTGATATATAATATTTTCATCTATCTATATATTAATAGGCGATTCTCTGTCTGTTTGTTTGTTTGTTTGTAAGTCACGCAAAATGGTAGATTGAGTTGTGAGCGAAATTATTATATATTTCCCCGTAGGGCGAAATATATGTTAAAACCGGCATTTCCTTCTCCTCCTCCTTCTCCTTCTTTTCGTTCACTTTTATAGCCGCAGTTCAGTATTGAACTCTGGCCTAGCTAAGGTAGATAAGATTAGAGGCTAGTCTTCAGTAAAGTAGTACGCCATCTTTTCAGTCAGTGTCACTGCAGATGGGATTTTGAAGATGTTTTTTGCTAGCTTTAATGATTCAATAAATGAAACATTAAAAGTGATGGAAATGAATCGTTTTATTTCTTAAAAAGTTTTAAAAACTTTTGAATGAACGTGTAAAAAACAGACAAAAAAAGAAACATTGTGTTTTATTTTTGTGTTGATAACAATAATGTAATGTGTTATGATGATGATATTGGTAATTAAACGCTTGGAACAACAAACCATTGAAGCTGTGATTCCAGTGCAAAGGTTCATTCTCAATAACCAGGCTGAACATTTATTTGGTATGATCCTGATGTAATGTAGCCCAACTGAACTGAAAGCACGATGATGTATACAGCATAATAAAGAAGGAAACCCTTTTCACGTGGAGATCAACCACCAGTTCAACCAGTTACGTTAATTAAAAACAGCAAGTAAATATGTGATGTCGTATATATAAGTTCAGAAAACCAGTTACGTATAATATTTTAATACACAGGATTGAGACTCATAATACCTTGAAGAATCTGGTGGAGTATACTTGGATAGTTGTTTAATCCAACAACAGAAACATAGTTTACTATGAATGAAGTGGTCATGTATACTGTTTTGATGCTGTATATCATATTTTATTTTTCAAAATGTAATATATATATAATTACTGACAATCTTTCTTACGAACAACAAACATAAACAGTCTGTAAATCAAATCAAGTCAGAAAACAAACTTCTGTTTTCAGCTATGTAGTGGTTTGGTTATGGATATGTATTTTCACTACGAAAATCTGTTGTTCTTTTCCATTTTGGATTTACGAAGGTTATTTTTATCACATAATAAACAATGAGTGTGAACACATGTTTTTGAACAGAGATATTTATTCTGATATATACTTGAATTTGGTTTTATAAATTGTCATTTTAAGCCCATCTTTTTTTTGAAAATAACTCTTCGGTCCTAATTTGAAATGCTACGTAATATTTGTGTAAGTAAAAATTTTGATTGCTCATAATTATTAGTTATTTGCTTATGATGTTTACCCCAAAGTATTATACTACAATAGCTAATTGAAAATGTTTATGCATAATAATAAACAGCATACACGCTTTTCTTTTTATAAGAACCAGTAAAATCTGACTTGAGGCTGGCTGTTCTTATTTTTGGAGCCTTTTTCAGCCTGAATTGTTCTTATTTTGTTCTTTGCTTTAAGAATACAGTTTCAAATTTCAACCTCATTTTGTTCTTCTTATTTATGGAACTTCCAGTAAAATAGAAATATTTGTTAAAAACAATTGGTAAGAAGTATGGTTGCTGTTTGGCAATGACCCATTCGTACATTTATTGCAGATGAAAAAACCCAATAAACTTCTAAACCACTTACCAGTGAGAGAATTCACATCATGAATGTTCTTATGTTCCAAGAAAATTCAGGCTCAGGCTGTTCTTAACTTATGGAACAATGATTTGAGCCTCGGGTTGTTCTTATTTTGTTCTTATTTTTTGGCCAAATCTGAGGCTCGTGCTCTTATAAAATTGTTCTTATAAAAAAAGAGCGTGTATTGAGAAGTTTCATTATTGAGAATTTCATTTACATTTTATTTACAATTCCACTGTAGCTATTAAAACTAGGTTTAACATTTTTTTCTTTTGTACAGTGAAACCACCTGTATACAAATTTGATAATATAATGTTTTAAGATTTTATCTGAGTTACAAAAAACAAGTGTTCTGTTTTACATTGTTTACGGATGCAAAGCTTCTGCAACAATAAAGATCATACATTTGTTATGATAAAATTCTTTTACATATTGATGATATATGCAGTTGTTTAATGGGAAATATTAGTCGCATTTAGGTCAGACCACAATGTAATACCTCCAAATATGGCATAAACTCTTTTTACCACTCTGTAGTTCAGTGGAGTGAGCTTCAGATGCTTTATCCAGGATCCGACCTCACCACTCTTTCAAAATCTAAACTTATTAATCTTTACAAAAGCATTATTTTCAGTATTACTGATTTGTTACAAATTAAATTTTTACTTGTTTAAAGTAGTGATACAGTTTTGCACTTAACTTGTATTTTAGGAGGCCACCTCTCTGATTTGTCATTGACTATAAGGTGTGTCTCCTTTCATTTTTTCAGATGTGTACATGATTTTCCTTGTTTTATTTGTTTGGGAATTATACTTTTATTGTATGTATCTGTTTGAGTGAAGAATAAATACTACTACTACTACTAGTACTACTACTACTCATATAAATTTTAGTTAAGTGCCCATATAGTAACCTCTCACTTTTTATACTGTAATTGTTTCATCAAACATTTTTCGCATGGTTATCAATGTACACACAATAATTGGCAAAAATTACGCAACTTTGGGGAAATATATAGTCGCATTTTTGCGAATCTTGTTTCTTTTTTTGTGTGCGACGTGAGTTCGAAGCGAATACATTGCAACCCCAATCGAACGTGACTTTTTTTGGCTGATGAACTAATAGGAATAACGTTTTGTTTTTACTATTATTGTTAGTTTTATATTCCACGTTGACTTGGCTTTGAAAACAGTACATCAACTAAATACAAAGAAACTAACTGATTAAACAGTTTGGACAAAAAGCAGCAGTGGCAGAACGTGGCAGCATGTTTGCCAGTGTATCCTAACATATCTTTGCCTAGCTGTCTGAGACGTGTAAACTTTTTTTTTGAGCAATCAAAATGTTTCAAAACCGATAGTTAAAAAAAAATATCATATCATATTTTTTTTTACTTTTCTTTTAATAAATTAATTTCTTCTTTTAATTGTTAAGCATTCTGATCGAACGTTTTTTTATTCTATTTATTCATTTAGCACGTGCTTTTTTTCTCTCCTCCGTGTGAACTTTTTAAGAAGAGAAACCATTTTCCCCCTGTTTGATAGCACCCATGTTAGAGCGTGTAACTTTTTTAAAACAAAAGCTAATAAAAAGTTGAAGTTTTCTCTCTCTATGTATTGAGTGTATTGTTACACTGATAAAAGATTGGTTTTACCAGAGGTTGTGACTTCGAATCTGCTTCTGGTTGAACACAAGTTATACGAGCCGTTTATAAGGAAATTTGATACAGTGATACAGAGCAGGTGGACATGGGCCGCGAGCGACGCCGCCTTGGCGGCTAGTCTTATTATAATAATCCGCGCTGTGTGTCACACCTTTATTTTAGAGAGTGATATATTAAGTTTTAATTTGTGGTCATCGTCTTCTTATGTGCGCATAAAGCCACGTAGAGGCGAGAGACACTTTTTTCACGATCATTCCAAAAGCAAGTGGCATTTGACGTCAGTTTTTTTATGATCACGGGAATCATTGCATTGCATCCCCAATTGAACGCGACGTTTTTGGGGAAATATCTCGAGAACCAATAGGGATAACTGACATTTTTTTGGGTCAGCGATACGGGTGGTAGGGCGACGCATCATTTGGGTCTAAATTTAATTTGGTACTGCGGATATGACATCATCAAAATCTTTAATCGACGATATCTCCGCATACACTTTTTTGATCAGCTTTTCGAGCTCTACAACATGTGTACATTTTTGAGTTGCGATTCTTTGATTTATTTTTTCGTCACGGGGTACGTACTCTGGAATGGTGGATTTGGCCTAATGTTTTCAAAGTTAAGTTCGGTAAAAAGTTTTTACCCGGGATACTAGTCGTATTATACTAATTCGCTTTGTGTGTCACACATTTATTTTAGAGAGTGATATATTGGTTTTTTCTTTCACGGTCAAATCCTTCTTATTTTTTTCCTTTTCGTCGTAAAACCACGCAGTGGTGACAGACACTTTTTTGTGAGTTAAGTAATCTAACTGTGATGTCTAAATTTTTAAACCAATCAAAACGAAATAAATTCTTTTTTCGGCATTTCGATTGGTTGACAATTTCCAAAAAATTAGTTCGTTAATAACCGATTTTCATTATCGCAGTTGTTTTCACGAAGAAACACAGGTTTGTATACATACGAAGGTATTGTTATTATGAATCTGTTTATTGTTAAACTTTTACTGTTTGGTA
Organism: Turritopsis dohrnii; assembly: GCA_027922465.2. Classification (NCBI taxonomy): domain Eukaryota; kingdom Metazoa; phylum Cnidaria; class Hydrozoa; order Anthoathecata; family Oceaniidae; genus Turritopsis; species Turritopsis dohrnii. Next base: position 178,292 of record BQMF02000341.1, read on the forward strand.
TTTTAGATTAATAAAAGAACATGCCTAGGTGAGTTTTGGAACAGATGGTTTTTTTATATAATAGATTTTTTCAGAGGAAAACCAAACGAAGAATGAGTGGAAGAAAGTCGTGCTGATTTTACGTATTTCTTTTTATAGTTATCAAATAGTAATGGGAATGCAGTTGTAAAGAAGTGTAGATGAAGTTGAAGTTGTTTAAAAATGGCTGAAGAAAGGATGATGTTATGATGTTAGTGGAATTGCAGTAGAAAACAAAGAGAAAGTGTATGTTTACAGTAGGAAAGTACTGGAAAGCTGGAAAGTAAATCGAGTGTTATTAATTTGTTTACAGGTATGAAGTATAGAAAGTAAAGAGTTTAGAAGTATTTGATAATGGCTACAGAACATGATCAATATTGTTTGCTAAGATGATATGATGTGAATTGGTATTGAAAGATAAAGTTAAAATAGTATCCATTTAATTAAAACACAGTTAATATTAGTGGATAAATAAAGGATAAGAGGGATGTTTACCGTTGTGTTTTGAAATTTCCAGAGAGGAGTTTTGAACTGGAAATAAAAAATGGCTCCACATCATATGTGAATGTTTTCATGTGTTAAAAATTCTTTAGCTATACTAATTCTGTCATTATGTTTGTGTTTCTAATTATTATTTTTAAAGTAAATATGATTTCAAAGTTTCCTTTAGTTTGTTTTGTTTATCTTTCAATTTGGTCAAAGTATGATTAGATTTTTTATATATATTTGTTTTTTGAATATTTTCATCTGAATAGAAATGAAGCACTTGGTGGGTTAATTTATGATGTTGAGAGGGTTAGTTAAGAGAAGAATGGATTATGTATTTATTATTATTATTATTATTATTATTATTATTATTATTATCAATATTTATACAGCATTTTTCGTCAGTAAAGTATATATACTGTTATCAATGAAATAGCTGTAGTAAAATAAAATAAAATAAAGGTTACAATTGTATATTAAGTATTAGAAATAAGTAAATCAGCCTAAAAGTAGGAATTAAGGGGATAAAGCAAAAATTTAATAAAGAGAAGCACCTCTAAAATGAAAACGGAAAAAATTGAGCGAAATGTCACTGTGTAGAAACCATTGGTTTTGGTTCATCATTTTACCATGGGCAATTCGCTGAGCTCGATTTTGTAGTGCTTGAAATTTTTTGGAGACTGTGGACATGGTAAGCACTTCGTTTTCGTTTGCTGTTATTAAAGGCTGGATCATTGATTTATAAATTAATTCTGCGGTGTAAGGAGATATATCTTTACCAATACGTGATAACAATTTAACTCGAGACAAACCATTCATACTCTTTTCCATGTATACCATATTTTGGTAGTTTAGACAGTAAAGTTGCATGGTCGACTGTGTCGAATGCTTTGCGAAAATCAATATAAATAGCTCCTGTAAGTTTTCCAGCATCCATACCTCTACGTATTTGATCAGTAAGATGAACTATAGTGTGTTTTGTACTACATCTTTTTCTAAAACCAAATTGGCGTTTCGTGAGTAAGTTGTTTGACTCTAGGTATTCGTAGAGTGATTTATGAACGATTTTCTCCACAATTTTTGATATTATGGGCAATATGGATATAGGGCGGTAATTGTCAAAAAGCATGTGGTCGCCAGACTTGTAAATGGGTGATATTTTTCCGATTTTTTCTTCATTTGGGAAAGTTGAGGAAGCTAGAGAACGGTTGATCAGATCCGTTAATATATAAGGCAATTTTCTCAGCGCCATCTTTTAGCAAGTCCGACGGTATCTGGTCAATGCCAGGAGATTTTCCGTTTTTAAGTCGTTCGAGTTCATTAATAACATTTCTTAATACCACTTCTTTGAATTGGAATTTGTGTTTGTATGGGTTAATTTGGTCTGAGAGATTTTGATGAGCTCTCCAAACACGACTTGAAACATTTATGACCGAGTCTTGAAGATTTTTTCCGATATGCGTAAAAAATGAATTGAAACAATTAGCTATGGTTTTTTTATAGCTGATATCAGTGTCATTGTTTAGAAATGATTTCGGTAATTTTTTCAATCTACTTTTAGGCGGATAACATTTCTTGACTTGGTCCCAAAATTTTTTCGGGTTGTGCTTTTCTTCTTTTAGCAAATTTCTTTGAAAGTTAGCTTTTGACACTTTGATATGATAAGTAACAGAGTTTCTTAGTTTGCGATATGCTTTCCATTCATGTTCAGAGTTTGATCGTCGTGCTTTACGTAAGTGGAAATCGAGGTCTCTTATAAGTTGTCGAATTTCCGAGGTCATCCAGCGACATTCTTTTCCTCGTACTAATTTCTCTCTCATTGGTGCATGCCTTTGTATAATATCAGAAAGGATATGTTTAAATAAACACCATGCTTTATTCAATGACTTTTCTTTTATCACCTTGATCCATGGTGCATTGCGCAAATCATTTTTATAATTATCTTTGTTATACTTCGAATAATCACGATATAATAATTTTCGAGGCTGGAACTTTCCAATATTTAATACACGGGTTGCAAAATAAAACGTTCCGCAAATTATATATATAGAATTTACCGAATGCATTTTTTTCGAGTAAAAATCAAAGTGAAATCGGTGCCAGAAACAACTATGAGTATAAGCGAAACTTGGCTCTTGAAATTGACCATTCCATCGAGTATTTTAAGTTATTCAGCAAATAAGCATTAAATCAATACCTTATCTTGAGAAAGAAATCAACAAGTGGGTCGTTCGAAATAGGATTATCAAACAAGAATCGCAAAAATACCACTGTATATATTTCCCCAAAGTTGCGAAATTTTATTTATTATGTGTACATTGATAGAAAGTGATATAAAATTGATATGAAGTGACTCGAAGTTACTATGGACATTCAAAAATAAAGAGTTAAGAATTAAAAGACCTAAATGCAACTAATATTTCCCCTAACACAACTGAATATCAATAAGCAATTGAATCATAATAAAAACATATGATCTATATTCATGCAGAAGACAAGTTAAAGGATAGGGCTTTAAACCATAAAATCACAGGAAACAATATAATTCAAGAGAACACTTGCTTTTTGTCTTGGATAAAATAATTATACATTATGCAATCAAATTTGTATACCAGATTTACAAAAGAAAATTGTCAAACCTAATTTTAATACTAATATATTAGTATTAAAAATACTTTGGAGAAGACAACAATCAAAGGAATCAAAATATCTACTAACAAGTGATATATATATATATATATATATATATATATATATATATATATATATATATATATATATATAACATTTCAAATTAGGACAGAAAACTTATTTTCGAAAAAGGTGATAATTTTTAAAAATTAAATTCAAATATTCAGAACAAGATGTTTCTATTCAAAGAAAATGTTCATACTCAATATTTATTAAAAAGAGAATAAGTTTCATTTTTGATTTTCAACTCAATATTTTGTACTGCATCCGCAGACCATTATCAAAAACTTTAGGCCCTGAAGAATATCTTCAATATTTATTATGTGATGAAAATAACCTTCGTGGAAAAAAATAACAGAATTTGACAGTGAAAATACACATCTTTATCTAAATCACTACAAAACTGAAAGTAGAAGTTCGTGTTTTGGCTTTGGATTGTGTTTTGATTTATGTTCCATGTTTGTAAAATTGACAGTATTATATATACTGTATTAAATTTTTACATTATAATATACAGTTATATCAAAACAGTATACACGATCATGGAATTAATCCATAGTAAATTATGTTTCTGTTGTCTGAGTAAATGACTATATATCCAGGGAAGCACACTCGACCAGATTCTTTCAAGTTATGTATCACAATCCTGCCTGTGTTTTAAAATATTATACGTAATTGGTACTCTGAACATTTTATTGCATATAATACGACATCTCGTTTTTATTTCTAGTTTTTGTACTCTTTGAATTTACAAAACTGGTTGACTGGTTGTTCTCCAAACCACATAAAAAGGTTTCCTTTATATGGCTGTACTACATCATGTACATCATGTGCTTTCAGTTCAGTTGTATATTGGGCTATATCAATAAAAATAAATTTTCGCCTTTGCATTGAAATCATAGCTTCAATGTTTTGCTGCATTTAATCACCAATCATCATAACAACCAGTAACAACATTCTTATCAACAAAAACAAAACATCATTGATACCAATTTTCTTCTGTATTTTGCACGTTCATTCAAAAGTTTTTACAAAACTTTTTAAGACAACACCGAAATAAAGATTTATTTCCATCATTTAATGTTTTTCGTATTGAATCATTTATGTTGCAAGTCTGTAAGAACCATTACTAAGTACATCCTTTCACCACACAAATGATAAGTCATTTTGATTTTACATTGAAAGTTTACTCGAAATTTTTGTGCTAAATTCACATGGAGTTGTTTCTATGGAGACACGCTTATTTTGAAACCCGTGTATTTACGAATACATCCAATTAAGTCGTGGTCACTCAACGATAATGGTGTAACAATATGATCAGCTATATTATGTTTTTGTGATGTTAAGATGACACCAATAAGTGTACGGGTACTTTCAGCAATTCTCGTGGGCGATTCAATGATCTGCTTCATATTAAAACACGCTAAAAGGTCTTTAATAGTCTTTTGAGTTTTTGAGATCAAGTAATCACAGTTAAGGTCCCCAATGATTATGACTTCTTTGTTCTCTTCTGAACTGCTAGTTAGGATAGTTTCAAGCGCGTCGGTAAAATCACGATGTGAGTGTAGCGAAGAATCAGGGGGTTTATACATGATCATAATTATGATAGAAGCAGCATTTTTAGGCAAAAGCTCAATACATATAGACTCAACTTCTTCCTTTTCCAGATCAAATCTTCTTCTCCAGTTTAAATCATTTCTAATATAACATAAAACTCCACCTCCTTGTCCTGTTGAACGGTCTTTTCGAACGATTGTATAGCCGTCTATTGCCAGCTTTCGGTAATACCAAATATATGTATATTTTTACATGTGTGTGAGAACATAAAATTAAGTTTATGTATTTTATTTCTCAAGCCGTTGATGTTTTGATGCAAAATTTTGAGTCCACATTTCGCAATAAATGACTTTAACTTTGTGTAAATTCTAGGATTAACATCCTCTTCATTTTCATTAGCATTTTTGTTTTTATTGTGACAAGCGTTACAATATAATTTTTCATCGTTGTGCATAAGTTTGTCGTGTAAACATTTCAGATGAAAACGATCTGAGCACCCACAACAAATTCCAATCGATTGATTTTTACGAACTACTTTACTACAGCAAGCACAAGTGACTTTCGTTGGTCCTGGACAGATTTCTATATCACCGGAAAGTAGGAGCAAAATTAAATTCCAAGCACACCTTTCTCTACTCTGAAGTTCAAAATAGCCATATTGTTTTAGCTGCCACAACGAGGAGTATGTAAACGTTTCTTCATTAAGCTCAGTGAATTCTCCATGTTGTAAACCATACACACTTGAATCTGCATTACATAAAGACGGTTTTCTGACACATAAAATAACAAAAAGCATCCATATCGCTTTCATCAACACGAGCGTGACCGTCCTTGTTGACGCCATCATGAATCCATTTAAGAAGTTCATTAGTTATCCATTTAAGAAGTTCATTAGTTATTACTGTGCAATGAAACTGTCTTACAAAAAAGAAGTGTTATTGGTTATTTTATCACGTTTATGCATTATTTTGGGTTATTGTAATTGTTTACGTACCTGGGTATACCAGGTGGGTCAAAAAAAACGCACCCAAAATTTGATTCATTATAGCGTATCGTTGGGTCAAGATTAGAACCAGAAATTTTAAAATAAGTTGTGGTAATATAATAAGCAAAATATCCGAAAATTTCAAAGGAAACCGTGCATTTTTGAAAAAGTTATGAAGATTTTTGTAAATACACTAGTTTTTACATTGTTCAAAAACCAACCAAATTTGACGTCAAACCATCTTATTGAAATATTGAACATCGAACAAGTACTCTAAATATTGAATGCAAAACTACATAAACATAAATAAACATAACCCGAATTAACCAAATAACATTTTAATACAACGTCCATCTTTTTCACTAACTGCTTTCAACCTGGGAACAAACTGTTTTAACGCCATTCTGATTTCTTTAACATCATTCGCAACTTCCGGCCAAACCTTTTTTAATCTTTTTTTTTCAACTCGTTCTTGTCTTTCAACGCCTTGTTAAACCTATCACCATATACTCTTAATTTAATTTTGTCCCAAAAATAAAAATCAAGAGGATTACAGTCGGGTGATGCAGCAGGCCATACATTACTCCTAATGAAACGTTTGCCAAGTTTCTCTTCTAACAAGTTTTGCACAATGTTCGCGCGGTGAGATGGGGCGCTATCCTGTAAAAATACCCAATCTTTTCTCCTGACGACTCATTCTATGTCAGGCAATAGTTCTTTTTCTAAGTGTTTCTTATACGAAGTCGCATTAACTTTCACTCCTTTTCCTGTTACAAAAAAGGTTTCGTTGCGCCGTCCCAAGTGATGCAAGCCGACACCATAACCTTTTTTGACTGTTTGTTTGATTGGTGAAAAAGGCGTGCATCATTTTTGTCATCTTTACGACCATCACCATAAACACGACTGTTTTGCGGATTGATCGGTACTTCAACTGTAAAGTCCTTCTCATCTTGCCACACTACGTTTGTTGTTTCCAAAACGCTCTGCCAATAACTCCGCTCTCTCAGTTCGTCTCAATCTTGTACCATCGTTCATTCGTGGAGTCTTTAACCGTTTAAACTGTTTGTAACCTCTTCTCTTAACCATTCTTCTAATTGCTGATCTATCGATGTCTGTGTGCTTTTCTATCTCCCTTGGAGACATGTGGGTACCAGGATGATCTTCTTGAGAGCAAATGAACTCTGCGACAATCTCTTTGTTTTCTGGTGTTGTTGAAGTTCGAGGTCTTCCTGAACCTGTCATTCTATCCATTGATCCGTACTCTTGGAATCTTTTTAGAAGTCGTTGAACAGAAACTTCGTTCCACTTTTTCGTCGGATGTTCTTTACAAATTCTATACGCTGTCCACTGCTTTTCCAAGTAATCGTTCTTAATTATCGCTTTTTCTTCGCTTGAAAACACCATTTTAACGCGAAAAGAACCGGAGCCGTAAAAGACGAAAGGTTAAAGAATATCAAACGGTTGAACTTTCAATGCAGTGGCATTTTCAGAAAGGAAGCTCTTGCAGTGCTTTCCTCCCAAGCAAGGAGCAAAGGACAAGGAATATAAAAACATCAATAACCATGCAAGACAACGGAGGTATAAATTTCCGACGTCAATTTTGAACAAGCGATTTTTGACACAGGAAGTTAAAGTTCATATATCATTGAAGAAAATGGTCTGATTCTTTCGAAAATTTACACAATGTTACAAAATAGCTTTGAAAATGTTTGTACAAAATTTCAGACAAAAAGATGCATTTCTTTTTGAGATATTTGAGATAGGATTTTGGGTGCGTTTTTTTTTGACCCACCCGGTATATATAAGTTTTGCATTATGATTTTGTTTGTGACTTTTTATCTTCTGGGTAAATTGTTGTTTTTGGTTATTGTTTTTAGGATAAATGGGTACTTGAATTTCATTTTTTTAATTTTTTTTTGATGTTGTTTATTTCGATATTATAGCATGATTAGGTTTTCGGTATTACAATTCAAGTATTAATTTTTTTAGGTAATAAAAAAAAAAAGCATAAAGAAATGAAACTCATAGTTTTAATCATGACGTTGATGGTTTTGGGAAGAACAGACTATATATCATTTTAAAAATTCATAAATGGTTGCATTCCAGTAGTGACTTTGGAACAAAAGAAAAAGTTGGAAGGTATCAATTTCTTTTGATATAACATTTTGTAATGTTTGATTTTGTATCTCTCGGTAAACAGTTCTGTGTTATATATTGCCATTTTTTTTACATTAAAGTTACTTCTCTTCTGCGTTTAAAGATATATTCTGAGCCATGTTGCTATTTGTTTCTGTTTTAAATCTTCTGAATGTAAGAATTGAATTAAAAAATGAATGCCTGAAAAGAAACTTTCAAATGAGTTAAATTCTGTGACACAACGCATACTGAACATGGGTGGACGACGTCGCCTGGGCGGCTAGTTCCATAATAAATATAAGTACGAAGATCATGTAATGGTGAAATTTGTGTCAGGTTGCTACACTATTTTACTTTATCCTCCTTTGTTTCATAAGTTGATGTAGGACAATGAAAACATGAAGATAAATTTTGAAATACATTGCATTTACTTGTTTTATACTTGGCTAAGATATGGATAAAGATAAACTTTATAAACTAGATATGATCCTTTCTGTTTTTCCTTTAATTTAGTTCATGTAATACTACTTAGGGAATAATTATCATGTCTGTTTACAATTTGAATTTGTTGTTTGAATTAAATATTTTATTATATCTATCTTTTATGTCAAAACAAATCAGTAGTTGAGAAGACCAGAAAACTTATACTGATATTATTTCAAACAGCAATTAGAATCTCAATATGTACTCATTAAAATCAAATTGGAACATACAATGCTATTCTTGTTAACTTTTATATGATTTATATTTGTCTCTGTGAATAAAAAGGTAAAAGACTGAGAGAGTGGTGGGGGAGGCATATCTGAGTCCGAACACGTGGTTTGGAAGAGAAAATTTTATAAATTCATTGTTTTTGGAAAACCATCATATTTTTGTTTTTCCTTAATTAGCATACATTCCAACTTATCAACTCTTCATCTACATGTGTTTTTGGCCAAACTTGTAGCACAATAATGATTTTATTAAAATATTTTTTAGTTAAGAAAGGCTGCTGGTGTGAGTTTTAGTTCTCTGACTAATTTGTGCCGTTCCTTCCCCATAATTTTCAAGTAGCATATCAGTTGCTGATGAATATAAATTTTTAGTTATATAATGAATGAAGAGTTATTGAAAATTACACTTGAAAAAATTCAATTCTCGAAAACCTAGAGTTGAAAGAACATGCAGATTGTGCAGTAATTGCTGACAATAGCTTTTTGTTAAAAGTACATTCTGTGTCTGGTGAAAGAAAAACTTAAGCAGGAAAATTTTAACGGTATGTGATGTAAACATACATGATGGTAACGGCCTTCCAGAAACTATTTGTCAAAAACGCAATGCCTTCTTGGAGTCAAATTGAATAAAGACAAAAAATTTCCATTAAACGAATGTCTACTGGTTCACCTGAAACCAGCATCTAACCACCTGCAAAATCAATGGTTACTAAAATAGAATAAAAAAAAGCAGCTTAATTTTGACAAAACACAATCATATATACATCTCATATCATGAACACTATGATGAAATCATAACTACATCAATAACATTGATGCAAGAAAAAACGTCCTGTCATCTTTAAATACAAAACAACCATTGGCCATTGCTGGGTCATTAAGATCATTGCCCACACATACTTTTGGGGGAAAAAACGAAATACTTTCAAAGATATGAAACATCAATTTAAAAAGTTTGTGTCAGAAAAGGTTCACCATCAGTTTTGAAAAACACTGGATATGAAAGGTTAACACAATTCATTTTTAGTACGTCTTATACAGTTTTATCGATTGAAGGAGGTTGCAGCAAAAATGTAAGGTTTGTTGTTACTGGTATATAAAACCCAATTAAGAAACAAATATTACATAAAATAAATAGCTACATTATATGATTATAAAATGTAACAGAGTAGAATTTTTCGTTTTAGTTTGATCCAGAGTGATGTGCAGTGTTTTTAATTTAAAAATGTGTGGAATTTGCTTTGACTTACATTCCATATTGTTTGTTGTTGTGAATTAGGAACAATGACAGTACTTTAATATTATATGAAGGAGTTATATCTTTATATGAATTGTTATGTTTAATGTTTGATGATATCCACAAAGCAAAGACCATGTTTTTATGATAAAAAACCAATGCAGCAGAAATTTTCAAATAACAATATATTTCTTACCACCACGACTCGATGCAATGTGCTTCGTCAATAACCACAGCCACAACATTATCTTGATATACTTGGCTCCGAAATACAGTGTTCGAATTAGCGGATCGCGATTGAATTTAAAATATTAGTGATGCGAAATTATCACGAAATGCTTAAAATTGATATCTTTGATTTTCTGGAAATGAATAAGTAATATTAATACAAAAAACTTTCTAACGATCTATAACAATGTATCTATTATTTAGAAAGGAAGAAACATATACACGTCCGTAAATCGGACACTTTTATTCTCAATTGATTTGCAAAAATAACCTGTTGAAAATAGAATCATTTAATATAGTGGTTTCTATTCGCAGCTACAACTTTAACCTGTTTTCTCAAGAAACCTTTCATTCCAGTTGCTACGGCAATTTAAACCAGTTTATTATAGTTTATACGGCTGCCACATGTGAATTTGTACGAGGGCAAAGAATGAATGAATGGAAAACATCTGTTTCATATTGTGATCAGTAGCGACATCATTATTAGGACCTGTGACACATCATTAAATTATTTCCATTAACAGTTTCAGGGTTTCCTTTGCTGCAAATGTCATTCTAAGTAAGGTAAAAATTAATCCTATGATAAAGCGAGAATTTTTGGCTTATCTAAATTTTTTATTTCATTTTATTTACTGATTTCTGTCAAATTTAAAAGTCACTTTAATTATGTTTTCGCTTTCGCTGTAAAAAAGTTGTTAAATTGAAGCAATGGCAACATCGAAAGATCACAAGTGCAAATTGAAAACATTAAAAAAATGGGAAAGTGATCTCGGCGTTCAGCTTGAATACAATTTATCTGGGGATTTGGTTACGTGTTTACGATGTACAGTCTGCAAGAAATGGGAAAAGCGGATCAGTAACATCAATGGGTTTTCGTTGAATTGGATCCGACCAGGAACTCACTCAAACAAAAAAGATGGAGTTCAAACGCACATTGCAAGTAATCAGCACAAAGAGGCTGTCCAATTAGAAAAACAAAGCCAAATGGGTGCACTACCTTATTTTGAAAAAGTTGTGACACAAAGCTCAATTGGACAAAGCATACGAAAAATGTGTGTAAAAGATCGTGAGTCACTGCGAGTCAAGTTCAACACAGCTTATTATCTTGCGAAAAAGGAACGCCCTTTCTCGGACTACCCAGACTTGCTTTCGCTCATACGGAAAAGCGATGTAAAATGTGTGGGAAAGAGTTACTCTACTGACCGTGCTGGGGCTTACTTCACAGATTATATCGGTAAAGTCACTCAAAAATCATTAAAAGATGATATTCTCAAAGCACGTTATTATTCCGTTCTCAGTGATGGGAGTACAGACAGCGCTACTGTTGAACAAGAACTTGTTTATGTTTTGTATTTAGCTGAAGGAACACCAACTGTTAAATTTTTGTCAATTGAGAGCGCTGAAAACTGTGATGCTAACGGTAGAAAGGAGTGTATAACGAAGGCTTTTGAAAGAATAGGAATTGTTAATATGTCTCAGCACTTACTTGGGTTAAATGTTGATGGGGCCAGTGTGAACACAGGAGTTCACGCTGGTCTGGGTGCACTTTTGAAGGAATCCTCTCCTTGGTTGGAGGTAATTCATTGCTTCAATCATAGGCTAGAGTTAGCTGTAAGAGACGCGTTCAAGAATACTGCTTTTGAGAATATAGACGACTTCTTAAGGCAATTGTACTTTTTGTATCATAAATCAGCTAAGCGTTACCGCGAACTTCAGCGTGTATCCGAAGCTTTTGAACAATTCGTCCCTAAACCAGCTAAAGTCTATGGTACTCGATGGATTGATCATAAGCTGAGAGCAATGACAATCGCATTGGAACATTTTGGTCCCTTAATAACGCATGTAGAATCACTGGCTAATACCGATTCTCAAGGTTCTCGCCGTGCAGGTTACTTGTTTCGCTGGAAAGATGCGTCATTTCTAATAAACATGGCGATATACTTAGACATATTATCTCCGTTACGACGTCTTAGTCTGGCGTTACAACAAGAAATCCACGATCCTGTAAAAGCAGTTAGACGTGTTCAATAATTTACATGGACCTTGGCAAAGCTTAATCTTATAATTGAGGAATCGTTAGATAACCCTCAAAGCCAAATATTAACGAACTACTAAAAGATAATGCAAGAAATAACAGAAATGGGAGATCATCATTACTACCAAGATGTTTTATTGGCACGTTTCGAAAGCGCTGTTAATCATGTGAGACCGCATTACCGTCAAACTCTCGTGAATATCACTAGCTGTATGGAACATCGCTTTTCTTCGTTGAATAAGTCTCCGCTCTTTAAGCATTTGGTTTCCATACTTGATGTTAAAACATGGCCGTCAGAAAAGCTTGAAAGTTTTGGTGACGAAGCACTCAACGATCTTACTGAGCATTTTAAAGAGCTACTTTCCAATGGAAAATGCGATTTAACAAAGGTGGTGCAAGAATGGATCACACTGAAAACGTTTGTTGTACCTATTAAGAGCAACAACAAAAATTAGCACTATTTGGAAATTTGGAAAAAAGTATTTACAGATTCATCAATCATAAGAGAATGTAGAAATGTGCTTGACATCTTGGAAATCCTGTTGATATGCCCGTTTACAAACGCGAAACTGGAGCGCATGTTTTCCAGGATGAATAGAGTCAAAACCGATTGGAGAAAGCGGTTAAATCGTGATCGACTGGATGTTCTTCTTCGAATCAGTGAAGAAGGAGCATCCATCGAAGAGTTCAGTCCCAACATTGACAAAGTACGTAGACTCAGCTCTGGACCACATAAGTATCCGAAAAGAAGTGGTGCAGTGGTGGATCTTTCCAGTATGACATTGTCAGACTTGGAAAACGATAGTGATGAGGAACAATCATCTACCTCCTTTGATGTTGTATTTGAGATATTTTTAAGACTTTACGTTTTATTATATGTGTGTCACTGTTTTTCTGCTATAAAAGAAATGAAAAGAAAAAATTTGTCGATCCTGATATTTACTACTCTAACCCTTGTTAAACTACGTTGACACAACTCGCAGAACTGGTATCGGCAACCGGCTACTTTCACTTAACTATAATGGCATCTCGATGGCCGATAGCATTTTTTTCGCGATCTTGTAAATTTACATTAATTCGAACGCTGATTCGAGCGAATTCATCTGGTTTTCAATGATCGAATTTAGGGGACTAATAACGATAACTATGTTTGAAATTTTTATATTTTGTAAAAAGCTAAGAAGCAACTGATAAATCAAGATTTACTATCTTAACCAGTTGGTAAAACAGCAATAACATCTCTTTCAAATAACAAATGTTCAAAACAAATAATTTGTTTAGATTTGAAGCAAATATTATCAAGGTTGCACGATAACAAAGCAAGTTGAAGCCTTTCAAAAAGCTTCACAACATTTTCCATGTTTATTAATCGTGAACCCTTCTCTTCTGACTTTCTGTTTGAAATACTAAGGTTCGCCGTCTTCCTAGTATTTTGAATGAAAATGTGGAGCTTACTGAGGCAAATATTGCATAAACTAAAATCAACACTTATACTGTTGATTTTGAGCAACCGGGACCAGTGTCTTCTTCGCCACCATCCGTCTATCGAAAAGGCAAGAAACCCTAGGTTTGAGGTTGTTCTCAACCTTTTAATTAAAAATCTGTAGGTAATCGGTAGGTATTCTGCCTAAAGCATATTAGTTCACTATAAACACTGAACAGAAACACGTTTTTAATTGGAAGATCTGAAACAGAACAATATATTCATAATACATCTTTCATGATACAATATAGAAGTAAAATTAAATTGTGCTTACATGAAAGCATCAAAAAGATTTAAGTCAGTGAACTTGTGAGCCAACAACATCATGATTTAAAACCATGATATTCATTTCTTCAATTGTTTACATATTGTTTTTGTGTCTTCCCTAAAGGAAATGTAATAATGCAGAAACCATGCAATAAGAAAAACAATACAAAAATACAAAAAAGTTCAAAAGCCGACATTTTATAAATCTTCGTGCAATTTGTGTAATACTTTTGTTGTTGTCTATTGTTTCTTGATCAACCAAAACATTTATAACCAATAAAGACATTCGTAAAACGATCAAAATAAAACGCAATGTAGAGGTATCATTGCTTATACTAATCGTAGAAAAGTATTAACCGTGGTCTGACATACTTTTATGAAGAAGTGATCGCAAAAACGACCTGAAATTCAAGAGAACGAAAGCGTGAAAAAAGCAGATGCACAGCAGGTATTAGGATATAGATAGATACAGTGTTAACCTGAGTATTTCACCTATTCAATGTTTATAGGAGCCATTATAGTACTATGGACTGAAGATGGTGATCTGTTTTCTGATCTTGGTTCAAACAGCAGTAGTGATGAAAGTGATTCCGAAGCCACAGCAAGACCTGAAGATTATCTGAAGATGAAGAATATTTTGACTTGGAGTATCATTTGGATGATTTGATTTAAGTTTAGTGTATTTGTTATTTTGAAAATTAACTGGATACCAAACTTTTAAGGCAGCTGCGTTTTCCATTTTTTACCAAGATAACTATAACCCTTGTCATTATGTTACTATCATGTTTAGCTTTTATAGATGTGAAACCAATGATGAGGGATTCGAAACTCTGATATCAAAGTTGAAAAATATCAACATGGAAAGTATGAAAGAAACATCGGATGATATAGATTTAGATTTATCCTTGCATGAGCTACAGTCATGCTTTGTTGTGCTCATCGAAGGTGACATTCACATAACTGATGCAACAACTTTTAAAGATAGTTCATCCTAATGATATAACCATGCTTTTAAGTCTTATGTTCCAGTAGATGCACAAATCAATTTCAGAACGGTTGCAGCGTCCATTTTACGTGTTTCCCATATTGACAAAAAGTTGATTTCCCATCTACTACTTTCCCCATTGCAAATTATGATCAATCTTGATTCGTTGTTTCCATATCTTTTGATTCTGCACATTATGCTAACTCAGATCGTCAGATTTAATTATGTATGTTGGGCTAATCACAACGTTGTCATAGTGAACCACAGGAAACACACATCCAAGCCAAGGGTTTTGTAAATTTTAGTTTTGTAAATTTTGATTTTGTAAACCAGCATCACAATTTTATATTCACTTGCAAAAGAGGTTTATAAATTACTATTCAGTTATCTGATCGGCACATTTTGACCATCAATAAAAATGTAATTTTGAAGATAAGAGCTTGTTTTAAAGCCTGATATGCCATATGCAGAAGTTAGCCAAAAACATTTATATACACATCAGTTTCTTCCAGAGCGAATCTATAAAAGACATTAAAACAGCCGAATATAAAAAAGATACTTTTTTTCCGGCCTCACTCTTTTGATAGCGTTTTTATGGGAGTTAGACACCTAGTGATATATATCTTATTATACTAATTCGCGTTGTGCATCCCACTTTTATTTTAGAGAGTGATATATTTGGTTTTTCTTTCACGGTCAAAACCTTCTTATTTTTTCCCTTTTCGTCGTAAAGCCACGCAGAGGTGACAGACACTTTTTTTAATGTTACGTAATCTAAGTGTGACGTCTAAATTTTTAAACCAATCAAAACGCAAGAAATTATTTTTTCGCCAATTTGATGGGTTGACGATTTCCAAAAAATAAGTTCGTTAATAACCGATTATCATTATCGCAGTTGTTTTCACGAAAAAACACGTAGGTATGAGTTACTGTGATTGTATTTTAGATTATTGTTTATTGTTAAACTTTTACTGTTATTGTATTTTAGATTAATAAAAGAACATGTGTAAGTGATTAGTTGTTCGTTTACAATGTAAAAGCATAGTGAGAATGCAGAAGAAGTGCAGTATAAAATTGGCTGTGCAGAAGGAACGAACAGGTCTGTACGAAAGTATTATTATAAAACTTTTATTGCTTTTTTTTAAAAGAACAAGTAAGGGTAAGTAAGTTATGTATGTATTTAAATGTTTGTTTACGTTTTAGTAATCAAATATCGTTATACAGAAGAAAGGGTAGTGAAGAGATGCAGAACAAAATCATGCTTATTTACACAGTAAGGAATGGTTTTAATTTTAGTTTTGAAAGATTATTTGCTTTAGCTTTGAGTGGATGTCTCAGTTATTCTGTCGTTTAGTATGTGTATATGCTGCTGGATGAAAAGGAAGACGAGAGAAATTTGTTTTGGTAACGCGCGCTATTATTTCATTAAAAATGGTCCTACAGCTATGAATGTTTTTATTTCTCATGACGCTGTGGAAGTGGGGAATGTGTTATGATGTCTAATTGTATTTATTGTATCGATGCTTGATGCTTTTGTCTGCCTGCCAAAAAGTACAAAATCTACTGGAAAATACAGAAAGTTTAGCAGTTTTGCCAAACGAACAGAGCAGTTTTACAGTATGCATTTCACTTTATAAAAATGATAGCAAAAGTGTTTTATAAGTACCTATGTATGTTTGTGCTGAAAGCCAAGTAAATAAAGTATTAGTAATTTGTTTACAGGTATGAATATAGTAGTAAAGAGTTTAGAAGTGTTTGAAAATGGCTGCAGAAGATGATCAATGCTGTTTACTAACATGTGAATTGGCAGTGAGAAAGGTATTCTATTTTGTTTGAAGTTTAACTAAAGTTGAAATATTATATATCTATTTAGTTAGAACACAGTTAGTATGCTGGATAAATAAAGAATAAAGGGTTGTTTAACTGTTGTTTAGTGGATAAATAAAGGATACTGTTGTGTTTTGAATTAGCCAGGAGGAGCTTTGAACTGAAATAAAAAATGGCTCCACATATGTGAATGTTTTCATATGTTAAAAATTCTTTAGCTATACAAATTCTGTCATTTTGTTTGTGTTTTTAATTATTATTTTAAAGGTAAATACGTTTTCAAAGTTTCTTTTAATTTGTTTTGTTTTTCTTTCGATTTTCTCATAGTATGATCAGGTTTTTTTTGTATAATGTTTTTTGAATATTTTCATCTGAATAGAAATGAAGCACATGGTGGGTTAAATTATGATGTTGAGAGGGTTAGTTAAGAGAAGAATGTATTATGTACCGTCAACCAACAAAACTTTGAACAGCGTCAGAACTTTGAACAGCTAAACAACCGTATCAACAAAATAAACATACCACATCGAACCACATTCAAAGTTTTGATGCTGTTCAAAGTTTTGTTGGTTGACGGTATTTAAGAAGTTCATTTAGTTATTACTGGGAAATGAAACTGTCCCACAAAAAAGAAGCGTTATTATTTGGTGGATTTTTCTTAAGTTTATATTTCATCATGTTTATGCATTATTTTTTGTTATGGTAATCGTTTACGTACCTGGGTATATATATAAGTTTGGCATTATGATTTTATTTGTGACTTTTTATTTATTTATTTATTTTTTGTTTTGTTTTTTGTTTTTAGGATAAATGCGTACTTGAATTTCATTTTTTTTTCTTTTTTTAGTTGTTGTTTATTTCAATATTCTTATAGCATGATTAGGTTTTCGGTATTACAATTCAAGTATTAATTTTTTAGGTAATAATAAAAAAAGCATAAAGAAATGAAACTCATGGTTTTAATCATGACGTTGATGGTTTTGGGAAGAACAGACTATATATCATTTCAAAACTTCATCAATGGTTGCTGTATAATGTAACTTCCGCACGAAAGAAACACAGTTGGAAGGTATTGATTTGTTTTCAATTCACATTTTGTAATTTTTGGTTTCGTATGTCTGGGTAAACAGTTCTGTGTTATATATTGCCATTTTTTTTACATTAAAGTTACTTCTCTTCTGCGTATAAATATATTATTCTGAGCCATGTTGCTATTTGTTTCTGTTTGTAATCTTCTGAATGTAATAACAAATTAATGCCTGAAAAGAAACTTTTACACGACTTAAATTCTGTGACACAACACATACTGAACATGGGTGGCGAGTGACGCGTACATACCACAGGAATGACAGATTTGACCTAATGTTTTCAAAGTTAATTTCGGTAAAAAGTTTTTACCCGGGATACTAGTATATATATATATCATTGATTCAGGCACTATTCCAAAAGAAGTACAAGAAAACTTGAATTCAGCGTTTCAAAAGATTGTATCCGGATATAGTTAACTTGAAGACCTGGCTCTAGCGTCTACAAGGTGTCGTTCACATATTTTTCAGAAACCTGCATTGGATGTCTCTATATATCCAAGTTCAATTCCAGGGGAATGAAAATCAGCTTAGAAGATTAAGGCGCATATGCCTTTACCTGCAGTACATTTATGAGCGGGTGATAGGATAAATGTTAGGCATAATATTCAGAAGTCCAGGTAAAAAGGCAATTCTACATTTCGTAGATGTCATTTCTAGCTTTATCCTTGATTTTGCGTGTTCCTCTTTTCTCCAAAATCAGGAATTGTTAAATTGCCAGAAGAACTTAATGAAATGCCGGAACTTTGTTCTGGATAAAATTTGCTCGAAAACTTTTCTAATTGCTTCGTTTTCTTCTGTTGAACAGGGAACCCTCATCTTTCTCTGAAAAAAATCATGGGAAACAATTTAATATTTAACAACACATTTTTGTATTGTTTCAATAATTAACATTTATATTAATATCCTCTAATCATCGCTATCATCATCGGAACTGAGCTTCCTTCGCATTTCCTTGCCCCTTTTTCGTTCTAAAAGGAAACCATTTTTAGTAAGAAACTATTCATTTGGTCACGTTTACCACTGCAAAGCCTGAAAAAGAAGAGGACACAAAACTATTTGCGTGCCAGTACTGTACGATCTCGATCCGATAATTTCACTTATGCTTATCCTTCGGCAAACCCTTGTCACCAGCGACGCCCTCGTCACATTTGCCATCAGTAACGCTTTCAGTTGCCTTTTATCGTTCTAAAAGAAAGATAATTAGAACTTAGGACCTACTTACTTGTATGAAATAGGCTTTATTGAATTGGGCTTAATTTTCAACGAAGCTATAAAAAATGCAGTTGAATCTACAGCATTTTTTTTGAAGAAAGAGAAAAGACTAGATCATTTATAGTTACTAAGTCCTTTCAAGTATTCAAGTACATCATCCGTTTCTGTCTCATCACTCTTGCCTCATAGTTTTATCTGTACTCCTAATTTTCTCAATTGTTTGTTTAGATAAGTTCCATATTCACTGGCACGGCTTATTTTTCTCAACTTTTATAATGATTTCTAAGAGAACTCAGGCTTGAAAAATTTGTTTGTTATTTTATGTATTGAGGTTTATAGAGCAAGGTAACTTAGGTCAAGGTAGAACAAAAATATCGCACCATACATGTACAAAACTTAAAAACGACGCCATATTTATTCTCTTTTGTACCTATTTTACTTTAGGGCAGTGTTGATAAGAAATAGGAAACAACCTTAACACCAAATCAAAAAAGGAACTGGGTTCCATATAAATAGCAACAAAATTCAAAAATAATTACCAACACCATTCAGTAGCGATCTACGGGACTTTAAATAGCTAGACAATAAATAACATACGCCTTGTCGTTTTTTTCGGTGCCAGTTGACTCTCAAAAATCTGATGCTGTTCATCTTCATCCCCAGAGACAGTTTCCATCCTGAAGTTTTGAAATTGGTCTGCATCGTGGATTTTGTCGATGTTTTGTTGAATCCCAATTTAAGAAACGTATTTGGGTTATCGATAACTCTTGGTCCCTGATATCCACTTATCACCTTTGACGCTGCAACAACAGCATCAAAATTTTCAGAGCAGACAAGATCTTCAGCCTGCAGATTTTCATTGTTTAAATGTTTCCTCACCTAAAGAAGCAATCTTGCTAAACATCTTAAAGAATACTTAATATCATGATATTGCTCCTTTTCTTTTTTAGCCATCTGCACTTCATCATATAACATCAACAATCCATCATTCCTAATAAGTAAGTGGATTTCGTCATGTTTCATCTTTGACAGGATGCATTGGTGAACCATAGCCTATTTTTTCCTCTGAAAGAACTGTACGGAGAGCATATTTACTGCTTGTGAGGGGATGACTTAGTTCTTCTTCAGCTGGCTTCATAAAACAGGTCTTGACTTGCTTACACACTCGATAGGCAATGAAGTAACCACAGCAATAAGGACAAAACACATAATCACGTAATCATCAAACAGATATTTACATATATTACTAACCTTTTTTAATAAAGATATTTGGCGTTGAAGCAATAATTTTACCATTATTCGACTGAAGTAACTATTAAGTGAAAAAGTTGGAAATTAGTAGCTGTTATTCTTATGAATGTGTGCTACACCGTAGATTTCCTAAAGTAAGCGCTTAATCGGGAGCGAAGAGTAGGAGCTCAGAAAAGCCACTTGTTACATAATTTGGTAACCATTTTTATTAAGACATTGTAGTTGATACAGAAACAGATGACAATTAGCAGTGAGAGGTCACCTCATCACTTTAGTCCTTGCTGCACATGGATTCAAACCAGTAACCCTGAGATCACTAGCTCACTTCCATAACCACTCAGCCACTCAACTGCAACCATTTATTCTATGTTTTCAGCATACACAATGTTGCTTTTAATAAGACTTTATGGAACCCACCTTTGTTTTTATAATTTCAGCACCAAGGTTTACATTCTTAATAAAAGCTCTAAAAATTAGTTCTTGCTTGTATGAATTGTCAACCCTTTCCCACAACACAAAGATTGAGCTCAAAATCATTAAACATTTTCTTAGAATATAGCTTGAAGATGTCATAGGTGAGCAAACATTGTTTTCCCTGAAATGTCAGAAGCCATCTGTTTAAATTCGGTCAAATCTTTTCTTACAATATTGTACAGGGTGGTCACTGGTCCTGGAAAGTCCTGGATTCGATTTAAGTCCTGGAAAACTAGTTTTTTGAGCAAAAGTTTTGGAAAAGTCCTGGAAAACAATTTTTTGTTATTTTGTTTAAGTCAAGCATAATTAGACTATTAGTTTTCTTTATTAGCTTTCCGCTTAGCTATTTTATCGGTTAATATTTTGAGTATCATTTCTATAACCCTTCTCGTCTCTTTTTTGTATATGACCTGTTGCCTTTCGTGTGCTTAGAATTTCCTTTGTTTGTTTTCTTTTTGGTAATAAAGAATAGTATAATATTTGGATATCCTTTTTTCGTTTTAGACAGGATAGAAAATGTCAGCTAAAAATAAATGTATCTTTAGATTTTCTCAGTGGTTAAAGAGGAGTGGTAATAGTACTAAAGTTCGTTGTAGTTATTGCCAAAAGGACTTTGATATATCCAATATGGGAATTGCAGCATTAACAAGTCATACAAGTGTTAAAATGCATTATTTGTAATTCAAGACAATCGAATTCAGGAGCATTTTTTTCTTCAGAAAAATACATTTGGACAGAAGCAGTCATCAGAGCAGAACGAGAAATTGGAGCAGAAAGAATCAGTTAAGTCAAGAACTGTAGAAAGTATGATAGTACCAGCTAGCACATTAAGAGCAGAAGTGTTTTGGAGCTTAAAAGTTGTTTCAAGACATTTTTCACTCAGGTCATGTCTTGGACTGAATGATCTTTTTAAAGAGTAGTAGGAAAAGAGGGGTTTTGCATCACTATACGCACTGTGAGTCAGGAACCAATCAAAATTCAGAGTTTTGCATCAGCATGCACACTATGTGTCATGAATCAGTCAAAATTATAAAATCAAAATCATAACACTATAAAGTAAATCATAGAAAAGAACATGGGAGATTATCTGAACTTTCTTCCTGCCTGTGAACTCATTATTGACAAATTTCATTTAAACTCTCAACAGTCAACGTATCGTCGATCATTATGTGAAATTGTGGCATTGCAAATGAAAAAGCTATTTCTCAATCAAGTGAGATGTTATGCTTGTGAGATAGACCATCCATCCTAACATCGACATGATTGTATGATGAAAACCATTGAAAAGCTCGTATCGGAAAATTTCATAAAATTGTTTTATTCAGTAGACTTTGAAAAAAGCAACGAGTTATGTCAAAAACGCTTTACACAAAAATATGTATTTATACATCAAGACGTATTTTTCCACGATGAACAATGTATAGAACGAACCGAAGAACTTTTATGTAAATTTCTAAAAACTTTTGTATATGTTAATAAAGAGTGGATAAGAATAAATTGATATGAAATTTATATGTTCCTTTCATTTGTGTTTTGTCTTTCCAATAAACATGTCTCTCCTCAACCTGAGTGTTTACATTGATAGCATTATTCAACAAGAAAAAGATCGTCATCCAGAACTGAATATTCGTCAAATTAAATCTACCTTAACTTATCAATTTCTCGGATATGGTTATTTAAATCAAATTATTCCGTTCGATGAAATTATATCGAAACATCCTGATATCGGACTTATCGGACCTGGCCACGGTTGTCTCACACAATTGTTAGAAAGATGTTTTAATCGATATCGAATATTTTGCATGCATGCGATACTACATGATGCGTATGGAAGATTTTACAACGACTATGAGATGGGACTAGGTTATTGTTATGCAATGACATCATCATGGATTCCACGATGCGCACGATGCTTCACCATTACTTGGACATGTATCGGGACTTTTGTTTTGTATTTTTAAAAAGATTTAATAATTGTTAATAATTGTGTTGAATTTACTAATTACAACGGTGTATATTGTAATTCAATGTATGAAAGAAAAAGCAATTCTTTAAATTTTGTTTGTATTTTATTAACGTGATGAAAAGGTAAATACAGATGTTAACACTAGAGGACGGAAAAGTTCTCACATTCGACCATCATGCCTTTCTCTAAAGACTATAACAAAGACATCTACATGACACACGTGTTAATTTGATAATTTAAGGTAGAGTATAAAAAGACTTTGTTTCAATTTCTCACTGCACATTTCGTTCTGAACCGTTTTTTACCATTTCAACATGTATCCCAAAGAAATTAGTACTTTCGAATTTATATTTGGTGCCAATTGGTTGGCGCATTTTTTATTTTACTTTATCAACAACAAATGGCTGGATGAAGAAGAGGGGCAACTAGATTTTTTACTTGATTATTGTAAGCAGCATGACTGGATCATTGAAAATGAACTAGATAATGTGAATTTAAACATAAAAGAAGAAATTAAGAACTTTTGCAAAATGGAACTGCAAAAAAGCACATGCAATATTTGCAATTAGTAAGTTATTTCTAATCACTTTACTCTATACAATCATGATTTTGTACTATAATCCTAATCCTTTTTATTATTATTTTGTAGTTTCCATGTTGCCGCTGAAGAAGAAGAAGAAGAAGAAGTAGAAGAAATTTTAAATGTGCTACCGTTAAATGTTAGTCCAAGTTTCAATTGTATTATTGTCTTGAAAGTGTACGCAATGTTGTGTTCGTACCCTGTGGACATGTATGTTGTTGTGCAACTTGTGCGTTTCAATGTCGTCATTGTCCCATATGTAGAAGTCCGTTTAACTCGTATATGCATATCTATGTTTCGTGATTTTGTGCATGTGTATATGTGTGTGTGTGTATATGATGTGTACTTTTTTGTAGATATTTTTATATTTTTGATGTAAATATTTTTTTGAAAAAAACATAAAAGGCATGCCCATGCTTGTGAGTTGTTTTTTATTCCCAAAATCTGAGAAAATAGTATCTAAGTGTAAAATTTCACACATAACCCTCAACATTATGTTGTTTTGTGTACGCTTTTTGAGAAAAGAAACCCAAAGATTTGTGTATGTTTTCACACCTAACTATGAGAAAAAACTTTGATTGAGTAAAATTCTCTATTTTCATTCAAGTCAAATGAAAAAATAAGACATGTTCAGGTAAATGATAATTCTTTTCTAATACATATACTATTTTACAAAATGCCCTGGAAAAACTTTATGAATGAAATTCACAATCTTACCATCGTTTACATTTCTATCCTTTACAAAATAATCAAGAATTTGTGTAAGACATTTTCCTCTAGCAAAATGAAAACTAAAAAAGACAGTGTAACCACCACACACGTTTGAAAAAGCGGACTGTAGTTGAGCAGTATTACATAAAACTGTTTTTGTAGAAAGTTCTTTTTGAATGTTGTAAAATTCAGGTGGCCTACCAAAGGAATCAACGAAACTAATGTAACTTTCTTTGACATAAACTAAAAGCCAATGTTCACCACTTTTTGATGACTTTTGATTATTCACAATATATATATACCATTTAAAAGTGTATTTCTTTTAACAAATGCTTTAAGAAATGCAAAAACGTCTACGAGCAACTTTCGAATTTTCCAGTCACGTGTTAACATACAACATTCATTGGTGTTTATTTTTATTTTTATTTTATTTTTTTTTTAAATAATTCTTCAACATGTTTCGAGCTTTATCCACAGTTAAGATGTTATCAAAATCAACATACAGTAACACTGTAATTGTATTCGGCAATGGCATAGCAAATTCAATTTCCACTCAAAGTGCTCCTCTTTTCACAATTTCTTGATGTCCTCCGTGACAAGTAGCTGGTGAAACATCAAATCCGAATAACGTACATCCGTTTTTATAATCCCTTCTAGTTATATCAATTACTTCATCACTATGAAGTTAATTTGGCACCAAAATCTCGTTTGTCAAGTCGTTGAATCGTTTTAGAAGTTAACGCAGTTTACAATAAGTCGAAATTCAAGTCTTCGAGTCGTTTTAGATGAACACTCGTTTTGTGAATAAAGGCGTTTTAGAAGTTTGTTCGTTTCAGATGATGACGCGTTGTTCAAAATTTGTCAGTATTTAAAAGAAGGAGCTATTAAAATTTCATGATCTGTTTATTCTAAATGTCACTATTCGTGAGTCCCTTACTTGAAATCAGGCGATATAGGGTGTTCCACACTAACTGAAAATGAACATATTAATGTGAGGTACATATTATTGAGCGCTATCACGGAAAACATAATTTCGGGGGAATGTCAAAACTTTGTGATGGGGTAACACACACTTTTGATGGGGTAACACACACTTTCGATAGGATACACGATAATGTACATGATTATAGTGGGGTTACATTCATGTTATGAAAGTGCGGAATGTCAAAACATATCGATGACCTCGATATGATTTGGACAAGCTCAAACAATTGCTCTTATATTGACTGACGTCGCGTCATCATTCCGACATCTTCGTGTGTTGCTTACTCGAACCTATTTTCACGCTTTCTCGACAATAGTCATGTTTACCAATGAGTGCACAAGATTATATTTTGGGTTTTTATCACTTGCGAGAGAAGTTCGTGGTGGGTTATACGAATCCGGAATTATTAAACTGCAGAATTCAAGAAATGGTCGCTTTACTCTCTGATTTCACTGTACTGTTATGTTCATCCTACTTACTACCCAATGATATAGTAAATGAAACAGAAATGCTGATTGGATATTTCCAAAACTTTCTACAGCATCAATTAAATTAGATATCGATCGTTCGATTACGTCAGCCATCTTCTTCTTTAACTTCTAAACTCTTTCTTATCCAGCACAGTACTAACACTAACACTAACGGGACCTGATCAATCTGACAGCGTTTTTATGTACCTCAGTCGATCTGTTATCAAAATTTTTAATGATTAGCTGCGTTCGACTTTGTGTAACAGGAGCATGGATTTTCATTTGATATTCTCCAATTTCATAGTTGAGTGTAGCCCCACTTTACTTTTCATAACGCCAACACAATCATCGTGTTTCCCATCGAAAGTGTGTGTAACCCCAACAAGAAGTTTTGACATTCCCCCTAAAATCATTTTTTTTTCCGTAATGGCGCTCCATAACATATTTCATTATATAAATATAAATAGAAGGGATCTTTCAGAATTCTAACAAACAATCAAATGTATCTGAAAGAAAAAGGAATTCTTCACACAGTTTGGTTATTTTCTCATTCATAACCATCCAATGCCCCATGTTTCATGCAACTACTAGGAAACATGACGGCCAGCATCACGACTTATGTAAATATGACACAAAAATCTGTTTTTGTGTAAAAGCCAACACTGACTATGAGAATCTGGTAATCAGGTTGCACCGCCTCATTTTCTTAACCGTCTGAACATCTAAAACGGCTAATTTTCCGAAGCACCTCAATTACACAGCATCTAGCGACCCCAACTTCCAAAACGCCTCAAATTGTAAAACGAGTGTTCGTCTTAAATGACTCGACGACTTGTATGTCAACTTATTGTGACCCGCGTTAACTTCTAAAACGATTAATGATGTCAGGAGTCAACATTTAAAACCACTCGACGACTTGATAAACGAGATTTTGGTGTCGAATTGACTTCATACATCATGACCAGATCACAATTGATCACAATTATCACAATTGAGTGAGGTAAGACCAGTGGCAATAGAGTGCATGCGTACATCAGCACGATTCAATAGATATGTGATGGTTCTTTTTGGAGTTTGTGTTGATCACTATTTTATATTTTATTTTATGAAAACCTTCTCTGCGATTAAGCTCACATTGATTAAAACTGGTAAAAAAAATATAATAAGTACAGGAACACGATTGAATACGTGAAATTTTACTAGAAGTCATTGATATAGATAAAAAACAAGAAGTCTTGCTTTATTGTTGTTTTTGTTTTCTGATTTTTATTTCTTTTTTGATATCTTTATTTTTTTCCGAAATACTTTTTATTTATGTACATTTCTATCAATTTAGAAAAGGCCCATACTTGTGAATTATTGTTGTCTATAAGTCTGAGAAAACGTTTTTCATGCATTAGCCTTAAAATGAAGTTATTTCGATAAAAAAAAAAAAGATCAATGCGTATGTTTTCACACCTAATTATGAAAAAATAACAAACTCATCATCGTGTAAAAAAATAACGGAGAAAGGATAGTGCTAAAATTTTGTCGATCTTCAGCAGCTTATTTTACTTGCCAAATGAATGTTTTAATGTTATTTCCATGTTGGTTAATATTCAACTGACACGCATGAGTGAATTTCAAAGATAGAATAAATCATATTTCGGTGCGTTTTACACGAATCGATGAAATAACGTATAATTATGAAAAAATAAATCAGATTACAATAGAATCAGATTACAATAAAGATGGCTGCTATTCAATGCTATGTTTGTGGAATGGAATTTGGTAGTGAAAAAATGTGTAATGAACACTTTACAGTTGAACATGATACTGAGGTAATTGTCTTCAATTTTATAAAAACTTCTTCTAACTTTTTCACTTTCAAAAAAACAAAAAAAAACAAAAAAAAAACAACAAAAGCACAATAAACCTTCCCACTTTTATAAAAAAACCTTTCCCACTTTAAAAGACAGAAATAATAACAAAAACCTTCCACTTTTATTAAAACCTTTTTCACTTTATAAAAAAAACAAAAAACTTTTCCACTTTAAGAAAAAAAAACACAAAAAAAACTTTTCCACCTTTAAGAAGAAGAAGAAAAAAAACAACGAAAACAAAGAAAAAATAAATAAATAAATAAAATAAAATAAGAAGAGATAGGAAAGTGCGGATGCTGGCCCAAAACTATGACGTCATCAGAAATCATATGATTTCGGGGAATTTCCCTACTATAGCTAATATTATCATCATATAAGATCTTTGTTTTCATAACGCGATACGAGTTATGAAACGTGTTATTTTGATTACATAACATAACAAAATTCTCAAATAACAGTTTCTATTATTATAACCACAAATTACTCATAAATGTAAACAATTAAATGTAGTAAAAAGCAGTTTGTAGAAGTTTCATTTTTATAACATAAATAAGCTAACAATACATATGACATACAGATCAGCGTAGTCTAGTGGATAAGAACGCTAACTTGTAACAACAAGGTCGTGTGTTCGAACCCCACTCGGTCTCTCATGTCCTGGTTGAAAAACTTGCATGAGTGCGCACTTCCCCGCAGTTGCGTTGGATATATCGCGGTTTGGGTAGACTTCGGTCTGGGTGATTAATCACTGTCAGGTTTCACTGGTCCACAGAGACATTCAGGTTACCGTCAAATCGATCGAAATTCAACATAAACGTCAGGGCTTGAAGGTGTTAGCATGAACCTAAACTACTATGACATGTGGCTGTCGGGATATAAACGCCAGGGCTTGAAGGTGTTAGGATGAAGCTAAACTACTATCACATGTGGCTGTCGGTACAAAAACCTAAGGGTTCTCTAAAATAGAGTTTTGTTTTCAATAATAATAATAATACCATATACTAAACATCGTGGTAATCGCTAAAACCAAAGCTATTTTCTCTTCTTCATGAGATGGGAGTGAATCTGTTTGACTCACTACTCTTTTGTGAACTTCTTTTTGAGAGCTAGTCACTTTGGGTAAAATATGATGCTCTTGCATAACATTAATCATTTTGTTTCTACCAAGGCTCAAGTTGTCATTAGATATGAGAATTTTATTATTATAACCAGACACTCCCGACTTGATGTTTAGATTCATGTCACTAGGTAACATGTAAATACCTTGTCCAACAGAATAATCAACTTTACTTGAAGCGTAATTTAAAATATCTTGATAACGTTTAATGTCATCTTGAATATCAACTCTGCGGTTAACAATGTCTTCAAAGTTGTTCATAAAAACTCTTTGAGCTGTCAAAGAGCTTGAATTATTACCTAAAATAGAAGAACGAGCCGAGGCTTGCGAACTAAGAACAAGATAAGCATATGCTCTAACACTCTCTGAAATTTTTACAAGACCTGTTTTTGTAAAGCCTTTAGATTTTTCTATAATCCATCGTGTCATGGAGTCGTCTGTGAAATAACTCAGACCTGGCGTTGGATAGTCTCTACGTCTTATTTGATACGAGCTGTAAAAATATTGTCCTTTGTATTCTTTAGGATCAGAATCGACACCATATTCACTACAGATTTTTAAAAACTCTTCTTTGTTATAAGGATTATCGTATTGGTTGAAACTATCTTCAAAAGGTAGAGGTGTCTGCAGACGCTTAATGATTCGTCTAATGTGATAATAGACGTGAAAACGATATACTGATCTAATCATAGGAGTAGAGCGACCTTCTTTCAGATGTTCAGAACTGACTCCACAAGCGCTTGAAGCACACCAAGTGACAAAGTTGATTTGTGTTTGCCATAATTTAAATGGTTGTTCCTGCCAAATTTTCATACGTTGATCATTTTCATCCATTTCGTAATTAGTAAATATATTTGGAAAAGTTGCGGGGAAAGAACCGCTCTCAGAGACGATAATTGTTTGTTTGTATAAATCTTTAGCATTCAATATCTGAAGGTCTTGTCCTCCATTTGACTTATAAGCCGCATTGGGATTATATTTAAAAATATCCTCCATTATTATTTAATAATATTATCTTCTATTTAATACAAGAAAATGTATATCACGGTAAATCTTGTAAGAGGTGAGAAGACCATATATCTATCTTACCCCATTCAAAACTTGGATGGTTCAAAAGAAATTGCATTGGTTGATATGTTTGCAGACAATGTTACGTATGAAATAACCACAGATCTAACACTGAAACTGTCTGCTGATGGGAAAGCTGAAAAGTTGGTACCTCAAGGAACATTCACGAGCAGGGAATTGAATGCTTTTTTAGCAGGTGCCTTTTTAGAGGGTGATGTAAAACTTACCACATTAAGCAAAGACCCTCGAATAATCAGAACAAATAAGCTCGCTAAAATAATCAAAATTAATTTGCATCTCTCTGAACTCGACAACACTCAAAATCTTGAGGATGGAAAGCTAAGTGATATTTTACTATCCCATCACAAGGCTGAATATAGTGACTTCACACATGTTGAGCCTAAAAACCCTCAGTACAAAAAATTAAAAAATGGTGTATTTCAGTCTCTCACGTTGAAAATCACAGATCAACATGGTAATATGCTAAAAGAAGACCTAGGAAGAACCGTTGTTTTGCACATCCGCTAAACCGAGATAAAAAGGAATAATTAATTATATATCATAATTAATAATGGAGTATGGAAAGAGGTTAAATCCAGAACGTTCACTTAGAACTGCCCGCGGTGTAAAAGGTTCTCGTCAAAAAGTAATTGTCACACACAATCCGAGTGAGATCGATCAAAATCAGCTATTATTGGTTAGGTTTCCAAATTTAGGAAGTGATGATGTTATTATTCCAGGAACAACTAATCTAAGTTTTGATATTGAACTCGAATCGAAAGCTGACTCAAAAAGAACATTAGTCAGTAACATTGGGAGAGCTATCGTTAAAAAGTTGGCTATCAAGTTCGAAGGTAACGAGATATTGAGTATCGATGACTTTGATCTTTTCGGGTGTTACAGAGATTTATGGTTAACCAAGTTTGAAAAGAGAAACGCGATAAGACAGGGTATCATCATCGAAGATGGGTGTACAGAGAATTGTATGAAATTGAGGATTGATGCTTCTGATAAAGACACCACTGATGCAGAAGACAAAGCCATTGCTGACACCTATAAAAACAAGTTTGTCATTCCACTCGACTTTGAGATGCTAGATAGTACTATCCCATATTATCAAGCGGGTTTAGGGAATAGGTTATGCTACGAGATCACATTTAACGACTATAACCGAGTTATTTATTCTGACCCTCCAACTTCTGCCGCAGGTCAAAGAAAAAACCCAGACGGTAAATACAAAATATCTAACATCTCACTTGAATATGAGCTTGTGACACAACCCACGTTGGCGAGACAAATCGCTTCTGAATATCAAAACATGGCTTTGCTCTATGATAGGATTTTGCGACACAGACAAATTAGAGTAAACAAGTCAGACACAACGTGGAATTGGTCATTCAACACACCTGCCAAATCTTTGAAGGGTATTTTAGTTCTATTTGAAGAAGAAAAATCCTACAAACGAGAAACCTGTAAATTCTATAATCCAAAGATCGAAAAGGTATCTGTCATCGTCGAGGGTAAGCCTAACCAACTTTTTGCTCAAGGGATGCAGCCGTTTGAACAATACAATGAGATTTGCAAGTATTTTGCTGAAGGAAAACCAAAAGATAATAGCGTCGGTGAAAACCGAAAGCGCTTAGGATTACATGATGTAAAAGTCTCTGATTACTTAACAAACAAGTATGCTCTATGGTTAGATTTCAGAACAATTGATGAGAATGCCTTGCATGGGACCGGTCGAAGGATTGAAAATGCGAGTGAAGGCATCACTTTACAGATTGAAAAGACCGCTGAAACTGCAGGAAACTTAAACGCATATATATATCTAATAATGGATGCTCAATTAAATATTCAAAACGGTCAATTTATGTCTGCATTATATTAGTAAAATGGATACACTTTACATGAAAGAACCTCACACGGCATTATTCGTCGGACCAACATCGTGCGGCAAAACGGATCGTGTTGTAAAATTATTAGAAAATCAATACTATGATCACTTTGATTTCATCGTGATTATATGTCCCACCTTGAGGTGGAATCAGACTTACAGAGATCGGAAGTGGTTCTGGAATGACAGCTATGTGATTTTAATTGAGCCGGAAGGATCTTTGTATGAATGGATTAAGAAAATGGACTTTTTCTGTGCTGGATATAAAACCTTATTTCTGATTGATGATATAATAGCTGATGAAAAATTGGACAAAAAGAGACAGCCTTTGCTCGAGTTGGCAATTAGTGGTAGACATCGAAATCATTCGCTATGGTTACTTACACAATCATACACAGCTATACCTAAAAATTTACGACGACAAGCTAAAATGTTATATGTGTGGTATCCAAAAGATAGAAACGATCTAGCCACTATTCATGAAGAGAATGATGTGATTGATTCACAAGAAGAATTGAAAAATGTCAAGGAAAAACTGAAAGAAGGGAAACACGCGTGCCTAGTCATGAGAATGGAACATCCGAGAACGCACGTGATTTGTTAAACAGGTTGATGTTATTTGTTACATGACTCTTGTAACAAAAAATATAAGACTCCTATAAGACTACTGTAAGACTACTGTAAGACTACTGTAAGAGAATAATTTACGTCTCAATACAGGATCTAGAATTTTACCAATATGTTTAATCCTCGATTCAAAGCGTACTCTGTCAACAGCAGCCTCTATCCAGTTACTTCTACGAGATTCACAAGCATAGATATAATGGACCATTACTTTATCATTAAAAGTAACCCTTTTTGTATCTTGATGGGAAAATATAATATCATCATCTGAGGATTCATCATCAGACATAATTGTTTAAGTAAACAATGTTTATTTATTTAACAATGTTAGAATATATTATTAAACATCATCATCCTCTTATAGTTATTTTGTAAGACAAAATTATAAGAGGACAGCAAACTCTTATACAACAAATTTCAACAAAATTATAAGAAGATAGCAAACTCTTATACAACAAATTTCAACAAAATTATAAGAGAGTATAAGAAAATTATAACAAACACAACAAAATGATAGAATATGTCAACTTCATGTTATTAAGCATACTGCTGATCTCGCTATTTTACTTTTATTTTGTGTTAAAAAAATACCTCTTTCTAATAAAAATGGTGGAAACAGCGATCGATAATTTAATCAACCAAAGTTATGATGTTCCGGGTGAATTTCCACCTTCAGATGGTAAAAGACAAAAATTGCTCGAGTGTGTCTTAACTGGAAATAGCAAGCTATACTTAGGGAAAATGTACACGGAAGAGCAAATTAACAAACTCAAAGATGAAGAGGTAGAAAAACTTTTTAGTATCTATGAGGCTAAACTATCAGGTCAAATGGTAAAATCCTTGGGGAAATCACTCATACGTATTTATTCCATGGGAGCTTGTGCAACGTTAGGAATAAACAATCAAGATGCGCTGAGCAATGACCTGGAAACTGACCCCTTCTTAAACTCTGCCCTTCAAAGATTTACATGTGACTTATATTATAAATTCGGTTCATTATTAGCACCACTCAGTGTTGGACTTATTACCGGGAGGCATTATATCAATGAAAGGAATTTAAATAAATCTCATGATAATATAAATACAACAGATAATAAAAATGTCAGAAGAACAGACTCCCATTCAAGTGACAACGAAGAATCCAAAAAAGGTTGAAGCGGGTAAGAAGTTGGCGGAATACAACCGTAAAAAACGAGAAGAATTAAAACAAGTGTCACCTCAAAAAGAAGTGAAGAAGCCCGATGACTCTCTCACCAAACCAAATGAACAACCCATGAACTACACCTATGGTGTAGGTGGAATAATAGCTCTCGGTTTAGTTGGTGGATTTGCTTATTTTATGTATAAAAAGAAAGAGCAAATATCACCCCGTGGGTCACCATCCACCCCCCTTCCACAAAAATCTAAAATACCAGTGAAAATCAATAAACATGAAATGGACTAAAAAGAAAAAAAATGTATATATAACAAACATGGACAAGAAAAATATCGTCAACGATTTATATCACGCATCGGTCATATCGGCACTCGCTATCGGCTACTCTATGCTTGTAAAAAAGGTGTTAAAAATGACACCTCCCTCTATTCAAAAGTTTGACTTGGAAGATACGGGAAAACTAGTTGCCATTATCGCCGCTAGTGAAGTGACACGAGACTACTTAATCAAACAAAAGATTTTACCTGAAAATATCAATATCTAAATATGGCTTCTATCGCAATGATGTTAGGCGGAGCTTTAGCTAACGCTTTGGCTTTCACAGGATCAAGCTATCTGTTTTCAAGTTTATCCAAAGATAGAATCGATAGGGAAAGAAAACGTCATGATTTGGCCATAGAAAAATTACAAAAAGCACAGATTGAATGGCAGCAAAAACGACAGGAAAGGATTGATTTCATCAATAAACAACTATTGCTCGAAAAGAAGGCTGATTCAAAATTCGTAGAACTAAATGATGCAATGAGAGAGTACAATAGAGTATTTAGTAATCATCTTGAACCGCTACCACGGGAGCCTGTATTGAGCGACTTTTATACACCGAGTCATGATCAACATGAAAGAGAATTGGCTTTTATAGCTCTGAGTATGCTCGGTGTTGGTGGAATTGTGTGGTATTTTGAAAGATGAAGACCATCAACAAAAAAATTATGTTACACGATACGTGTAACATATACACTTTCAGATGGTTACCGTCTAGTGACAAGGTACGTATAGATCAACCCCCCAACCCCTACAATCAGAGCCCATAAATTTTCACTTAACCAACCGACCGCTTCTTTCGCTCTGTTCATTATCCACAATACGATAGACCCAATTATTCCGGGTAAAGCCTCTGCCGCTTTAGATGCCAATCTACCTAGAAGTGATGCTAACGCTTTTAGTTTATTTTTTATCCATTCCTTCGCATCGTCGTTTTTATCACCACCTTTGTCGGGATTTTGTGAAGAACTTCCAGCTGCTGATCCTCCTGGTAACAAAGCTTCCACAAGAACACCGATAGCCATACCAAACGCTGTCAGAATGCTAACGATTGTGATACCTTGTTCACGGAATAGTGTTCGTATCCTTTCACCTAATGAGGTATCTTTGTCGAGGACTTTAGCAATGGTTTCTTTGATGCTCGTAACTTGACTGTTTAGTTTGCCTTTGAGAATATTAATGTTCTCTTTCCTAGCTTTCAACTCTTCACGTAATGCCTCCATTCTCTCTTCAACCTCTTTTCGTTGTTCAACTGTGTATGTTGCATCGTTTTCCATTTCTTCCAACTTGTTTTTCTCCTTATCGATATGCTGTTCTATTCGAACCTTTTTCGCAACCTCTTCCTGAAGACCTCCTCGTATGTTTCTCAGCGCTTTATCCAATCCTAACAGCTCACGTACAGGATATTCAAATAGATCACCGGTCTGAGTTGTTTCATGATCGACCGATTGTTGTCTAAGCGCTGAAATTAAATCTTCCGTACTATTTGCAATGTTCCCCGTAATTTCCTCAAGCTCTACATCACTCGATTTTGTGATTTTAGATGTCGAAGGAAGCTCTTCTGATATTTTGTTAAGTACAGCTTCCTGTCTGGCTGAAAATTTGCTCTTAGGTATATCATACCCTAAATTACGTAACCTGTTCTTACCCAATATGTCAACTATAGTACCGGTAGTCCTTAGTCTTCCATTGTTTGTCAATGGTTTGCTATTGTCTTTGTAGTATAATTCACCATCTCTAATTTCAAACTGATCGGTATATAACGTCTCAGGTTTTGACTGGAATTTTTCGGATAATCTATCATACAGCCCTTCAACTAGTTCTTTCAAAACTCTAGTATGCAGACTGTGACCACCGAATGATGTTTCATGATCACCTGATGTATCTATCTGTACACCCGTGCGATCACCGGTCGGTATGAGAGGAAACGTCTCATCCGTTGTCTGATCTGTCGTCATCCCATGTTCTCCAAAGGGGTCAATGTCAATGTCCGCCATTTTATTTATTTAGAGGATAATTTATTATTATATTATGTTATAACATCCCTCTAAATATGAGTTTTAAAATTTATCCAAAACTACCCACTGCTCCTGAGGATTTGAATGAGCAGGAAAAGTTTAACGCAAGCGTAATAAATTCTGAGTTTGACGAGTTGATAAAACTTAAGAACAAGTTTAGCATCAAGCTCAAGAGATACAACAAGGCGATAGAACGATCGATGCTACTAAATGCTAGCTCAAGCGCTATAACCATTGGCTCTGGCATCGGTTCAATTGCAACAGGGGCTACTATTATTGGAATACCTATTTCTGCAGGATTAGGTGGTGTAGCCTTAGCCGGCTCTATCTGTACCGGACTTACCACAGCTGTCATCAAAAGATATCAAAAGAAAGTAGAAAAAGTGA
Source organism: Turritopsis dohrnii (assembly GCA_027922465.2). Classification (NCBI taxonomy): domain Eukaryota; kingdom Metazoa; phylum Cnidaria; class Hydrozoa; order Anthoathecata; family Oceaniidae; genus Turritopsis; species Turritopsis dohrnii. Next base: position 214,124 of record BQMF02000341.1, read on the forward strand.
TAAAATTATATGATATTGTTACATCCTCAATTTCTGTCTTCGAAACTAACATAAGTCAGGCGCTGACTGATGGAAGGATCAATTACAAAGAATTCCAGGTTTTACAGGGAACATATTACAAAGCTTTAGAAGGACTCAGTTCTACAGATAGAAAGATGGAGACTGAAACCCAAAATCAATTTCAAAAAAGTTTGATGGTAGAACTTCAAAACCTGAAAAAATCCATAAACGAAAATGGTTAGTAGGATGTGCTTGTGTGTTCCTAAATTTGAAAAAGTGATATAAAGAAATATGATCACAAGTATATAGACAATGGAATTCCCAACAGTTGCAACATTTGAACAAAACATGGAACAAATTACTCCGATCACAAAGTGGAGAGAGCTAACTGAAAACGTGATTTATCGTGTTAAATCTGTGGTTGAGATAGACACACCTGCATCTGAATTTGGGTCTGGAAAAGCTATGTATGCAGAGGTGCAAGACAGAACAGGAAATTTATATAAGACATGGTTGCCTGCAAGACTTTGCGTTGAGTTGAAGGATTATGGTTGGAATTCTAGAGAAGCCTTTGTCAGACCGAAGGGGCTCAAACAATCTGAAAAGAATCATGAAAGGCAATTCTTTGATTATAACATTATGTGGCACTAAACCTCGTCGCTAGACGACTCATCTTTACTTGTTTCTAGTAAAGATATTTTGTATTTACGGTTCACCAACCTTGCACATAATCAGGAGGTAGCTCTGTATCCTCAGGTATCAACATCAACTCTTCTTTCACAAAAGCTCGTTCAGGTCCATCTTGAAGGTAATATAGTATACGGTTACCTGGTTGATCTATTACCTCACTCAATCTATATGTCCTCTTTGACCATATGATATCTGTTGCTCTTTTTCGATGGTCATCGTGCTCTTCACCCGGTTGCAATAGATATCTATACAAACCATCTTGAGGTAGCTCTACTTCAGGTGGATAGCTCTCTCGTTTAGCGAGAGGCACCTCTTTCAATTTGATGGCATCTTTCGGTTTCATACCGATCATCTGAGTCTTCGTATCGTTCAATCTACCCACAAGTTTATACAAATATTTGACCCATGTAGATGATACCTTTTCCGAATCATTCAGTTCTTGAGCATCTTGTATTTTGAATAAATTTTCAGCAAGTATCTTGTTCAATGCCTCAACAAAAGCTGTATGAGTATGCTTATATTTAGTAGTTGCTCTTTTAATTTCAACATTATTCTTCTCCAACAATTTTGATACATCAGCTTTGAATTCTGAACCGTTATCACATTGAAATACTTTTGGATAGTTTAAGGGTCCAACCTTGTAGATGTCTTCGATCATAGCGGCAACCTCTTTCGCTCTCTTAGTATTCAAAGGTCGGGCCACCTTATAGCGTGAAGCAACATCGATACCAGACAAAATGTACTTGTATTTATTACCATATAGCATATCACTAGGCATATACAATATATCAAATTGATGAATCTCATTCGGTTTAGTTACCTCATAATGTGGACGTTCGATTCTTTTCGGTGCTGGTAAATGTACTTGCCACAAAGCTTGTTTTGATAGCCACTTCTTAATTTGCTTCGGTTTGAAACCAAATCCTCTTAGATTGCGAACAGCCTTTTGTCCTTTCCATAAGTTTTGAGGTTGATAATAAATCTCTTGAAGTTTAGTGTCTGACATTTTTTATTTATAAACAACGTTTTATTTTAGCTCATTTTGTTAAAAAAAATGACACGAGAAAAGTGGCTTAAAAGTTTTTATTATCTTTATATAAAGAATAAACATGACCGACAAAACAGAATCAGATTACCAATCAATGGGTTCTAGTGCGTTACGAGCATTATGTGCGTCACGAAAAATAAAATATGTTAACCAAATGAACAAAGCTAAAATGCTTGAGGTACTTGAAAAAAATGATAAGGATCCATTGTTTCTTTATGATCCTGATATGAAACAATTATTTTATACACGCTATTCAAACTGGATAAAAAACAACGAAGAAAAATATCTCAGATATCGAGAGAATAATAAAGAGCAGAAAAAGATGGTTCGCAAACAAAAAAGATTGGCTCGTTCAACCTCGTAAAGGGTGTTTTTTTTTTGTTACTTAAATCGAGTAACAAATGTTAACTAGATGGTCTGAAAAATTGGAAATTTTTACCATCTTAAACCATCTTAAAGAAAGCTAATCACATTTGTATATTACAACATGACTTCACAAAATACTGTTGTTCAATTAAAAGCTATCGCGAGAGAACGCGGTCTACATGGCTACTCAAAACTCAGAAAAGCTGAGTTGATCGAATTATTAGCAAACCCACCTGTCCGACCTGTTCCACTACCAAGATCTGTCCAACCCGTTCCACCACCAAGACCTGTTCCAATTATTCCTACTCAACAAGATATGGATTTGTTTGAACAGCAAGAAATGGCAAAAAATAGACCTCAGGTGAAAAGTAAGTTGGATGAGTTGAAGGAGTGGTTAGTAAATCACACACCTAAACCTATTCGTGAGAAAGTGAGTAGCGCTTATAGAGAGATGAAGAAGAAGATTCTCAATCTCTATAAGAGGAAGAATGATGATGAAAAAGATGAAAAATTGGTGGAACCAAAAGCGTTTGTCCCCATTGAAACAGCGTTTGAGGGTTCTTACAAAAGGTTCAAGATAAACTCAGATGGAAAAAAGGACGTTGATTCGTTTCTCGAAAAGGTTCGACCCATTTTAAGTGATCTGATTATGAGAGAACTCAAAAACAAAAAATCAATAAAAATTCAAGCAACTGTGTGGATCAAATGGAGAAAGGAGGATTTATCCAATCCTGAAGCAATAATCTACGTTGAAAACCCCGCGTTACCTCAATCCGGCTTTGTTATCGATAAGATTTTAAATATTGATGTGGACTTTCACAAGCTAAAATTAACGAGAGGCAGCTCTTACTTACCGCTACCTAAGAATTTCAGTGGTAAGTATTCGATAATCAATCCTAAAAACGAAGATGATGAAGAGTGCTTCAAATGGGCTGTTATCGCAGCTCTCAATCATGATAAGATTAAGAAAAATCCGCAAAGGATAATGAATCTCAAGAAACACGTTGATAAATATAATTGGGAGGGTTTATCGTTTCCAATGGCGCTAAATAAAATAGATTTGTTCGAGAGGAGGAACCCTGATATCGCTGTGCATGTTTTAACAAAAGATTTGGCAGAAGGTATCTATATGTGTCGTAAGTCGAAGCATCTTGATCGCAAAGAAACAGTTGTTTTGTTTTTACTATGTGAAGAGGAAAAGAGACATTATATAGCTGTAAAGAACTTGAGCGGTGTCTTGAGTAAGGTCAACTCGAAGCATAAGAATAAAGAACATTATTGCTTGAATTGTCTCAATGGATTCTCAAGTGAGGAAACACGAGATGAACACTTTGAATATTGTAAAAATAATGATGTTGCTAAGATCGAAATGCCAAATGAGGGTAGCACCGTTAAGTTTCATGACGGTCAGTACCAGCTCAAAGGTCCTTTCATAATGCATGCTGATTTCGAAGCTTTGTCAAAAGAGGTTTGTAAAGAACCGCGTAGCGTTATTGGATCATCCACTAAAAAGGTTGGTATACATATCCCCACAGGCTTCTGTTGTTATAGCAAATTTGCTCATGGTGAAGTTTCAGACCCTCTAACTCTTTATCGTGGTGAAGACTGTGTTTTACGTTTCGTGGATCATGCGGTAGGTGAAGTGAAAAGGCTATACAATATGTTTCCTAAACAAAGAATGCGAGACCTCACATATGAAGAGGAACAGGGATTTACCGATTCAGATAAATGTCACATATGTATGAAAGAATTTGAAAAAGATAATATTAAGGTTAGGGATCACTGTCATTTTACTGGTAAATTTCGTGGAGCTGCACATCAGTCTTGTAATCTCCGTTACAAAGTGCCTAAATACATCCCGATCGTCTTTCACAATCTGAGCGGATATGATGCTCATCTATTTATCAAAGAACTAGCCAAACAGTATGGGGATGAAGGGATTGCCGTCATCGCTGAAAACAAAGAAAAATATATATCTTTCTCGTTGGATGTTAAGGTTGGTGAATACATTGATAAAGATGGGGTGATTAGAGTTCAAAAGATACAGTTGAGATTCATCGATAGCGTGCGTTTCATGGCTAGTAGTCTGGATAACTTGGTAAACAATCTATCCGACGATCAGTGTAAAAACCTTCGAAAATTCTTCAAGGGTGATGAGCAATTCAAACTATTGAGAAGAAAAGGAGTTTATCCTTATGAATACATTGATTCTTTTGATAAGTTTAACGAAACTAAGCTCCCACCAAAAGATGCTTTTTACAGCAAGTTGAACATGAAAGGTATCAGTGATGCTGATTATACGCATGCGCAGAATGTGTGGAAACATATGAAAAATAAAAATATGGGTGCGTATCATGATCTCTACCTCAAGACAGACGTTCTATTGCTTGCTGATGTTTTTGAGACTTTTAGGGAAACATGTATAACAAACTATAAACTGGATCCTGCACATTTTTACACTGCTCCAGGATTAGCTTGGCAAGCATGTTTGAAAAAGACAGAGGTTGAGCTGGATCTATTATCAGATATGGATATGTTTCTCTTCGTAGAGCAAGGTATTAGAGGAGGTCTCTGTCAGGCTGTTCATAGACATGCTAAAGCTAATAACAAGTATATGGATGCTAAATATAAGAAGACTGAAGAAAGTAGCTATCTCCAATATCTTGATGCAAATAATCTATATGGATGGGCTATGATTCAGAAGCTACCGACAGGGAATTTCAAGTGGGTAGATGCTAATAAATTTACCGCCGATTTCATTTCAAAGTTGGCTGAGAAAGACGGTAAATATGGTTATCTTCTTGAAGTTGATGTGAACTATCCTCAGGAGCTTCATGATTCACATAACGATCTTCCATTTATGCCTGAGCGAAAGAAGATCAATGGTGTAGAAAAGCTAACTCCATGTCTTTCAGACAAGAAGAACTATATTATTCATATCCGTGCACTTGATCAAGCGCTGAAGCATGGTCTTGTTCTTGAAAAAGTTCATAGAGTACTGAGATTTAGACAAAGTGCATGGTTGAAGCCGTACATCGATTTCAACACCAATTTGCGTACCAAATCAAAGAATGACTTTGAAAAGGACTTTTTCAAGCTCATGAACAATTCAGTCTTTGGTAAAACTATGGAGAATCAACGTAAACATAAAGACATACGCTTGGCTACTAAGAAAGAGCAATATGAGAAGCTGGTGATGAAACCTAATTTCAAGGGTAGTATCTGTTTCAGCGAACATTTGATGGCTGCTGAAATGCAAAAGATCAAACTCGTGTTGAACAAGCCGATCTATCTGGGACCTACAGTTCTTGATTTGTCAAAGACGATTATGTACGAGTTTCACTATGATTACATGAAACCAAAATATGGTGACAATCTAAAGCTCTGCTATATGGATACAGACAGCTTTGTCTATCACATCAAAACCGACGACTTTTATAAAGATATTGCTGATGATGTAGCTTTGAGATTCGACACTTCAGCGTATGATGAGAAAGATAACAGACCTTTACCTATAGGTTTGAATAAGAAAGTCATTGGTCTAATGAAAGATGAGTTGGGTGGTAAGATAATGACGGAGTTTGTTGCTCTAAGAGCGAAGACATATGCATATAAACAGCTGGACGGAAAAGAAGACAAGAAGTGCAAGGGAGTCAAGAAGTGTGTAGTAAAGAAGACGATGGGGTTTGATGATTATAAGAGATGCTTATTTGATGGTAAGAATGTTTACAGGGAACAGATGACCTTTCAATCGATTAAGCATGATGTTCACACTATAAAAACAAACAAACTCGCTCTCAATGCGGATGATGACAAAAGAATTATTGCAAAAGATGGTATTGCTACATATGCCAGAGGACATTACAGATATGTATAAGATAACAAAGAGGTAAGAGGTAAAAAAAAAACAAAAAAATTGAATAAAACATTATAAAGGAATTATACACAGTAATATATAATACCTATGGATATTGACAGATTAAAACGTAATACAAATCATCAAAATAAAATGATAAGCATGTTATTATTAACACAGTTGAAAGAAAAAAATTGTGTAACTAATTTTGAGAAAGTAATGTGCGATGCGTGTTATTACGGACACATCAACGTTTTAGAATGGTTGAAAAACAATGGAGTTACTGATTTTAGTAAAGGAGTAAAATTTGCATGTTTTAATGGTCGCATCGATGTTTTAGAATGGTTAAAAAATAACAGTGTCGATGATTTTAATGAAGGAGTAAGTAGTGCATGTTTTAATGGTCGCATCGATGTTTTAGAATGGTTGAAAGATAACGGCGTCGTTGATTTTAGTAAAGGAGTAGAATTAGCATGTTTTAATGGTCATATTGACGTTTTAGAATGTTTGAAAAACAACGGCGTCGTCGATTTTAGTAAAGGAGTAGAATTTGCTTGTTATAACGGACACATTGACGTTTTAGAATGGTTGAAAAACAATGGAGTTACTGATTTTAGTAAAGGAGTAAAATTTGCTTGTTAAGCTGGGAGTATTATTAGCTCATTTATGTTATAAAAATAAAACTACTACAAACTGCTTTTTACTACATTTTTATGAGATATTTAATTGTTTACATTTATGAGTAATTTGTGGTTATAATAATAAAAACTGTTATTTGAGAATTTTGTTATGTAATCAAAATAACACGTTTCATAACGCGATACGAGTTATGAAAACAAAGATCTTATATGATGATAATATTAGCTATAGTAGGGAAATTCCCGAAATCATATGATTCCCATGTGTTAATATTTTATGTTTATGATGACGTCACAGTTTTGGGCCAGCATCCGCACTTTCCTATCTCTTAAGATAACATAAAATAAAAATAGAAAACGCAAAACAAAAACCTTTTCTACTTTAAGATTAAGATTAAAAAAAAAAATGAAAAAAATAAAAAAAGTTTTTCACTTTAAGAAGAAAAAAAAAGCAAAAAAAAAAAAAAAAAAAAAAAATAATGAAAATAAAAAAAATAAAAAAATAAAAAAAGTTTTTCACTTTCACTTTAAGAAGAAGAAAAAAAGCAAAAAAGGCAAATAAAAAATAAAAATAAAATAAAAAGAAGAAAAAAACAAAAAAAAAACGAAACAAAAACAAAAAAAACTTTTCCACCTATAAAATTTATCATTTCTTTTAGGACATTGACGTAGATGAAGTTTTAAAAGACCTCTTTAAAAACATGCCAACAAATAATGATGTTGTCGATAATTCATTCGATATTAATGAATTTCTATTAGATAGTGTTTGTCCAGTTGATTTTCAAACATCGTCACCTGATTGTTATGTTGTTGAAGAAAAAAATGAAGAAGAAGAGTTAGAGAAGTTGTTTCAAGAAACCGATGGAGAAATGATCTTGGAGTCCGAATTGGAGAAGCTGTTTCAAGAAACTGATGGAGACATGATGTTGGAGAGTGAGCCGTTAGTTTGTGATGTTGTGTCGAACGATGAACATTACAAATGTGAAACATGCAATCGCACGTTCCTGTTAATGGAAAATTGTGAGCGACACACAGCAATTTGTGAATCGAGATTAAAACGTTATCAATGTGGTCGATGTAAGAAACTGTTCGAGCGTGAAAATACCAAACGGTTACACGAACAAAGATTCATGGAATTACCACCAACTTCTGCAAAAAGGAAAATGAAACAAACAACTTTGGAAAGTCCTAAACGTGTGCGTGTTGAAACAATCAATCAACAAGGTGGATCCACTGAGCATCCAGAATTGTGGAAAGCACCTGAGCTCGTGCAATCAACTTTGAAATGTACAGCTATGGCGTATCGAAAAGATTTAGACACAAGTAACCACCTGAACTTGCTCGATCTTCTTTTAAATGCCATGAAAACCTTTAATTCAATCGTTAATGGAGAAATTCAACGCACGAAAGGTATCAAATATTACTACACGTTAAAGTTGGTATTTTTACAGGCGAAAGATAAAACCGATCTCACAGATCCACCGGTCACATTTTGATCAGAAGTCTTTACAGCGTTGAACAGCGATGACTTGAATTCTCATGTTACTACAGCTTACACACAGTTGATGCAACAAATCGACGAATTTCAAAAGAATGGTAGTGGATGGGCTGTTCATCATTTTATGCATGTTGATTTAGGTAAATTTCAATCTTTTTGTATTTGTGTGTTGTTCGGTAGATAGGTTTTTTTTTATTTTTTCATTTATTTCATTATTTAAAGTCGAATTTACAACATAGCTTTAGAGCTAATAAAAATCGACTAATAACTTTGGTCATTTCTTTTTGTTCTTCCTATAGGAATTGTACATTACAATCCATTGAGAGCATCTTCATGGTTAGCATTACCAAAGCAGCTTATATCAAAGAGAGCTGTTCTCAATATTAAAAACAACGATGAAAAATGTTTCTTATGGTGCATTCTTGCAAAGTTATACCCTCAGAATAGAGAAAATAATGCGAATCGAGTATCCAAATATACAGCATATGAGAAAGAGTTGGACATGCATGGAATCGACTATCCAGTGTCAATCAAGGACATTGAGAAAGTGGAACGACAGAATAACCTGAGTGTGAACGTTTATGGTTTCGAGGAGAAAGTCGTGTTTCCGCTTCGCATTAGCAAAAATATCGTCCCAAATCGTCATGTGGATTTGTTGTATTATGCAGAAGGTGAAAAAAGGCATTATGCACTGATTCGAAATTTAAGTGCATTGGTTGGATCACAAATTAACAATCACAAAGCCAAAAAGTTTATTTGTTCATATTGCACACATGCTTGTCAAACTCAAGAAGTACTTGATCGTCATCTCGAACGATGTCAGTTACATGGAGCGCATAAAGTGTCAGTACCAGTGCAGGGTAGTGGTAAAGATATTGTTAAATTTACAAAGATTGAGTATCAGTTACGATTACCCTTTGTCATGTATGCTGATTTTGAAACTTTGTTGGTAAAATATGAACAACAACAACAACAAAACGATGATATGCCGTGGAAAGAGAAACATCAAACACATGAAGCGTGTGGTTATGCGTTACATACTGTGTGTACGGATAAACGATTTTATGAATCTCCAAAACTGTATTGTGGAAAAATGCTGCAGAGCACATTCTGGATACACTGCAACTTCAAGCTACAGAAATACATCAAATCCTACGAAAGAAGATACAGAAGGAACGATTGACACCTGAGCAATGGAGAGCACACAATAGATGCACCACCTGTTATTTGTGTCAAAAAGAAATTAAATCTGATGAAAAGAAAGCTCGCGATCATTGTCATCTCACTGGAAAATTTAGAGGGACTGCTCACATGAGATGCAATTTACAATACCGTATCGATCCTAAACGTGTGAAAATACCTTGCGTGATTCACAATCTGAAAAATTACGATGCTCATCTTATCCTCAGTGCTGTAAAACCTCGTCACGGTGATGTAGTGTGTATTCCGAATACTGATGAAAAGTATACGTCATTTAGTGTTGGAAGTGTCACGTTTATCGACAGTTGTCAGTTTATGCAGGCATCATTATCAAAATTAGTGGACAATTTGAGCGATTATCCCGAAACGAGAAAATTCCTTGAGAATGACGTACGAGATTCGTTACAAGACACTGACATGGAAAGTTCATCAAACTGAAAAGATGTTGAAGTGGAACTGGATGATGTGTTGGATCAGGAAATTTTGGAAGACCTAGTTTGCATAGTTAATCAACAGTTTGGCGAAACACAAAATGACGAAAGTGAAGATGATGTTGAAACTCAAGTTGATGATGACGATGGTGATGACGATGATGATGAAGATAAAGAAGAACAACACGATTATGGAAATGATCCTTTACATAGCACCGGAACTCGATGAGGAAATGAAAGAAGCCGTTAATGAACAATTAGCACTTCTTACACGTAAAGGTGTCTATCCGTACGAATACATGGATTCATGGGAAAAAATGGAGGACGACAAATTACCTGACAAAGAACATTTTTATAGTAGTTTGACAGAGGAAGTGATGAGGATTATGAACATGCACAAAACGTTTTCGAAAAGTTTGAATGTCGTGATATGCATGATTATCATAACATATATCTCTTGACAGACGTTCTCCCTCTTGCTGACGTGTTTGAAGCGTTCAGAGACATGTGTATGACATATTATCACTTGGATCCGGCGCATTGCTTTACATCACCTGGATTGGCTTGGCAAGCTGCTTTGAAAACGACCAACATTCAATTGGAATTGTTGACCGATATTGATATGCATTTGTTCATCGAAAGTGGTATTCGTGGAGGTGTGGCTGTCATCAGTCATCGTTATGCGCATGCGAATTTTCCCGAACTTCCGAATTATGATTCCAGTAAACCAAATGAACATTTGATTTATTGGGATGCTAACAACTTATATGGATGGGCCATGTGTCAGTACTTACCGACTGGAGGATTTACGTGGATGTCAGAGGGAGAAATTGAAAGTTTAGATTGGCAAAATGTGAAAGAGGACAGCGATCAGAGATATATTTTGGAAGTAGATTTAGAATATCCCAAGGAATTGCATGATGCTCACAGTGATTATCCGTTGGCACCTGAGCGAATGACTGTCAAGCCGGAGATGTTATCATCGAAACAGCTGCAGATTTTAGAACAGCAAGAACGAGAGTCAATCAATAAACTAAGAACAGTGAATGGACAACATCCGCTTATTGGACCGATTAAACCGACAATAAAAGAAACTGTACCGAAACTGATCCCGAATGTAAACAACAAGGAAAAGTACATCGTTCATTGTCGTAATTTGCAGTTGTATCCCGAATTGGGATTAAAGATTACGAAAATTCATTGTGTTTTAACATTTCATCAATCACCATGGTTGAAAACATACATCGATTTCAATACGGCTAAACGTACAGCTGCTAGAAACGAATTTGAGAAAGACTTTTTTAAAAATTAATGAACAATTCCAGGTTTGAGAAGACTATGGAGAATTTACGTAATCGTCGAGTTGTAGATTTAGTAAAACAAGATCAACAACTGAAAAAACTAGCTGCACAACCAACGTTTAAGTCATTTAGAATTTTTCACGAAAATTTGGTAGCAGTTGAACGTGCGAAAGCCAATTTAATGTTAAATCGACCAATTTATACTGGTCTGGCTGTTTTGGATTTGAGTAAAGTGTTAATGTATCGATTTCATTATCAATATGTTCAAGTGAAATATCCTGATGATCAATCGAAACTGTTGTTTACTGACACAGATTCACTTGCTTATCGAATTCAAACCAATGATTTGTATGCTGATATGTCGAAAGACCAAGATCTGTTCGATTTTAGTGGCTACGCAAAGGATCACAAATGTTTCTCTGCGAAAAACAAGAAGGTGATTGGGAAGATGAAAGACGAATTGAATGGATCGTTGATGCGTGAGTTTATTGGTTTACATGCGAAGATGTATTCGTCGGAATTTGACAACAAAACAATGACGAAAGCGAAACATGTGAAAAAATACGTCATCAAGAAGTACATATCACATCAGGACTACTATGATTGCTTATACATGCATAAAATGAATGGTATAAGATCACACAAACATCAAATTTTCACTATTTGCCAGAACAAAACGACATTGTCAGCGTATGATGACAAACGCTATCTGTTAGAGGACGGAATAAGTTCAATTCCGTATGGACATTACAAAACAAGATGAAAGACAAAATTTGTTTACTATTTTCTATATTTGTAAATAATATGTACATAATCAAAAAAAGTTATCCGCTGCAAGTTCTTTTCTTTTTTTCTCGCTGAATTTTAGTAATTCTGAAGGATGAAATTGAAATCGAGTATTCAAATACTTCAACAATGTGATCCCTTCACCAATAAACAAGTACGTAGTTGTAATGAATTTCTAGTTCTCATCAAGATTGGTTAGGATGATTTGCGGAAAATTTGCTTTCATTGTCAGCTTGATGCAAAAATTTATCTCGTTCATAGCTAGTTTGATAAATTTAGTGCCATTCTCGTCACTGGATATTTGCAGATTTTTTGCGTCTTTTCCAAGTAATGTAAAGAGTTCTTTTACTTGTACCCAATCCTCTTTTTAAACAAATCGAATTCGTCTTTCCAATTCTTTTAAGTTCCTGATTAATAGTTTTAGGATAGCCACCAACAATAGTTGCAGTTGTAAAACACCTTTCAAACCAAATACTTTATTATGTTCTTTTAAGTTTGGATAAAGACAACGTAATTGGAAAGTCTTGGGTTTGCTTAATGACGATCGAAAAGAGAATGAATATGCAACAGTTTTAAACACAGATTCATGTGGATTGCATGAGATTCGTGTTGCTTTTAAGACTGGAGTGGAAGCCACAGATTGGAGTTTCAACAAAATAATGAAGACTATGTGGAAGCTTTTTGATGATTCACCTGCAAGAACATATACCTACATTGAAATTTGTGAAGTTTGCAAGTTCCCGTTAAAGTATGATACCTTTTATACTTTTAATAATGTTTCTAATTTATATAATCCTTTTCTTGATACTAGCATTCTGCAATGTCAAACCCTTATTAAATGCAACCAAATCAGTACTGCACGTGTAGGACCTGCATCTGCAATGCAATGGCTTCCGAAGATGGCGGACGCAAAACCGTCGCTCCATAGCCGATTTAGAGAAGAACCTGGAAAAGTTAACTAAACTATCACAAGAAGTGAACAGATTGATCTAAGTTAACAAAACATTCATTTCTTCTCACTAAAAGAAAAAATTCAACAAAACGAAATTGAAGATACGCTTCAAGACTCGATTTATCTGTTGTAATTGGAATTCATCACCTGTGTCACACATCTTAACTGCATATACTCGTCAATTCGGAACAGGAAATATACGAAGTTCCGGAATTCAGAGAACAGAAAAAATGAAAGAACCCACGATTAAAACAACGATACCAGTGAATGCGACCAATGAAATAAAGGAGACGGCCGTTGAGGCCCCAAATCGACGCCCATGTGCAACAATGCATTGAGCCTTTAAGTTCGCAATGTTCGGAATGTCACAAGATCCTTAAAAATGAAAAAGGACTTCTAATACACATCAAAAAATGCCCTGTGATGCTTAGAAAAGGGAAAGATCTAATGCAGCAAGAAGCTATTGCATTGACGTCAACTGATTCAACCGACAAAACTGAGGCCGTATCGATTACTTCTTCGCGCTTTGTATGGGGAGAAAAGTCCGAAATAGAATTTGCAAACATCCTTGAATTCGCTTACGAACAAATAGTATTCTGGCGAAGAAACATGTTCCTGCTTCCGTCCGGTAATGCAGGGAAGAAATACATTAAAGAAACTACGAGACTGCTTAATCATTTCATTGACAATACTCCCATGAAAGAAATTTCTTTAAAAGCGATAATGGTTATGCCCGCTTTGCTTCTTCAAAAGCCCTCTCGAACGTCGAAAAGTAAAGATCATGCAGCAGCATTAAAAAGACGATTACTTTCATGGGAACAGGGTTGCATTGTCGATCTCATTGAAGAGGGTGAAACAATCCAAGCTCAATTAAAGTCGAACCATTCGCGAAAATCAATTGCAGACATCTCAAAACAATTTGTGGAGAAAATGTCAAAGGGTAACATTAACGGTGCAATAAAACTCTTAAGTAACAATATGGAAAGCGGTATACTTCCACTCAACGAAGAGACGTCACATCAACTACGAGAAAAACACCCATCCGCAAGAAAAGCACATGAAGATGTACTATTGCCAGATACACCGATAAAAATCCATCCAATACCATTCGAGGAAATAACAGCGGACTCCATTCGCCAATCAGCTCTAAAAACAAAGGGTGGATCAGGTTCCTCTGGTCTTGATGGTGACGGATGGAAACATATCCTGACATCGAACAGTTTCCATAGTGAGTCAATTGATTTATGCGGAGCAATTGCAACATTAGCAAAGACATTACGTACGGAACAACACTCTTCGACTTCGCTCGAAGCACTGCTGGCTTGTCGGTTAATTCCATAAAACAAAGCTTCAGGCGTGAGACCTATAGGAGTCGGAGAAGTGCTGAGGAGAATAATTGGAAAAATGATAGCGAGAACTCTTAAAACAGACATAAAAAACTCTATAGGCTCTTCTCAAGTTTGTGCAGGGCAAGATGCAGGGTGCGAGGCAGCAGTTCATGTTGTCCGTCATATATTCGAACAAAGTGAAACTGAAGCTGTAACGCTCGTTGACGCAGCCAATGCTTTCAATAACGTAAACCGGAAAGTTTTTCTGCACAATGTCAAGATCATCTGCCCTTCCATCTCTACCTACGTCGAAAATTGTTATAAAGCGGAATCAAGATTGTTCGTTATCGGTGGGGTGGAATTGAAGTCTGCCAAGGGAACAACACAAGGCGACCCCATAGCAATATTTACATATGCAATTGCAACGATCCCATTAATCCTCCAGGCTGTAGATTTCCTGGAACAGTCAAAATCAAACCCAAAATCGGCTAGCTACGCTGATGATACCGGGTGGTCCAAAAAAAACGTGTCCAAATTTATTTTATTTATAAAGCTTAGTGTCTTTTACCTAGAGTCGCAGAAATTCGCACCGGAAAACTATAAGTACTTTTGGGCTCAAAAACGGAAACCGGACTCAAACGAATGGATTTAGGGACAACTATGATATTTTTTCTAGATACCACTTATTTTTTATTGCAGGAAAATCGTAAAAGATTGACGTCAAAAAGGTGAAATGAAATTTGACAAGCCGAGTTTAAAACAATCAAAATTCAAACTATCAATAATTTTCACGATGCAAAAGTTGCATTGATAGACAAAGAATACAGTTTTCAAAGTTTTCATTTGAATTTCATTTTAATGCAATTGCCTTGTTTTTCAGCAACAGTTTCTAAACGAGGAACAAACTGTTTGAGAGCTTTGCGTATCTCGACCACATCTTGCGCTACTTCTGACCAGACTCTTCTTATTCTTCTTTTCAATTGATCCTCATTATCGAATGGTTGGTTAAATCGGTTTTCATACACTTTTAACTTTATTTTATCCCAGAAGTGATAGTCAAGGGGATTGCAGTCTGGGGACGAAGGGGGCCATTCAGTTGATTTCACAAACCGTTTCTTCAATCTCTCCTTAAGATAATCTTGTACCAGATTCGACCGATGGGATGGCGCGCTATCCTGGATGTACACCCAATCCTTTCGTTTAACGAGTTCATCAATTTCGGGAATAAGTTGTTTGTTTAGGTGTCTGTGGTACGATTTAGCATTTACTTTGATACCATTGTTGTTGACGAAGAAAGGCTTGGTTGCACCATACCATGAAACACAAGCGGAAACCATGACTTTCTTACTCTGTTTGTTCTTTTCATGAAACAGACTACCGTCAGGAACATCAGCTTTCTTCTCCTTACCATACACTCTACTGTTCTGATTGTTCATTGGTACCTCTAGAGTAAAATCCTTCTCATCTTACCACACACAACGTTCGATGCTCCTTTTGCTTTTTCCAAACCTCTCTGCAAGCGCTGCAGCTCTTTCTGTGCGTCTTTGCTTCGTGGCTTCACTCATTCGTGGCGTTTTGACTCTTTTGTAATTCTTCCAACCGTTACGCTTTACCATTCTCACTACGGACGATCTTTTGATTCCTGTGTGCTTTTCTATCTCCCGAGGTGACAAATGGGATCCAGGATTGTCCTCCTGCGAGCAAATAAGCTCGTTCACAATCTTCTCATTCTCCGGCGTTGTTACAGTTCTTTTTCTCCCTGATCCCGGTTTTCTATCCATTGATCCAAAAACTTTGAAACGATTTATCAAATTTTGTACGGAGTTTTTGTGCCACTTCTTTGATGGATGCTCCTGACAAATTCGATATGCGGTCCATTGTTTTTCCACGTAATCATTTTTTATCACAGCTTTGTCTTCGGCAGAAAAAACCATTTTTAACGCAAAAGAGAACCGGCTTCGTCCAAGATGAAAAAGTGAATATGCGAAACCGTCAGACTACAATGGAATAGCATCTTTTGAAAAAGAAGACGTTGTATTGACAAAAATTATGCGACATGCTCGTAGGATATTACTGTCGGATATCTGCAAAAGTTTAGCAAGAGAAAGAACACCCTTTTTGACGTCAATTTTCATACAACTCAAAAATTATATGCCAACTTCAAAAGTTCATAACTTTATAGCAAATGGTCCAATATGCAAGATATTTTGGATTTCGTTTGTAAACATACGAAATAATTTTTGTACAAAAGTTAAGCTAAAATGCATTGATAATTTTGGAGAAATTAAGGATTAAATTTTGGACATGTTTTTTTTGGACCACCCGGTATGTTTGGTGCTGGAACAATTGATGGCTTGAAAATGATGTGGGACTTCATCGAACAAAAAGGTCCAAAATACAGATATTTTCAACAAGCAACCAAAACATGGTTAATTGTCAAGACAGAACATCTTCAATATGCAAAACAAGTCTTTGCTGGAAGCGGTGTGAAGGTCTCGACAGAAGGAAAAAAGCATCTTGGTGCAACAATCGGTTCAGAAAGCTATCAAAAGAATTCATGCATGAAAGGATTGATAAATGGGTCGACGAACTGACAACACTTTCTAAAATTGAGGAGGTTGCTCCACAACATGCCTATACATGATTTATTTCTGGATACAGGCATAAGCTTAACTACTGTATGCAAACCATTCCGGTAAGGCCCAAGCACTAAAAAGAGTTGACGAATTGGTCACGACGATGCTCATTCCTGCACTGACTGGTGGAATCATTCCAACAGGGATTGAGAGGAAGCTATTCTCCTTACCACCAAATATTGGAGGCTTGGGAATTCCAATTTTTGAGGAACTTGCTAAGATAGAATTTCAAAACTCGTTTGAAATTACGAAGCAACTTCAAGATGACATCATCGCACAATACCGACAAAGTAGCGTTTCTGATAAAAAAACTAAAGATGTTAAAAGAATGATAAAGCAACGAAAGATGGAAAGAAATAAACTAACACTCGAGAAGATTCACAATTCCATCAGCGACGAAAGGAGAAAGCTACTTGACATCAGCAATGAAAAAGGAGCTTCACTTTGGCTAACAACGCTACCACTGACTGACGAAGGTTTCCAACTCTACAAACAATCATTCTGGGATCTCATCAAGATTGGGTATGGTCACAGTCTTTCCTGTCTACCAGAAAAATGCGGATGTGGAGCCCCTTTCAACCTGCAACACGCGTTATCCTGCAAGAAAGGTGGTTTCATAACACAGCGTCACGACACACTACGCGACACAACTGCGAAATTGTTGCGGGAAGTTTGTACTGACGTCAAAGTCGAGCCATTACTGCATCCACTCACAAGAGAAGAATTCAAAGAAAGAACAGCCAACCGACAAGAGCAAGCAAGACTCAACGTTTCCGCAAGAGAATTTTTAGATATAAGGGTTTTTAACCCAATAGCAGGAAGGTATAGGAGGATGGACCTCAAAAAGACGTACAAGATCAACGAGAAAGAAAAGAAAAAATCCTACAACGAAAGAATTCAAATGGTAGAGCAGGGTTCGTTTACCCCTCTCGTATTTAGTGCAATGGGTGGTATGGGACGAGAATGTTATGCATTTTACAAGAGATTGGTCGAACTGATCGCAGAAAAATGAAAACAACCAGTGAACAATATCGCCCAGTCGATTCGACGCTAAGTTTCCTTTGCTCTCATCAAATCGCTAGTGATCTGTGTGAAGGGTACACGAAAGACATGGTGCGAAGATCCATTGGTGCAGTCACTCAACAATGACGCAAGAGCCTGAGAGATTTCATCCGAAATCAAAATTTAATTTTTTAATTTTGTGTTTTTATATTAAATAAATCCTTGTATACCAATTTTATGAAATATGTACATAGAGATTTTATAAGTAACTACCAAAACGGTACTTAAGTTATTTTCTCTTTAAGGATGTTAAACAATTCTTTTAGGTTTACTTCGAGATCATCTCATTTACTAGTATCCCGGGTAAAAACTTTTTACCGAACTTAACTTCGAAAACATTAGGTCAAATCCACCATTCCCGTGTACGTACCCCGTGACGAAAAAATAAATCATAGAATCGCAACTCAAAAACATCCCAGGCGGTGTCGCTCGCCACCCATGTTCAGTATCTGTTGTGTCCCAGAATTTAACTCTTGCAAAAGTTTCTTTTTAGGCATTAATTTAGCGATGCAAATGCGACAAAAGATGCCAGTAACTATATGGTTCTTTGTCGGGAGGGAAACTATCTCTCAGTTTTTGGATCTTTTCATTTGTATTTCTCACAACTAGATTCACCATATTGTCAGAGAAAAGAAGAAAAAAGGAATCTGTTATTGTATCAATTCAAGGAAATATAGGCAAAAGTGTTACCGGTAACGGATTACGTGGTATAATGTCACATGACCGTTGTCGTCCAGTTGTGTTTGAAAAGATTTTCTGGACAAATAAAATGCCAGTGTTTGGGTTCTTTCTGGGAACCAACAGGCCTCCCAGCGTTCCTAATTTTCCTAATTTTCCTAATTTTTAAGCTTTTCAGAAAAATGGTAATAATTATCCTAATTTTGATGGGATTTGTCCTAAATTTCCTACTTTTTGCCATTATGAGCATGATGTTTATTCTAACACAATTTTTATTTTAGCAGTCAAATGCATTAAGAATGATGCACCTGCATATTCTATAACAATAACGATGGACACCTGTTTTGTTTTAGTGTTAAACCATCATTTTGAGCTTTATTTGTGTATTATTTTAGCTTTCCTATTTAATCAAAACCTAGGAAAGGAGACTGTTTTTTGGTTGATTTTTCATACAATGATCAGATATTTTTCTTCTCATAATGGCATGTGAATTCAAGGATTTGTAAAATTTGTTTATTCTAACATTCTGCTTTCACTCATACATTTAGCAATGCAGTGTTTTGTTTTTTGTATCCTTCTTGCAATTATTGTTCACTGGTGTGTAATGAGAACTATTAACAGTGTAATCAAGGTATCTTAGAAGTACTGGATGACATTCAATAAAAATCTGAATAACATTTAAATTGGAAAGTAGCCTACTTAATCAAGCCGATGTGTGAATGCTCGCTTTTATGTTTCAATCCTCTGTATTAACATACAGACTTCTCTGACTAACGAAAGGAATTACTACTTGCAACATAGGACAAATGTTAGCCAGGTAATGACGGTCCTGCAGTTTATTTTGATTTCCTCCCAATCTAATTCATCTTCATTTTTTAGGTTAATAAGAAAAATGAGTAAAAAGAAAGTTAGTTATCGTACTGCTTGGGAAAGTCAATTCAGCTGGATTAAGAAAGACAAGACTGAAAATAGTGCGTTTTGCAAAGTATGTGGTGTAGGTTTTCGTATTGATAATTCTGGACTGTCTCAGGTAAAAGCACATGCAAGTACAGTTTCACACAAGGAGAAAGAGAAGTTGTTATCAGGAAAGACATCTCAGAGAGTTCTTGTTTCCAGAGAAATAATGTTGCTTTATCACAAGAGAGTTCGGCTTTGTCATTTGGAGAACAAGTTTTGAATGCAGAAACATTGCAGGCATTGGATGTAGTACATTCTAATTATTCGTTTGCCAGTACAAGTGGAGACAATGATAAATTTAGGAGAATGTTTCCAGATTCGAAAATAGCTCAGAACTATCAACAAGGAGAAACGAAAACAAAGTATGTCATCCAGTTCGGTATTGCCCCTCATGTTCGTAAGCAAATGATTGACGACTTCAACTGCCAGCCATTCACGTTCAAATTTGATGAAACAACTACGTCGCAGATCAAAAAACAGTATGATGGCTATGTTCAGTTCTGGTCAAATACTAAAAAGTTGATTGTCAATAGGTTTGTATCAAATTTTCTAGCAACCTTTTTCATTTACAAAATTCACTGCTTTCTACCCTGTCACAACAATTAAGTTCGTTGAGGCTTCAAAGTGTTTACATTGAAGCATAAATTTTGTAATTTTCTTAATATTTTTATACTTTTAGGTACTGTGGCTCACTATTCGTAGGTCATTGTACAAGTGAACAGTTGGTCGAGCATTTTCAAGATTTTGAAAATCAAATGGGCTGGGACTCATCCTACCTTCTCCACTTTGGTATGGATGGACCTAATGTAAATCTGAAGTTCCAGAAAGATGTAAATGAGATGCTTAAAGAAACATTAAACAAGTCACTTCTTGATCTCGACACTTGCACCCTTCACAAGGTGCACACCTCTTTTAAAAAAGGTGTACTCCAACTCCCTATTGACCTTGACAATTTTGCTGTGAATTTACATGGCTTCTTCAAACTGTCAAGTGCACGGAGGGAAGATTACCGAAACCTTGAAGATGTCACAGAAATCGCTGCAGAGTATGTACTACGACATTCTTCTGTTCACTGGCTAACAATGAAATATGTTCTGGTGAGAATAATGGAGCAAAGGCCAAACTTGAAGGAATACTTTCTTGAATTTCTTCCAAAGCAGAAGGAATTTAAACAAACTGTTATGAACACGAAGCGCTATAAGCAAATTGTGGAAGTCCTCAAGAATGATCTAGCCTTTGGATATTTGTCATTTGCGGCATATCTATCACATCAGTACGAAAGTTTTTTGCTGAAATTCCAATCAGAAGAGCCATTAATTCATTTGCTTTACAGTGGCATGAGCACCCTTTTGATTGATTTAATGAAAAATTTTGTCAACAAAAAATCACTGTTTGATACCAATGGTACTAGTCAATCGATCAAACCAGTTTCAACCCTTGTTACCTTGGATTTGAGCAAAAAGGAAAGTTTGAAGTCAAAGTCTTTCGTAGATGTAGGAACTAAGGCAAAGGTAATATTGGATGGAATTGCTGACAATGAAAAGGTAACATCATTCCGGTCACATTGTCTAAAGAGCTATGTTTGTGCTGTAACATATTTGCAAGAAAATTTACCATTCAATAACAAGGTAATTGAGTATGCACAGTACCTGCATCCAGAGAAAAGAAACAAACCAGCCTCTAAAAGCGCAATCTCAAATCTTGCACTCAAGATCACCAAAATATTTGGTCCCAAGGCTCAACAAGTTTTCAACACTCAGAAGTCGAACCCAGAAATTGTTGATTTGGTGAGACATCAGTGGACAATGTATCAATTAGAGGAACTCCCACGCTCTGCATACCTTGTAGATGAAAATAATGCTTCAAAGAAACAAGGGTCCCAGAATTCTTACTGGGATTGTGCGCTGAAGTCTTGTGGTTTGTATAAAGATGAAAGGCCTGCAAGCAAATATGTTAGAGTAGATTCTTTTTGGAATACCGTAGGCCAAATGACGAATGAGGGAGGTGTATTGAAATACCAGTAATTATTTGCACTCGTTAAAGCAGTTTTAAGCCTGAGTCATGGAAATGTAATACCTGAACGTGGCTTTTCAATCAATAAATATATTCTTTTCGTTCATGGGAATTCAATTAAAGAAGAAACAATTGTTGCACTGAGGCTGGTTAAAGATGAACTATGCAACGTTAGTGGAGTAGAAAATTTCAAGATAACAAAGGGCCTGTTAAGGTCTGTGAATGAGGCATACAAACGTTATCAAGCATTCTTAGAAGCTCAAAAAGAGCTCGAAAGAAAGCATAAACTACTTGAACAGGCCAAGAAACGCGAGGAAGAAGAGAAGGCAGACCAAGTTGATAGGGAAATGAGAAAATGTAAGTTGAATCAAGATATTGAGTATACAAAAGATTGCATCAAACAACTAGAAACTACCTTAGACGATGCAAACAAGGATATTTCAACTGCCCTTAAATCACCTGTGCTAGTGAGGGAACAGATATGCAAAGCACATGCACTGATAGACATGACTTTGGAACGTAAAAGGAACCTCGAAACAACCCTAGAGGCATTACTTGCCAAGAAACAAAAGTTATGTTAACATCAATCTGAATCCTTTACTGTTAACCAAGTCATAAACTTTGTGTTATTTTTTGTTCTTAGTATTTCACTTACAATCAGAAGTTTTATGGAAAGTTTTTTTGTGGAAAAAAATCATTGAAACTGTTGCTAAGTTACATGTATTTTCACAACATGTTCAAAAGCTGGCCCATGCCTATAGTGCTATTCTTGTTAAATACCTTACTTTGCACTTTTCTTGAGAAACTGTTAATATTGTTTGTGTTTTTCTTGGTGTTTGTTTCATTAATAATACTTCTGCGAACATTGCCTATACCTGAAGATTTTGTTGATATTATGTTTTAACAATATTTCATTTTCTATAGATATTAATATATTATTATGATGAAATAGAGTTTATCTGAAAGATAGACACCCGTGTCACTTTGAGTTTGTTTCAAATCAGCAGTATATTTTTTCCTAATTTTCCTAATTTTTACCCTATTTT
Organism: Turritopsis dohrnii; assembly: GCA_027922465.2. Taxonomy (NCBI): domain Eukaryota; kingdom Metazoa; phylum Cnidaria; class Hydrozoa; order Anthoathecata; family Oceaniidae; genus Turritopsis; species Turritopsis dohrnii. The sequence continues at coordinate 236,610 of BQMF02000341.1, forward strand.
GGTCCTAATTTTTCCTAATTTTGGGCTAAAAATTATCCTAATTTCCTAAATAATTGACAATAATTTTTGCTGGGAGGCCTGAACCAAATAGCCAGTGAAGACTTCAACACCTTCATCAGTGTCAACTAAACCAAATTTGTGCTTATCAAAACAACTTTCATCCAAAGATTTATCCATGGAGTTTACCAGACGCTTTTTGGTCAAGATTATTCGCGGGGGACATTGATATTCATGTTCACTTTCACTGTCAATGGTATTATCAGCTTCAGCATTATCACTACATTCAGCATCTGCCAAATCTGGAACAACATCATTGTCACCACCAAATACTTCTTCAAGGACGTCTTCATAATCACTGTCATCATCGCTTGAGTTTTCGACAAAGCGAAGAAAATCTTGAACAGCTTCTTCGGGGCTTATTCTTCTTCTTTTTGACATTTTGTATTACTTATATCTATCTAAATATAAATCAGTAGTGCATGTACATTTCTATTACTCAATTTACCAAACAGAAACTTAGTTCAACAAAAATTTCAAGATTTTCGCACTAAAATCAGTGAAAAAGACGTGAACGAGAAACTGCTGCTGAAAGAAAATTGAGCTAAAATTGAGCACAATAAAATATTTTTTTCTTTTGAAAAATGAAAAAAGGGATTTTATCACTTTATTATGTGTTACAAATGAAAATATAAATGAGCCAAGAAGAAAATATTCAAAAATGAGCCCATAAGCCCTTCAATTATAAAGTCGCCGAAAACGGTCATTTGCTGGTCATAAAATTTCAGCCTAATACCCCAAACCGTTGAACCACAGCGTTAAAAAAACCAGCGGTGGGGGCACATAGTGCCCCCCCCCCCCCCCCCTCCCCCCTAGTACAAGTAGGGTTAAGGGTCTGTTACAAAAATACTTGTTTTATGTCGGACGGACAAATCGATACTTAGGGCTATATAAAAAACAGCACTTTTATGATGCTATATCAAGAAAACAGTTTTTTGAAAGTATACTAGAATAGATTTTAAAAAATTCCTTTTAGTAACAGACCCTTAAGTTGACAGAGTTTTCAGAATAAAATTCCCCAAGTTTTCCCTGGTATTCCTTGACTTTTCCAGTCCTCCAGTTCCGTATTACTTGATTGAATCTACTAAAAGACAGAATTTTTTAGGAAAAGAAGTTTATAAAGATAAGCTATTCAAAAAATGTTGAAGAGATTATATTACGTCAACGATTGTTGAAAAGTATCATGTATGCGTTGTTCGGCTTTTGTAACTTGAAAAATATTATGGTGAAAAAGACGAAAAATCTACAAGAGAAGAACAAAAATAATTAAGCAAAACAATAAAATACTTTAAGGTATTCTAACTACTTAGTTTCCAGACTCTCCAATAAGCAAGCTGTCTTGTGACACCTTTTTATCCCTTGTTTCTGCTTGTTACCCCTTGTTTTCCCCTATTCCCTGTTATTGCTTATCGGAGAGTTTGGAAACTGAGTAGTCAGATAACCTTACTCTTGTCGAAATGCTTATTGCAAGTTAACAGAATACAGTACAACATAGACCGTTTGGGATATTAAACATTGGTCTTGCAAAGACTTCGCTATATAAAACATTGTGCGTCTGAAAAGAACTTACAAAAGGTCAGAAATTGTTCCTTTTATAACAAAAGGAACTAACGAACACGAACAAATGATAAAATGTTAATGTTCCATTGCTTATTAAATTTACTCGCACAAAGGAACAAAAAAAGTTTATACACTATATAATTACAATGTTATAACTACCATATTTATCCATACTTATCGGATGTAATAGGGCGCTACTTTATGTATCAGCTAAGATGTCACCCGTGTGGAAAGTGTCAATGGACAATACTAGGGCAAAATCACTACTTGACAAACCAACTTCGACCTCATTCATTATCGCGCCGTCGTTGAGTACAGACGTGTTCCTTCATTCGAAATTTGGCGGGAATAATCTAGGCGTGTCAAACCTCGAGCATTTTAACAAAATGCCTGTTACTAGAAGTACAATGATTTCGAATAAAGACGAGCATGTAAAAGAAGAAAGTAGACAAGAGGAAGAACAAGAACTAGAACAAGAACAAGAAATAGAGGAAGAACAAGAAACAGAGGATATTTCGAGTGGTAAAGTAACTTTAGACTTTCTTTATCGTCAAATCAAGGACCTTAGATCGTATATGACAAACATATTACCAGACAAGATAGATTCTGCAAAAACAGATATAACAGATATATATACTCCATTGATCACGCACTCTCGTGCCCAAAAGGAGGTTTTGTGTATCAAAGACACAATGAATTGAGGGACACATTAGCGACGGTCATTGAAGACGTAAAGAAGGACGTAGTGATCGAACCAGCACTCGAACCGTTATCTGGAGAACAGCTCCCAAGAGGCACGATTACCTCAGACGGAGCAAGAGCAGATATAAGTGCAGCAGGATTTTGGACGCGTGGCCAACGAGCATTTTTCGACATAAAGGTGTTTAACCCATACGCTCAGAGGTACCACAAAACAAGCTTGAAGAACGCTTTTGCGATGAACGAACGCGAAAAGAAACGCTGTTACAACGCCCGCATCTTACAAGTAGAACGAGGGTCGTTTACTCCACTTATATTTACAACAAACGGTGGAATGGGAACTGAAGCACAACATTTCATTCGAGCACTGGCGATGCTACTTTCTGAGAAGAAAAATGAAAGCTACAATCTAACGATAAACTGGCTTAGTACAAAGATCTCTTTTGCTTTGACAAAGTCGGCAATCACCTGTATTCGTGGTACACGAACGCCAGTGAAATCCATAATAAGAACTGATGAAATAAACATTTTTGAAAAACTGGTCTATAATCGATAACCGAAATTTTTATACTATTGTCGAAATATTTAATCATTTAAGAACGAACTAAAAGATAAATCAAAAGAGATCCTTAGTTTACGAAAGGAAGTCGAGAACCTTGACTATGACAAGGTCGATAAATATGACCATGATGATTTAGAAAGGGACATTGCTGAACTACAACAATATGTCAGAAGAAATAATGTAGAGATCTGTGGCGTTCCTGACGATGTAGTCAATCTTGAGGAAAGAGTTCTCCAAATTGCTTGTGCTGTTGATGTTGAAATTTCTAAGGAACATATTGAAGCTTGTCATAGACTCTACCAAGCCAAAAACAAGCCTGGCCTGAAGAACATAATTGTGAGATTCGTTAACCGTAAGTTTTGTTAAAAATTACTAAGAAAAAAAAAACTGTTTTCAAAAAAGTCAATTCAACGAAAAGCTGGTCTCGATAATAAGATCTATATCAACAACAATCTCTGCGGTTATTATAAATTTTTGTGGAGCAAAACAAAGGAACTACATTCACAACAAATGATTAATGAATATTGGGTTTTTAACGGTACACTAAAGATTCGCATTGAAAAAGACTCTTCGCCTATTAAGATTACCCATCTTAACGATCTTATTGATTTATTCCCAGAACACGAAAGTTTTTTAGCAGATTATTAAATTTTCTCACTTTAATTGAACTCTGTGATTTGAATGCTGCTCGAGGTGTGTGAGTGTGTGTGTTAGTTGATAAATTTCTCTCGTTTTTAACATGACATCGGTCGATAACTGCAACATATGCAACAGAAAGGTAAGACCAACTAATTCACATTTTTGTCAGTCTTGTAAACCATGGTCACATGCTAAGTGTAATGGTATTGAATCTAAACATTTGTATGACATTTGGCTCTGTAAATCGTGTAGACAGGATGTTTTCCCATTTTCTGACAAAAGTTCTAACGGCCCACAGCATAGTCAAAATTTAAGTAGCCTTAAATCTTTTTTTACAAAACTTAACAGCCTTAATACATTTGGTTCTCTACATCAAGATGAAATCATTGAGAAAGTTAGCCATATCAACCGTAAAAACTATAGTATTGAAGACTTTAAATCTATTCCCTCTAAAGAAAATTTTTCTTTTTTTCATTTGAACATCTCGTCTTTAGAAAAACACTTTAGCGAACTTTCTTCTTTATCAGCTTTACTTGAGCATTCTTTTGATATCTTGGGGATTACTGGAACTAGACTACATAACAATTCATCAGGTAATATCAACCTTCCAGACTATTATTTTATGCACACAACCTCGGAAACTGAAGTGGGTGGGGCAGGCCTTTACATCTCGAACAAATTGACATGTGTTCCTCGTGATGACTTTTCTACCCTTCTTTTCTCAAGTGGCTGCCTAGAATCGGTTTTTTGTGAAGTTAAATTTAAGAATAAAAAGAGCATCATTGTAGGTTGTGTTTATAGGCATCCTTCAATGGATATTGAAGTTTTTAATGAAAGCTTTTTGTCACCTTTTCTGAACAAAGTTTCTAAAGAGAATAAACTTTGTGTTCTTCTAGGAGATTTTAACATTAATCTTCTGAACAGTGATTGTATATCTTCACATTCTAATTTTTTAGATTCTCTTGGTTCATATCAATTTTTACCATATATTACTCTACCAACCCGTATTACTAGCCAATCGAACACTTTAATTGACAATATTTTTTTGTCTGCAAACAGTTTTTCCTCAACTTCTGGTAACCTCACTATTGGGATCTCGGACCACTTACGACAGTTTCTTTTTCTTGATTTAAAACTGAAATCTATGTCTTCTAAGCCAAAAGCTATGGTACGAAACTGGTCTAAGTTGGATCCAGGAAAATTTTATCAGGACTTTAGCAATAATAATTGGGATGAAATTCTTAAAGTCAAAAATAATGACTCTGATGCGTCTTTCAACGCTTTTTTAAATGAGTATAATGTTCTTTATGACAAACACGTGCCTTTGACTAAACTCACCAAAAAAAAAGCTAAGTTACAAAGTAAACCTTGGATAACAAAAGGACTTTTAACGTCCATGAAAATTCAAGATAGTATGCTAGGTGACATCAATAATACAGATGAACCTGGTTTGAGAGATTTCCTTTTCTCCAGATATAAGTTTTATCGTAATCGTATCGTTACTCTTTTGCGCCTTAGTAAGAAGCTTTGTTATAACAAGTATTTTTTCACGAACAGTAATAATTTGAGAAAGATTTGGTCTGGTATTAAAGAAATCATCTCAGTTCAAAATTCTAAGACGAACAGGAATATCTCCTTGCTTGTAAAAAACTCTGTTACCTCAGATCCTTTAACAGTTTCAGAGACATTTAATGAATTTTTTTCGTCTGTTGCCTCCAAAGTCCGTTCTAAAATCCCTGAATCAAAACATCATTTTTCCAAGTGGCTTAAAAATCAAAACCAGCAGTCCATCTTTCTTAGTCCCACAGATCCTTCTGAAGTCCAAAACATCTTGAATTCTTTTAGTAAAAGCAAAGCGTCTGGTCCCAACAGCATTCATTTTAAGCTTCTTAATCTTGTTTCAAATTCGTAACAGGTTGTGTTTCCTTCAAAACTTAAATAAGCAATGGTTGTTCCAGTTTTTAAAAATAAAGGGTCTCCACTAAGTACTGAAAACTATAGGCCTATTTCACTACAAAGTTTATCAGAAACTCATGCAAAAGAGGCTTGTTCAATTTTTTGAAAAAAGCGATTGTCTTTATCCCCTACAGTTTGGATTTAGATCTAAGCACTCAGCATCGTCTGCCTTGATAAATTACACTGAGAAAATAAGAAAAGCTCTCGATTCTGGTGAGTATGCTTGCTCTGTTCTGATAGATTTACAAAAAGCGTTCGATACGGTCGACCATAATATTTTATTTTCAAAACTATATTCCTATGGTATTTGAGGAATAGCTCTTAATTGGTTCAAGTCTTTTTTATCAAACAGATCGCAATTTGTATCTGTTTCTGGATCGAAATCGTCCATTAAGATAATTTTGCACGGTGTACCCCAAGGATCAGTGTTAGGCCCACTTTTATTTTTAATCTATATTAACGACCTTCACCATGCTATCCCTTTTTCTGTGGTAAATTTATTTGCTGATGACACTATGCTTTTAGATCGGCAAAGCTCATTAAAGTCTCTTGCAAGGAGAATGAATATTGACTTGAAATGTTTAGTTAACTGGTTGAACGCCAATAAGATTTCACTAAATTCAAAAAAGTCTGAACTACTTTTATTTTCACCAACACGCACACCACCTTTATTTGATTTCAAGGTTAAAATCAATGGTACTAGACTTTATCCTAGTGACTCTGCAAAGTATCTAGGTGTGATCATTGACTCGAATTTAAACTGGGGTGATCACATAAGCTTTGTTTGCAAAAAGTTAGTTAGAGCGAATGGTGCACTAAGTAAGCTGCGACATTTTGTGTCGAGAGAAGTTCTTTTATCAATATATTATGCATTATTTCATTCTCATTTGTCTTACTCAGCTAATGTATGGGCTTTAAATCAAAATTCAACGAAACGCATTATGACTCTTCACAAAAAGTCTGTTAGAATTATGACATTTTCAGATTTTAATGCTCATTCTCTTCCCCTTTTTACTCAACTTAGAATTCTTTCTTTTCATGATTTTATCAAGTTTTGTAACATTGTCTTTATGTATAAGCTTCTGAACGGCAATGTACCTTCTCCGTTGTATGACACTTTTGATTTAGCTGATATTACTCGTGATTATTCTCGTCCTCGAAGAGCGAAATCTGGTATCTTGCGTCTTCCGAAAGTTTCCACCGTTAGGTTTGGAGATTACTCATTAACATACCAATCAGTGACCTCTTGGAATCTTCTTCAGAACTACCTTGATGTTGATGATTTGTCAACTTTATCACTTAACAGGTTGAAAGACCTAGTCAAATTATATTTTTTGTCTTCTTACTGTTCTTACTGTTCGTACTAAAATGTTTCTGTTGCATGTGCAGTATTGGTATTGAATGTTTTCTCATATTTTTAAAATAAGTAAAAAATTTTAAAAAAAGCTAGTTATTTTTAATTTTACTTTTATTTTAGTTGTCACACAAGGTGTTTTGTAGCATTTTGTTTATTTTTCATTTCTTTAGCTTTTTACTTTTTATTTGTTTACTTGTTTGTTAAATTTTGTAACATTTTGATGTCTGTAACTTTTTGATGTGGTGGCCCTTCCTTCGTTTAGATTAATTCTATTGAAGTGGTCTCCACTTATCTATATTGAAATAAATTGATACTTACTTACTTACTTACCTACTCTAAAATCTATAATCCATCTTCTGTCATCTCCGGGAGAAAAACCGGGTCCCTCGTGACCTATTCAATCTTGCTCGTTTTGCTAAGTCTCCCTTTGCTTTACTGGTTTTAACTATCTTGAACCAGGGATCAAAATAGCCATCAGACATTGTCCGAAAAAAAACTACATATGTCCCACTCGAATGCGTCAGTGTCGGACATTTTGTCCTATACGATTTTTTTCTTTTAGTGTGTGTTGAAGGTTTCGAAAATAATTGTTTGTTACATCATGGTGATAATGAACGGATCACGAATATAAAATATCAGCGATGTAAAATTATCACAAAATGCTTTAAATCACGATCTTTGATTTTCTGGAAGTGAACAAGTTATATCAATACAAAAATTTTCATTACGATCGATAACAATGCGTTACACATGTCTGTAAATCGAACATTTTATTCTCAATTGATTTCTAAAAATAACTTGTTGAAAATAGAATTATTTAATAGTGGTTTCTATTCGAAGTTACAATTTTAACCTCAACAAATCGATCGTCTCAGTTGCTATGTCGGGTAAACCAGTTTATTATAGTTCATTACGGGTGCCACGGGTGAACTAATACAAAGATTAAATGATGAATGAAAAACGTGTGTTTCATGTTGTGACCAGTAGCAATATCATTTTTGTTTCAATTATAACACCTGTGACACATCTATATATTAATAGCCGATTCTCTGTCTGTCTGTCTGTTTGTTTGTAAGTCATGCAAAATGGTAGATTGAGTTGTGTGCGAAATTATTTCTTTTTTTTGTGTGCGACATGAGTTCAAAACAAATACATTGCAACCCTAATCGAACGTGACTTTTTTTGGCTGGTGAAACAATAGAGATACCGTTTTGTTTTTATCATTATTGTTAGTTTTATATTCCACGTTGACTTGGATTTGAAAACAGTACATCAACTGAATACAAAGAAACTAACTGATTAAACATTTTGGACAAAAAGCAGCAGTGGCAGAACGTGGCAGCATGTGCGATTTGCCACTATCTCTTGCCTGACTGTCTGAGACGGGTGAACTTTTTATTTGAGCAATCAAAATGTTTAAAAACCGATAGGTAAAAAAAGAGTATTATATCAAAACAAAATGTGTTTTTTTTCTTTTTTTTTGCTTTTCTTTTAACAAATTAATTTCTTCTTTTAATTGTTAAGCGTTCTGATCGAACGTTTTTTATTCTATTTATTCAATTAGCACGTGCCTTTTTTCTCTCCTCTGTAGTGATGTTTTTAAGAAGAGAAACTATTTCTTCCTTACGTTTGATAGCACCCATGTTAGAGTGGGTAACTTTTTTAAAACAAAAGCTCATAAAAAGTTGAAGTTTTCTCTCTCTACATTTTGAGTGTATTGTTACACTGATAAAAGATTGGTTTTATCAGAGGTTGTGACTTCGAATATGCTTCTGGTTGAACACAAGTTGTACGAGCCGTTTATAAGGAAATTTGACGTTTATTGATACAGTGATACAGAGCATGTGAACATCGGGGGCGAGCGACGCCGCCTTGGCGGCTATCTATATATTAATAGCCGATTCTCTGTCTGTCTGTTTGTTTGTTTGTAAGTCACTCAAAATGGTAGATTGAGTTGTGTGCGAAATTATTTCTTTTTTTTGTGTGCGACGTGAGTTCAAAACAAATACATTGCAACCCCAATCGAACTTGACTTTTTTTGGATGGTGAAACAATAGAGATAACGTTTTGTTTTTATCATTATTGTTAGTTTTATATTCCACGTTGACTTGGCTTTGAAAACAGTACATCAACTGAATACAAAGAAACTAACTGATTAAACATTTTGGACAAAAAGCAGCAGGGGCAGAACGTGGCAGCATGAGCGATTTGCCACTATCTCTTGCCTGACTGTCTGAGACGGGTGAACTTTTTTTTTGAGCAATCAAAATGTTTAAAAACTGATAGGTAAAAAAAGAGTATTATATCAAAACAAAATGTGTTTTTTTTTTTTTTTTGCTTTTCTTTTAACAAATTAATTTCTTCTTTTAATTGTTAAGCGTTCTGATCGAAAGTTTTTTATTCTATTTATTCAATTAGCATGTGCCTTTTTTCTCTCCTCTGTAGTGATGTTTTTAAGAAGAGAAACTATTTCTTCCTTACGTTTGATAGCACCCATGTTAGAGTGGGTAACTTTTTAAAACAAAAGCTAATAAAAAGTTGAAGTTTTCTCTCTCTACATTTTGAGTGTATTGTTACACTGATAAAAGATTGGTTTTATCAGAGGTTGTGACTTCGAATATGCTTCTGGTTGAACACAAGTTGTACGAGCCGTTTATAAGGAAACTTGACGTTTATTGATACAGTGATACAGAGCATGTGAACATCGGCGGCGTGTCTATATATTAATAGCCGATTCTCTGTCTGTCTGTCTGTCTGTCTGTTTGTTTGTTTGTAAGTCACGCAAAATGGTAGATTGAGTTGTGAGCGAAATTATTTCTTTTTTTGTGTGCGACGTGAGTTCGAAGCAAATACATTGCAACCCCAATCGAACGTGACTTTTTTTGGCTGATGAACTAATAGGAATAACATTTTGTTTTTATCATTATTGTTAGTTTTATATTCCACGTTGACTTGGCTTTGAAAACAGTACATCAACTAAATACAAAGAAACTAACTGATTAAACATTTTGGACAAAAAGCAGCAGTGGCAGAACGTGGCAGCATGTGCGGTTTGCCACTATCTGTTGCCTGACTGTGTGAGACGGGTGAACTTTTTTTTTGAGCAATCAAAATGTTTAAAAACCGATAGGTAAAAAAAGAGTATTATATCAAAACAAATTTTTTTTTTTTTTTTTGCTTTTCTTTAAACAAATTAATTTCTTCTTTTAATTGTTAAGCGTTCTGATCGAACGTTTTTTTATTCTATTTATTCATTTAGCACGTGCCTTTTTTCTCTCCTCCGTGTGAACTTTTTTTAGAAGAGAAACCATTTTCCCCCTGTTTGATAGCACCCATGTTTGAGCGCGTAACTTTTTTAAAACAAAAGCTAATAAAAAGTTGAAGTTTTCTCTCTCTACGTTTTGAGTGTATTGTTACACTAATAAAAGATTGGCTTTACCAGAGGTTGTGACTTCGAATCTGCTTCTGGTTGAGCACAAGTTGTACGAGCCGTTTATAAGGAAATTTGACGTTTATTGATAGAGTGATACAGATCAGGTGGATATGGGCGGCGAGCGACGCCGCCTTGGCGGCTAGTCATTAACTAATTCCCATTAAAGGTTTTTGGGTTTCCTTTGCAGTAAATGTCATTCTAAATAGGCCAAAATATATCCTATATGATAGAGGGAAAGTTTTTCAGTTCTTTTTATTTACTGATTTCTGTCAATTTTAAAATGACAAGCAAAATGTAATCCAGGCTTTATTCAAGTTCTTCATTCAAGTTGTTAAATTGAAGCGTGCAAATTCCTGTGGTGAGTCAACTATACAGAAGAGAAATAGACCTGAAAATGGAAAGTGAAGGTAATATATGTTCAAGGTTAACCAAGTATAAATGTATTAAATGTAATATTGCTATATGTAATGTATGTTCAAAAGACGCACCTAGTAATACAGAAGGTTATTGCGAAGAAGAAAAAATCATTGGGTATTGCAAAAACTGTACTACTTCCAATGAGGATGAAGTTGTTATTGTTGTTGAACTTCCAAAGAAAGTTAAAAAAAGTGTGGTAGTTTATCAAATGCCTTTTTATCAAAAAGATCCAAACGATCTTTGGTTTTGTTTAAACACCGCATTGCTTCAACAGTTTCAACTTTTTCGTTTTGAAAAGAAAAGTGACAATATCGACGGAATTTCTAGTAGATCAATCAACAATCCTAACAGTAATGGAATAGATGGCCTTTTCTATTCTGTTAAATACCCTTTTAACTTTGCACGATCTTTCGCCTTCAAAGATTTCTTGTCTTCGGTAAGACTCTCTAAATGCTGTATGTATATCCCCCATTTATCTAAACACAATTTCATAGCCTGGTATTTGTGTGATATCCAGCGGGTTCTTGATGATTTTGGTGGTTTGATTCCAGCTTCGTCAAATACCATTGCTCCTTTGTATAGGTCACGAAGTTCTCTAATTTCTCGTAACTTCTTAGGACCTTTCTGGTACATGTAAACTCGTTTTGACTTCTACTTCATCAGATCCTATCGGTAATGGGTTAAAATGGAGAGCATACACAACTTCGTTATCCATTACCGCACTATCAGTAGAACCATCACATAAAACACTGATAAACTTGGCGTTGACCATGTCCCCATGCAGTTTTTGTTGCAAATCTTTCCGGATGTAATCAATAAAGACACCACAAGCACGATCACTGTTGTAAGCATGTCCAATATCAACACCATGATGTTTTTCTAGCTTTAGTGTTTCATGGTATAATGTCATTGGAATGTTATTTTTAGCGATCCAATACGCAACTTCAAACTTTTGCTTCGTTCTTTCTTCATCATTTTTGTCCATTTTTGAAATATGTTGCTGTTTGAAAGTGCAATTTTTTGAGCTCTTTCATCAATCGACACTTTCTTTGACTTTAAATAGAGTTCGTAGGCACGACGATGTGGTCGACTTTTCAATCCATTTTCTTCAATTGCACTTTTTTGTAATTTGTATATCCAACAACGAAAGAGTCTGAAAATGGCATTTTTTAAATTTCATGTTCGTACATTATACAAATTTTGCATTTCAAGTTTCTTGCCTTGCCATCTTTATCTGTATCGAAAGTAAGCCATTCAGATACACCTTGCTCTGCTAGTTCAGATTTCCACTTATTAACAGCCGCTGGAGTTACGGTTCTTTCATTACTTTTAGTGCATTTTACATCTCTAGTACATGTAACTTGTTTTGTTTTTGACTGTGATTTTGGTTGAGAAAGGCTGGCAGATGAAGTGTTAGGAACTCTTTTCATTAATGAAAACAAAGTACCAAGACATACCCTTAACAAATTTTGATAATGAATTTGAGCGAATCAACATTTCGGATGAAGGTACGAAAAACTGCACGTTTTTGCAGAATTTATTTTTGCGGATCAAGATTTTTTTACAATTTTGCGGAATTTATTTTTGCTGATGAACGAATTTTCTTAAAATTTACGGAATAAAATTTTGCGGATATTCGAATTTTCAGAATTATTTTTGACAGCACGATCATAAAAATTGAAACATTTAGTTCAGTAATTGAAAGAGATATGGAATACAAATGAATGCTTCAATAATGCCAGCAGCCTTCCATCCATTCTCTATCACTTGTCTTCCTTTGTCCGAAGTCATATAATTAAAAAGCTCGACGAGCCAACTAGCATGAAGAGGTTTGAGAACCGCTACTTTTAACTTGATTTCGATGTCATCAAGAGGGATACCTTGATCAAGAGCTAAACCAATTTCAGCACTGTACCATTCCGTAAACTTACGTTTCATAAAAGACTTTGCTGACCCATTAACAGTGAGATGTAATGGTTGAAATATGTTTGTCATGTTTGCTAGTACTCAGACGGTTAATATGTTGTTCTCTTGAAGCTTGTTTATGACAGCGTCAGTTATCTGCCCCCTAAAAACGTCCATGATTAACAGTGCATATTGTGTTTCTGCAAGATTACGTTCTTTGCGTTCCTTGACAACATAAGGTATAATAATTTCATCAAGAAGTTTTAAGGACTCGGTTGTATTACTAAAATGTTTTGGATTTGCGCATAAAGAAAAGGAGACAAGGAACTTGATCCGGGGAAAACTTTGTTGTGTTTTCCCACCGTAGATAAGCTGCATGGGTAAAAAATCGTTTGATTGTGTGATTGCAAATGTAGCGGTAATTGCCTTCTTGTCAGTAGATCCTGCTATGGAAACGTGTTTTGTATTTTTCTCTGCCATTGTTCTGCTAGAGACAGGTGCCAACTTAGATGGTGTTTGATTAATATTTACTACTAGTAACCCGTGTAAAATTTTTTTACAGGTTTTAATCAATGTGAGCTGAATAGAGAGAAAGGCTTGGTATAATGAATTAAGTATAATAAGGTTCCTCAATTGTTTGGAATTGAAGTAGAAAGAACATTGTAGGAACTACTAATTGGCAAAGATCTAAACTTAGATGTAACAATTAAAGTAAAAAAAGATAGATTGACAACAGACATCTATTCTAAAATACATATTTACAATTATAATTTAACTAACAATTTAAAAAAATCTATGGTAGAAGTTACTTGTTCAAGTTCGATTTTCACTTTCGCGAGCAAAGACAACACTATTCCGGTTACAGAAAGATCCAAATTCGGAATAACTTTTCGTATAAACGTGATCTCACAACTATATTGACTATATTGACACAAATTGATAGCAGCTTTTTAACTGATTTGTAAAAATCCATTCAGAATAAATAAAATGAATAAATAAATTAAATCAACTATAAACTAATTCTACGCTGCAAGAAACATTATACTTATCTACAATGCGATGCGATGGTTCAATAACGAACGCTTGATAATGAAATTTATAACCTTTCATTGTAAGCCGTTTCTTACAGCGTAGAATTATTCAATATTTTTATAATATTTTTTAGCAGGTTTTGTTTTTTATAATTGTTTGGGTTTTTTCCTCCTTTTTTATAAATGTAATCCGGTCGATCACGCCCACCATTCCGGGCCCAGACCCGAAAAGAGGCCTGGGATCTGGAGCCCGGATGGTCTTCTCTATACCTTGCAAAATCGACGAAGGTCAGTTCTAAACAAAATCAATAAAAATTAATAGTTTACCGCGAATATAATAGATGGACGATGTAAGATTCTACAAATAAAATCTTACTGTTTTGATCATCGCCATCGACATCGAGATCTGAAAAAATATCATATCTATCATGTACACGTCACTGATTAAAGAAGATAATTGAATCAACTAAGAAGTGTGTTTAAAAATAAAATCTATTCAAAAACTTACTACTTACACTGCCTGAAGGAATGCATTCTGGTATCGCCTTCGATGTATCGACATTCATTAGATCTGAAAAAAATACATTACTCATCACTGCTTAAAGATTGAAACTGTTTTTATCGTATGTGTTGAAAAATATTGCATATAAATGAACATTGATTGAATATAATGAAAACTCACTACTGACGACTTTATTCTTTTGAACATCTAAAACGTATGATATATGCGTGCGTATTTACATCCATAACATAAAAGAAGGAGTCATTTGTATAAAAGACAGGAGTCATTTGTATAAAAGACTTCAGGCAATATACAGATGTATACTTGTATATAGAAAATAGAATTGAAGGGCACACAGAAATTATTATATCTACCTATATGCTATTATTTAGAACGCTTACCAGCAGGTTTTCTTGATATGGGCTCTGCCCTTTTAACCATCCTTTTCGTTACTAAAAAATAAAATGTTTATGAATCAAACTAATGAAGAAACATTCAAATGACTTCCTACAGGGTGTTCAAATGGGGACATAGAAAGGTAGTTATGCTTAAGTTGCATACCTGCTTTTTTTTTCAAATTCATCTAATTCTAAAAATAAAGCAGTCAAAACCATTTAATGAAATCTTTAATGAAAAAGTGGTGAAAGTGAATAAGGTACACCTTACTTGCATGACATTCTTTTTCGAATACTAAAATATAGGAGGAAGATATATTTATGGAAGCCGAGAAGGGTCAATCGGAAAAAATATTTGTAACCGCAAAATATTTTAGTAATCTGAATTTGCATAATCGGACTATGTAATCGTAATTTGTAATCGCAATTTGTAATCGAAAAATAAATTTGTAATCGCAATTTAGAATCGCAATTTGCAATCGCAATTTGGTTTCGGATTTTATTTATTTCGGGTACTTTCGGGTACTTATTTCGGGTACTTATTTCGGGTACTTTCGGACTTATGCCAAAATGGCGATCTTTTGCGGTGGCTGCGGGAAGTGTTTATCTCAACACAACGAATTTTGCACATTTTGTGGATGGCAGAAAGAGGAGAAGGAAAACGAGGATCCTGAAACGAAGTCACTAATCTTGCACCACAATTTCCACAAAACCTTTGTTTTTCACTGTATGCGCTACCACACCCAGAGCAAAACATTCTTGAAATGATATGAAGTTCAGAGTCAAAACATTTCGAAATGATCATAGTCATTTTATGGCGCATGCGCAAAAACAATAACAAAGTCGCTTAAAATATATTTCACGATTGCAAATTCGGATTACAAATTACGATCCAAAATTCAAAACATGATTTCAAATTGCGATTTGAAATATATTTTACAATTGCAAATTTGGATTACAAATTACGATTCAAAATTTATAACACGATTTCAAATTGCGATCTCAAATATATTTCACGATTGCAAATTTGGATTGCAAATATATTCCGCGATTACAATTTGCGGATTCTAAATATATTTCTAGATTTCAAAGACTGAACGGGATTTAAAATTAAGATTGCAAAAATATTTAACGATTTAGAACATTTTGCGGTTACAAATATTTTTTCCGATTGACCCTTCTCGGCTTCCATATATATTTATTAGAATGCAAATAACTTAAATGCAATAGAAAATTACAGTTAAAAATGTACAACTTACTGAGGTCTTTGTTTGCTGCAGCCATTTTTTTTTTATTTTTTTTTTACAACTAAAATGAAATTAAAATTTCATAGTTTTAATTTACAACTCTTACAAAAATAATGCTAAAGATACTACATTATTAAACTGCAAATATATCTCTTTGAAAGAGATGCCCTGAGTTTTGCTTCTTGAATTGCCTATGGAGATGTGTTGCTATTGACTAAAAGCTCATGATTTTCCATGCGCAATTCATGGTAACAGAGTACACGACGGGAACGTAAGTCAATGGGACTTGTACCCCACCTAAAGAAGAAATGAACATATCATGTGATATAAGTTGATTACATTTCTTCAGGATTAAATATAGCAGTTAACAGCTGGCACCTTAAGGAACAGTCATCGTGTATCAGAAAAAACGGAGACAGTAGTTCTACTATAAACAGCATTAACGAACCACCTAGTGGATAGAATAGATATCACACTGGTAAAGAAACCCAAAGGAAAACTATACACAGTGTAATAATCATCCATCACATCCGTCACAATAATAAAAATGTTACTGAACTTAAAAAAGGGCACAGATTATGGCAAACTGCACAACAAACAAAACAATAAATAATTTACTGTAAAACTTGTGGGAAGACAACATTCTGTGTATACAACTTCCCATTGATGTAGCCTTGTTTACCTGTGGCAGCAACTTTGACTTTCACATAATCAAATGCCTTTGCCCTAGAAAAGGCTACATATTGCTGTTCATGTGAAAAGCATGGTCGCTGTAGAAACAAACCAATTTTTTCAAATGTTTGACCTTGACTCTTATTAATAGTGAAAGAATAAGCCAAACGAATCGGCAGTTGTCTACGTTTCAAAGTACTCCAACTTCAAGTTTCAAACAATGTGGAGGCATACCAGATCATCTTGTTTAAATGGTAATTCACCATTACCCAATTGCAACAGCCACTGACAAAATTGTTGCTCCTCAGGTCTAGCTCTCATGTTTTGAGTTAATGTGAATTTTGACACTGAACCCCATAATGCAGAACTGGTTAAACACACCTGTATAATATCAGTGGGTTTTGCTTTCTTTACAACAGGTAAGCATTGACGGAAATCTCCGCCCCATAACAGTAATTTACCAACAAAGAGAGTATCGTTTTTGCAAACATCACGAATGAGTGGAAACCATTGTCGCTTCATCGATCAGAAACAGGTCTACACTACGTAAGTATTCAGCATGTTTTGATGTTGGAGTTACATTACAAACACTGGTTTCTAAAACAGGAACAGGCAAATGAAATAATGAATGCAATGTACAACCACCAGAAAGTAAAGTGGCTGCAATACCTGTATATGCAGCAGTAGCGACTTTCCAACCTCTGGCCCTACATGCTGCTATAACATAGTTATAAGTAAATGTTTTACCTGTACCAGCTGGTCCATCAAGATAAAACAATGTTTCTGGTTGTGCCAAAGCATTACGGATATTGGATACAGCAGATAATATTGCATCTGCCACATCCACCTGCTGCTCATTAAGCAGAGGCCTTACCTGATGTGTCTGGTCAATGTATCCTTTTACATCAACCTCTTCCTCGTCAACATGTTTAATTAACTCAGGAAGGTTTAATTGCGTTAAGGACATACCAAATTGTTTGAGTATGTTATCGATATATCCCAAAACCTTTTGCTCAGCTTGAGCAACAGACAATGTGCGCACTTAGTCCTCGCACAATTGATCCTTGAATGTATTCCACAGTTCCAGCGGATTCAATGGCTCACAATGTGTCAAGATTGTGACGAACAATTGCCTTAATTGTTGAGGCATTTTGAATGTAGATGGCTCTTCCAATGTATTGTGCCATTCGTCATCATCTTGAAGAAGACCTCTTGCAATACATGCTTCACGAGATGTATCAAAAACACCCCATTGAACGTGCACAAATACTCGAATGATGTAGCACCAGGTATGTGAAGCAATAAAACACGAAGGAAAAATCTTTCTCCTTCTGTTGGAAACAGATATTCAAGCTGTGAGGTGAATGTCTCTCATAGATGCCCTGTCTGCAGCTGCATACTCTTCACCAGGTTGAAAATAAACTCGTTGAAGATCTGGCAAATGCACTGCCAATCTTTTGATACAGTGTGATTTCTCATGCATGGAGAACTCAAAGATTCTCCACAGAGCTTCAGTTGCACTAACATATTGAGCGTCTAAGAAAGTTTTAATTTCATCATATTGCAATTGTTCGTTAATTTCGACATGCGCTTGATCATGTCCTTTATATACGTACTTGAATAAATATTTAACACTTTTTATAGAAGTACAGGCCTCCAAATTTATATGTGCATTATATTTCTTTGATAACCAGGGACAGTATGGAACTACCCATCGATTATCTAAATCTACATTTTTAACCCTCACAGTTCGACCATTATTTCGTCTGCAATACAAAGGATAGCCATTAACATTCATTTGTGTTGAATCACAGAATGATTTGGGAAAATCTTTGGTACAGTTGCCATCATCTCCCATACAAACAGAAGTCTCATTGTAAATCCCACATGGACCATGTATCATACACGATTTGATGATGTTGTGTAGTTCTGGGTCCTCATCGGGATCAGGGATTTCAGCACATATCAAGCTGTCAACATCATCAGCATTTTGTAACTTATCCTCTTGTGCTAAATGATTAAGAATATGTGCATAAGGTAAAGAACGCTTTTGAAATTCAATCACATAAAGGTGAGAAATTGTTTTCCCCAATACACCATTTTTTATGACATTATTTAAAAGTGCTTTCAATTTCCAATTAAAAACACGTGTAACCAAGTCAGGTCGATAATGTGCAGGCTCATTATCTAAATTTTCGGTAATTTCCTTCCAATTTGGATTACACGTAAAAGTGGAGAACAAATCAGGTTTTCCCATTTTAGTCACCATAGCCATTCGCATACGCAACCCATTCGTCGAAAAAGGCTTTTCACCCACGATGAAGAATCGAGATCAATTGCTTTTAAGTTCTCGTTGTTACTCTTTGATATTAGGGCCTTAGCAGCTGCCATGGCGACCACCGCATTAACAACACCTCCCTTCTTTCTTAACGCTATCAGGAACTTCCTAACAGTTTCATCAAGTTTTCCCAAAAGCAAGGAAGTGATCTTTTTTGTTGCTGAAGTCTGCGGATTGTGTAATTTCAGAAGCTTCTGATACTTTAAATGAAAGCTTCTTGCGGTACTTTCTTTTAGTTTTGGGTACGTTTTAGAGAACTTTCTTACTGTTGCTGCAGGTCCATGGATAGATGTATACTTTCCAATGGCGTAACGATGCTCGGGAGTAAACTTTCCATATTGAAGCTTTGATGGTTGCTTTTGTAATGCTTGCATGATAACCTCGTGGTCAATACTTCCAAGCCCACTCTCACTTTGAGTAGGATATGTCGAAGGAACTAAAAAATACAATCCATAACAGGAATTGATACTTGAGGCCTGATATTTCTCTCTTTTATTTTTCATGTTATCGATCACGCATCTTTTTAAAAACAGGAGAGAAAGTAAAACGATTCTTAAAAATGAAAAATAATAATTGTTATTTACCTTCAGACTCGCTTGACATTTTAATAAGAAAGGAAATCAATCGATAATTTCTTCTTTATATTATCCTGCTGAATACAACATATGCAAGTGACAAGATGAGAAATGGAATCATGTGTCATTAAATAGAATGTTTTTTTCTTTTTGCAATCATTCGAAATCCAGTTTTAATTCGATTTTTTTAACGCCAAAAAAAAAGTAAACATTGGCATTTGATATCATTCTTCGAAAAGGAATAAAATTTTACCGTTTGAAGAAAAAATGTTTGTATTTAAATCCGCAGTTCGAGGCTTCCATTACTATCAAAAGATTTGGCAACCAAAAGCAGACAAGATTTTGGATTGTGCACAAGAAGAAAACAATCCATACGATTTTTTTGCAATTAAAGTATGTGAAAGAGGTACAGGAGGTATCGTTGGTCACCTACCTATGGAAATTTCGCGGCCAACAAAATTTTTGTTAGACAGAGGTGGAAATGTTACAGCAACGTTGACCTCAACATCATATCGAACCTCACCAATCGTTCAAGGAGGTTTAGAAATACCTTGTAGACTAGAAGTTCGCATGCCTTCTAGCACGATGAAGAATAAGGCTATTGTTGAAAAGTACAAAAAAATGTTAGATGTCTTGTATTATGAGCCCGACGAAAGTGCAGTAATTGGCTGTTTTCTACATCATGAAGCTAAGATTGTAGATAGTGATGATAGTATTAAAGAGACAAGAAAAAAGAAGAAGTCCCGAGAACACAAGGATGTGGAAAAAGAAAAATACCATGACATACGAAACTTATTCAAAAAACAAAAAGTTGGTGCAAGTTCTCCTGTACAAACTACTGAAGATATAAATAGTGAAGATATTATTATTTTAGACTAGATGTATAGATCTAAATTGGAGGAAAAAGTCTTTAAGAAGATCGAATTGCCTAGTTTCCTTCTTTCCTGGTGTAAAATTTCCCTTTGCATTGGTCTTCTCCCTGTAAGATTGAAGTTTCCGTAATAAACAGTTTGCTTAACCATAGAAATACGAAAAGAGAAAGAATCACAACACTCAGCTGGCCTATTCAATTTTCTATTGTTCTTTCGTTACAAAAGAACATCGGCGCGTCCTCGTTACAAGTCCTTTTTGTGCGTGAAAAAGCTAATAATTAAGCTCACGAGAATTTCGCCGACAAATAACGAGAAAACAAGAGGTTTTCTTTTAGTTTTTTTAAAGTGTTCCCGCCAATGAAACGATGTCTTGATAAGGCAATTGAGTTAAACATTTATTAATTCAAACTTACTAGTATATGAAGAAGAAGAGAAGCAAGAGAGACACCATTTTTACAACGAGAAAAAAACAACACAAATTCAACAACAGTTATTTTAATAACTACTTAGACTTCACAGAATCCTGATTGCAAGTGAGTTCAATAATCATTTATCTTTCATTATGCGGAGTTTTTTTATCAGGGACGCCGGCTGTCAGTAGATATAAGGATTTTTAGAAACAGTATTTTTCGTATCTAATTTTTTAATATTCGGTCTTAATCCGTGTCTCTTTATTAAATGTTTATAAACATGGCGCACCCTTTTTATTTCAGAATGGAAAGACATATTGAAAAGTTACAAAAATTATGCAGACTCTATGGTTCTAAAATAAAGACAAATTCTGGATACTTAAATCCTAAATCTATTCAAGATTATGTCGATGTTGTTGCGAAGTATGGTATTCCTTTCAAAGAAAATGTTGAGGTAATTTTTTATTGCATTTTTTATTATTGTTAAGTTTCCATGATTAAGTAAATATGACTTCTTTTTTCTCTTGGTGTCTTCATAAGGCTGAAGTGTCTTAAAAAAAACATTATTTTATATATAGATCTATCCAATTCTTCTCTGCAATACATGCAAGAAAAAACTAGACAAAGTTCGAACAACTGGTGTACTCGTTTCCATCAATTTACCAGAATTTATACCACATTCTGAAGAAGAGTGTAACATCTGTTTCCAAAGTGGATCGTTTATGCTGAAAAATGAAAATGTCATTTACTGGAAAGTTGTTGATAGGAAGCTAAATGAAGTTGGATTTACAAAAGTGGCTAGTATAGTTAAAAGCAGATGCTATGTTAAACTGTTAATGGCTGAAAATGGAAACAATCCTCTCGTATTATATATTTATGATGATATGACATGGAAGCTTTCATTGCATGATCGTACAGTGGACCACTTCGAAAGTTGTCCTGATCAAATCAGAAACGATAATGTAGAAATGTTTTGCACCTTCCTGAAAACAGTGACTATCTGTGAAAGTTGCAAATCAATAAGGAACAATTTAAGAAAAATTAGACAACGCATGAACACATCTACTACACCAGACCAATTTACAAATTTACAATACTTATTTTCGATGAACTTGTGAGTAAATACAAAAAGCTTGTGATTACTAAAAATCAAGCTGTTAGGCAAGTTGCAAAATACTCGTTAACAATAAATCGATATCTAGATAAAGAAGGAGTTGTTAACAACTCTTTTCATGATGTCTGTACAAATGTTTTATCGTCACAGAAAACTGAGTTTGAGGATGGTTCCCCACAACAACTTCTGTGGCAACAGCAACTGGAGCAAGCATCCAAAGGAGACCCACGATCAATGAGATGGCACCCACTTATAATCAGATGGTGTCTGAGTATCTATGTGACATCACCTGCAGCATATAGACATATTACAAGCAAGCGGAATTCATTTTTAGTTCTACCACATGTTAACACTTTGAAGAAGTACCTTCAATTTACAGAACCACAAAGTGGTTTTAGCAGTGATATTTTGGAAAGACTCATTGAGGATTCAGATATTGAGCATTTGTCAGAACAACAAAAGAATGTCAGTTTAATTTTCGATGAAATGAAAATAAAATCTGGTTTAGTGTATCGCAGATCATCAGGTAATTTTTATCATTACTGTTTCCTTGTTATGAACTATACAAACTGTACTTAAATCATACCATTTTGCATTTTTCAGGCAAATTGATTGGTTTCACTGAAATGGGTGACTTGAATGAAGAAATAGCACGTTTTGAAGAGAAATGTAAAGGTGATCATGAGGAAAGAGACTTCTCCACTTATGTCAATGTTTTCATGGTTCGAGGGATTTGTTCAAAGCTGTGTTATCCTTTTGGTTATCATGTCAATTTGGGATTTACTGCTGACCAGCTGTTTCCGGTGGTTTGGGAGGCGACCTATGTGTTGGAGATGATAGGTTTTAAGGTTCCAGTTTGGGTGTGCGATGGAGCATCTCCAAATAGAAAATTATTTAAAATTAATGCTCTGGAAGACGACAACTGGACTTGGAATCTTTTTGAACCAACAAGGAAGATTTTTTTCATGTCAGATGTCCCTCATCTATTAAAGACAACACGTAATAACTTGGAAAATTCATTATGTAATCGCAATTCAAGAAACTTACATGTAAGTATTAAGTATATAATTTTTTTAACTTTCCAGTGTTGAAAGCCACTATCATTTCTTTGTCACTAACTGATTCTAATTACATGTATTTTTTTTATGTGCAACAGATATTTTTTGAAAAAATATCTTAAATTCTGTTTGTTCTAGGTTGATGGTAAAGACATCAGTTGATGTTTATGAGTGGGATTTGTTACAAAATCCAGATGTTCTTGGACTAAGATTGCTACCGAAATTAACTGAGTACCACATCTATTTGCAACCTAGGCAGCGCATGAATGTAAAACTTGCTGCACAGGTAAACTACTTTTTCTATCTACAATAGTCTGTCATTAACATTATACTATTGACATTGCAATTTTTATTGCCACTAAATCTTATGTTTTTAGGTTATTAGCAACTCTGTTGCTCTGGCCCTTGAACGACGAGGGAATCCAGCATTGGAATCAACCATAAAGTTTATAAAACTTTTTAACCGAACATTTGATTGTTTAAATGTGATGCACAAATCAGGGTGGAAGAAAGAAGATCACAAACCCTACACATCTGTAGAAGATCCTCGATTTGTTGTAAGGTTTTGTATAATACTTAAGTGACACTATTAACTGTATCCATCTGTTTTCTTTGAGGGATGCTTTTGTTATACAAATACTGTAACAGTGCAAGGGAGAAAATCTTAAACTAACGAATTGCTGTACTTATTTTTAGTTTTTGCAAGATGTTCTTAATTATTTGGACCGCTGGAGGGCAAATGCCAACAATGTTCTTGGAATGACTCAAGATGAAAAGAATCGCCTGTGCCTCAGTTTTCAAACAGATCATGGGTGGCATTTAACAAGTACGTTCTAACAATATTGTTTTCTGCTCTAAAAGTAACAATGTATGCAAGTCATATAGGGCCAATAATTACCAATGAGAATGAAAATTGATTATCACCTGTTTTTCAGTTAAATCGTTTATCGAAATTTCAAGACTGCTTCTCAACGAAGGGGAAACCTACATTTTGAGCGAAAAGTTCTCACAAGACCACCTTGAAGAACATTTCGCAAAGCACCGCAGAAGTGCAGGTTGTAATGTTAACCCAACTTTGGACCAATTTCAAAGACAGGAAGTAACATTCAACGTTATCAAAAATGACTTAATTGGAGACTTCAGAGGAAATACGCGCGGTCGTCCTGACAACAGACCCTTACCGGATATTAATGATCAGACTTTACCACCTAAAAGACCTCGAAAGCTGTAATTTATGTAGTTATTATATTATGATCCGAAAATTTGTTGACATAGTTTGTATAAGTGGTAAACTTTCGAAAGGCAGAGTTAAATTGCATCCACGCGCATTTTCTATGTAATAATTTTGAAAAAACAGAGCAGACTTATTTATTGTTTTTTCACATTTCATCATTCTAAGTATATTCTCAACTTTGTTTAAAAGACCAAACAGTCTACACATTCGAAAATTTGGAGGGAAGAGGAAGGAAAAGGAAAAGGAGAATTTGATTTTGTTTGTATATACATTATTATTGATGTATTGGTTGTGTAGAAATTTTGAACTAATCAAAAGTTTTCTTAAATTCTCATGTTGTTTTATCTTAGGTAATAACTCTTCGGTACCGGTTTTTCTTTACAAAACACTTAGAAATAACTCTGAGTTTATTATGCCATTGTGTCAAAACCTCTCAAACATACAGTTAATCTAACAAGATCAGATCATTAAGGTTTGTGGTCAAAACTTTGTTATTTACGTCTGTGATAAACGAGCAAAACTTGTTATTGCCTCGTTCTTTCAAACGCAAATAACAGACTTATAACCATAAAGATAGCATGATCGCATCTTGTTAGCTTAACACACTCCAAATGAAAATTAAGTCGATTTAGAAAAAGCTTTATCAGATAAAATAAAGATAAATCAATTAATCAATCACGACAAATAAGTACATTAATTATGATTCCCGTAGATCAATTCGGTATGACTTTTGAAACCGCTTTCGCCATGAAGCCCTGGTTTAGGTTGTCCACTTACATATCCCGTTCTCGTGTGATGGTAGACTACATAGCTTTTTCTTCCTCTTTTTGACGTAGCACACCTTGCATATTTTGGTGACACGACTGAGGCTTCTGCAAAATGTCATGTCAACTATTATTGCACTGCAGAACGGCCAAAACAAAGTTTTCGTATATGATTCGTAAAATAATGATGCGAGTAGCGGATCAAAAATTGCAGAATAAGCGGAGTAATTTCGAACTATTTATATCGGCAGTGGGTCTTAACATGCAGTTTATCTAACAATTTCAGACCATCAAATCTTTATGCTTAAAACCTTTGGGATGATGAAGATTTTGGACACGTTCTTCCAAGAGACTTTTCACCGAGAAGTTTCAACAGGTACATCATGCCAAAAGTGAAAAATTGTCTCATTACATGATGATCGAAAACACTGAAAAATTAACGAATGATCAAAATGATTGGCGATTTTTGAATTTTTTTTACTTATTGTTTTGTTTTTCTCATTTTAGTTGGATAAACATTGCCTTTTTATTGAATTATTTACCACCCGAAAACCTTAAGCCAGCTACCAGTACAATCCAGAAACGATAAATCGTGATAACGAAAATGCCAGCGTAAAATAGAAAGAACTGACATAACTAAAATCATTACCTAAATCTTGATTTGTTCTAAAAAGGATAAGAATTAAGAAACCATTTGTCAAGGCGGCTATCTCCACTATAGTTACAATAATAATTACAAATAAAAAGATAGCAGAAACACAAAATTGATATCATTACAAATTACTAAGTCAAAGTTTTTCTCAATGCAGGTTCAGCCAACTTTGACACAACAACTGTTTTTTTAGCCTTTTCTTCGCATGAAAGTTTGTTAAGTTTTCTTCTGATCATTTCCACATAGGAATTAACAAATGAACGAGCATGAATATCAATCCATTTATCAATTATTTGTCGTTTCAAAATTTGTTTCAGCTTTGAATTGTCTAAATTCCTATATATACTCGTTGAGTCAAGTCAAGAGGTCAAGTAAATAGGAGGGTAAAAACACTTACTACATATATCCAAGTGATTTTTGTAGTAGGAAATTCTGATGTAAGTCTTTTTACAGAAGGGGCACTGATCGGTTTGTCCTCGGCGATTTTATGGCCACATGAATATCATTTTCATCGCAGAACTGAATACTTGGTAAAGAACACATCATATCTTCAGATCTAGCAGAAAGCTCGTTTATTTCGTCAATATCAATGTCATCTGGTATATCTACTTCAACGCTTTCGAAAACATTGAATTCATTTAAGCTTGCCTCATCAACAAAATCGCATTCACTCAGTTCAACATCTATAACATCAACAACAGGCTCTTCGGTCTCCATCTTGTATTCTTTCTTTCGTTAAAATGAGTGCACGTGAAAAATTCTCGTCAAAATGTCGCACTAATTATTACCGAGTAGAGTAAAATTATTACCGAATTTTACGCATATTTTAGTTAATTTATTCTTAACTTTAAATTTTTTAATTTTGAACATCCAATCAGAAACTTTATGTATTGTTAACATAGAATAATTGAACCTATTAGTTATGCAAACTATGTTTGTAAAAAACAATATCGATACCTGCAATCAGGACGCGCCATATTTCAAAAGATCTTAAAGTGTTGTGGTTCTTTCTCTTTTCGTATTTCTATGGCTTAACAAATTTAAGTTTATTCTTACGGATCACTGATCTTTTACAGATTTTTGCGGAATTTATTTTTGCGAGTCAAGATTCTTCTTACAATTTGCGGAATTTATTTTTGCAAATCAATTTTTTTTCTACAATTTTGCGGAATTAATTTTTGCGGATGAATGAATGTTCTTTGTTTTTTTTTGGAACTTATTTTTGCGAAAAAGGGCAAAATCGCAAAAATAAATTCCGCAAAAATTTATTTCGCAACATTTTCTACCATTTCTAGTATAAATTTTTTCCCTAAATGATGATGGTAAATGATGATCAAATGTGTCAAAATTTTCATCGAAACTGCGAGTTTCATGGATTTTGATGGAACTTTTGACGAATTTGCACCAGCCTTAATACTAGAAAATAAAGGTTGGTGTTTACAATTAGTTATTCCTATCTATCTGAATATACCTAATGGGAAATTTCTGCCTATTTGTTGTTTTGTCGTTCAAAAGCGGAATATTGAAAAGCGCCTAGTTTGTTTTTATCTAATTAAACATTCTTTTTATCGAACTTTTAATTTCGTTTGAAATTATCGTGGCATGATGCAACACTGCTCTCATTTACAAAACAAGAAACTTTTGACCCGAAGTAAGTAATGATCATATTCAGTAAACAAACCGATGTATCCGTTGCTTCTATATATTAGCTTTCTAGTTCAGAATGACCTTTTTTGAACAGAATGCAATGCCATGTCATAACGAGGCTATCATTATCTACATCTAAGGATGACAACTGATTTGGTCATCATATGACCACTGACCGCGCAGACCTTTCCCGAATTTCTGTTTTTCGGTTTATCAATGTTCACTTCCTTCTCATCATCAGAATTGTTCCTGATAAAATGTTAAAAAATATGTGAACTAAAATCGTGATGTTCAAGTAGAAATAAGAAATAGTCAAAAAACAATATATTGAATATTGAACCAGCATTGAAAGTCATTTTGCAATAGATCAAGTCACAGTTCGAAATCCCTTTAGATACAATGGTGCGCAAAAAATGTTTTCAGAAAATGCAAGCTTTGAATTTCAAGCTCGTCCACTGAAGATCAGTCTTCTGCAACGAGCTTGTCAGCTGGCTCCATCCACATACACGTCAAGCCATTCTAAACAATTTAAAACTTGCAAAAAATAATTACCTGACACCAGTTAAAAATTCAAAAGAAATAAAGGAAAAATGTAACTGTAACCACTTGCTAAGAAGACTTTCTGCTAAGAAAATGAATGAATAGATAAAATATATAAAAACCATTTTTTAAAATACCCTTCGGCGCGAGTCTGTCCCCAGAAACCGGAAAGTCGCGCATGCGTACCAAAGTCATGATGAAGATATTTAACTGACCGCTTAGATGGTAACTATTTTTTTCTGTTTTTTCTTTAAAATGAATAACATTGTAAAAACTACAACCAACTAATACAGGAAATAGTAAAACAACGATGATAGGGATTTGGATATTTATTACAATTTATTTATTACAATGTGATTCTGTTTACATGAACCTGTGTTTTATCTTCCAACCAAGCATGCTGTCAAAACTTAAAGAAAACGGGCTTTGTTGTGAATTGCACACAAAATTTTGGTAAGTCGAAGTTAAATTTTTAGAATTCTGTAATCTGTTCAGTTTACCCAACGCTATAATTCGTTAGCAAGTGCGGCTTTACAGCACAAAACTATTCCTATACTAGCTAGATACTGTAATATTGTACTAAATTTGAAACACAAATATCACAGTAAAGTGTGCAAAATGTATTGTACCTTGAAAGTTTTTGCCACTCAACGGCACCAAAGGTGTTTATTACTTAACCATGTCTATCGAAAAAATCGTTCAAGGTTATTTTAATCAATCTCATATCATGTTTGGTGAAAGTGCTGGTCGGCAATGTGTCTGCTGTAGTCTGTATGCAGTTTCTTTCACAATAGTGAAATCCCCAGGTCATTGGACCTCCAATGATTTAGATCTTATTTTGAAAAATGGAGATAGATTGTATAAATCTTTGAATAAAAACACATTCTTGGCAATTTCTGGTTTGCCAAATAGTTTCCCAATGTTTGAAGGTGGTTCGGAAATTAAAATTACATATCTCAACTCTGAATTTGGCTTTTTAAATTACGGAACTGTTCCAAATTTTTTACCTTTCAATAACAACAGAAGTGTAGATGGGATTCTTCTTATTCTCAAGGGTGTCTGTAAATTAGAAATTAGGTGTCTGTGTTTCTTTAATTGGTCGTAAAAATTGCATTTACTTAATGGATTCTCATAGTCGAGACATTCAAGGTCAAGCTACTGCTGATGGCTATTCAGTGTTGATAAGATTTAAGAATAAGGAACAATTGGAAAAGTACCTTCATTCTACTTATATTCATACAGGAGATGAAAATATTCAATACGAATTTCAATACATAAGTATTCAGCGTGAAAGTAAGGAAATTGATTTTGCTGCATCATATGTGAGAATGAAAGACTGTCTGAAAAAATCTCGTAAACGTAGGGCCTCAAAGCTCAATAAAGAGAAATCTTGTAGACGAAAAACTTTGGAGACTAACAAAGAAAAAGCTAGCAAATATAGACAATCTGATTATTTCAAAGATAGTGATCGAAAACAAAAAGATGAAGACCATAGTTATTCTACTAGAGTTGAAGCTTTTAAAAAAGCAATATATGATGGCCAATATTACATATGTGTAATTTGTAATCGGACTCTTTATCGCAAAACTGTTAGACGTTATTATGAAAATTTGTACAAAATGAATGTTTCCCAATTAGATACTGCAATCCTTAGCTATAATTCTAAGACCTATATTTGTATAACATGTCATACATACTTGAAGAAAAATGAAATTCCTCCACAAGCAGTATGGAATAAATTGGAAGTTTCAGATCTCCCTTCCTCAATTAGAAATTTGAATAAGTTAGAAAAGATCTTAATTTCAAAAAGAATATTATTTAAGAAGATTGCAATCATGCCAAAAGGACAGCAGCTAAAAGTAAAGGGACCAATTTGCAATGTTCCAATACAGGTGGAAACTGTAACAAATTGTCTTCCCCGTGGTATGGATAGTAGTGGATTGCTATTTGTTAAGCTCAGGGAGCGAATTAAGGGATCGCGAATCGCGAATCGCGATCTGTTTTTTCAAAATAGCGATCGATAATACTTTTGCGATCTACATTTTTTTCAGATGTAAACTAAAAACATATCAAAAAGCATTTATTTCAGTGTTTATCCTTTTTTTCTTTTTTCTTTCATTCAAATTACGCAAATCTGGGGGAAACTACTTGTTGCTTCCTGTTATTGTTAAATATTTTTCTTTAATAAAAAGATCACACGATGTGAAACGTTTTCCTGATTTTCTTTCTTTTTGTGATTCCTTTATAGTAAAGTTGGTAAAACGTTTTACACTTTTGCCGCATGCTGTAAAGAAGTGTTCCTACAATTCACATAAACTTTCTGATTTCTGATTATGTTTTTATAAACGGTAAAAACGAGTATATATAACAGTAACATTATAAAACGTGTTTACACACTCGAGAAGCGTTCCATAAAGAAGACATTGCATATTTCATCTTTATCATCTGTCACATGTTCGCAACAACTTGTAATAAAAGAAAATGGCATCTTCCAGTAAAGCAGTATCAAAAGATAACAAAGCAAGCCTCAAGACTTGTAAGAAATGGGAAGTATTGTTTGGTTGCTCATTAGCATTTGACATGACTGGCAATTCTGTCACAAGATTACGATGCCAAACATGCAAGAAGTGGGAGCCCAGAATTAAACATTGCAAAGGTTTTCAGGCGACCTGGTTGAAGCCAGGGTCAGAAAGTGTAAAAAAGGACAGTTTGAACACTGATGTCAAAAGTGCACAGCACAGGGAGGCAAAAAGATTAGAAGAAAAAAGTAAAATGGGCGCATTGCCGTATTTGGAGCGAGTTGTGAGAGAGACACCTATAGGAAGAGGTGTCCAAAGAATGTGCGATAAGGATCGGGAAGTGATGCGAACCAAGTTCAACTGGGCATATCACGTCGCAAAGAGTGAACTTCCGTATAAGGAATACCCAAAACTATTAAAAACCTTTCGTAAAATTGTTGATGGTAAACTTCCAAGTATCGGAAACGGTTATGCTACCGATAGAGCTGGGGCAATATTTATTGATGTGATGGGTGATCGTTTGAAAGATGATTTAAGGACGGAGATAAAAAACCTACGTTTTTTCTCTATTTTAACTGACGGCAGCACGGACAGTGCTAATTTGGAGAAAGAGGCAGTTTACATTTTGAGACTTAAAAACGGCATCCCCACTGTAACATTTCTGTCACTGCTTCAACCATCGCTTGGAACTAGCAGTGAAAGACGCTTTTAAAAACACCACATTCATGAAGATCGACGAAATGCTCAACGAACTTTATAAGCTTTATCAATACTCACCCAAACGCTTAAGGGAGCTGAAAAGATTTGCTGAGGCCTTCGACGAGACGGTTCCGAAACCTTCAAAAGCAAGTGGGACTCGTTGGATCAACCACAAGATTCGAGCGATGTTGATTGTACTTGAAAGTTATGGTGTTTTTATACAGCATGTCGAATCATTGTCACAAACTGATTTGTAAGCAAAAAAACGAGCCGAACTAGCGGGTTTCGTGACGAAATGGAAACACGCGATTTACCCAACTTGCATTGCTCTATACCTCGATATTTTGTCTCCTTTAAGAAGACTTAGTTTGGCTTTTCAGCAAGAATTGCATGACCCTGTCAAATCAGTACGCCGTGTGCAGGAGTTTAATTTTACGATGGCAAAGCTCCAGATTTTGATCGAAAACACCTTGGATGACCCAGCTAACAGTATTTTAACTCATTTATTTTATTTATTTATTTATAATAATATTTATACAGGATAACCTATTCAGTATAATATATAAAAATATGTCTTACTGCTATCAATTAGGGTCCTGTTAAACGTTAGGATAAAAGTTAAAAATATATGATTTATGCAAATATCAACATGCTAAAACTAAATGCTAGATTAAAGTAAGAAACAATAAAACATGTGCTCGTGAGAACCTCTGATTTGATAAAACGATGAGAAACAAAAAAAACAAAAAAAACCCACTAAAACCACTGAAAAGTTTTATAGAAATGAATTACTTAAAATACTGAGATAATTTTGTTTTAAAACTGTATATATTGACATCATTAATCATGTGTCTCGGTAAGGTATTGTATATTTTACTTGCCATAAATCTAAATGAGCGATGGCCATATTCCGTACGAATTACAGGAAGCCGTAGCAACGAATTCGTACTTCTGGTATTATGGCGGTGGCTCATCAAGACAAAATAGTCATCAAAGTTAACACATAATTCATTGTCTATACTCTTTCGAACCAGAAGACAACAGTTCTTTTTTATTGTGCCCTCGATCGAATTGATGTTCTCCGATGGTATAATTTTTCGTGCGCGATTGTCGATTGACTGGAGCTTTTTTCGTTGAGTACACGTCAAGTTAAGGTTAACCATTCTGCTGTATGTAATTACAGGAACAATCATCGCCAGATAAATTGCTTTTGCAGCTTTAGTTGTGAGGTATGGTTTAATTTTAAGCAGGAGACGCAACCGGGATGTCGTCTTCTTATATGACAAGATAAAATCTTCATTGAGATTGAGTGATGTGTCTAACTCAGTTCCAAGGTATTTATAGTGTGTTACGGTATTGACAATTTGATTTCGGTATTTGATGCAAAATGGCTTCGTTAATTTCTTCAGTTTTTGAGGTGTACCAAACAACATTGCCTCAGTTTTTCCTTTTCTCATGTTAAGGATAAGTTCGTTATCATAACACCATTTTGATATTTCATCCATGTCATAGTTAAGTTGTGTTTCAATAACGTCGATTATTTTTCCTCCACAATATAAAACAGTGTCATCGGCATATTTAATGATTTCAGAATGCTTCAAGTTGTCAGCAAGATCGTTAAAATACAACAAGAACAACAGTGGACCTAAAATGGTACCCTGTGGTACACCCATTGTGAGGTACTCCTTTTCCGAAGATACACCATTATAGACAACATACTGTTCACGGTTGAATAAGTAATCAGTAAACCATAGAAGATCACTTTCCCATATGCCATAAGAAGTGAGCTTTGACAAGAGCTTACTATGGCTCAGTGTATCGAACGCTTTAGTTAAGTCTATGTAAACCGCTCCAACAATTTCCCCCCTGTCTACATGATGTCTTATGCTATCGGTGAAAGATATGGTTGCCAGATTGGTGGATCTTTTGGCTCTGAAACCATACTGGTTACGATGGAGAAGGTTGTTCTTTTCAAGATAATCAATTAATTGACCATGTACTATTTTCTCTATTATTTTGGCAACTGTTGGGGTTACAGAAATGGGTCGATAGTTGTCAAAGTCACATTTCGTTCCACTTTTGTAAACAGGTGTAATCTTTGCCGTTTTCCAAGCTAATGGAACCTGACCACTGGATAGGGATAAATTTATCCCATACGTTAATGGAGCTGCTAGCACTCTGCTACAGTCTTTTAAAATAAAAGTAGGTATTTGATCGATACCAACCGCCTTTTTGCGCTTCAAAGACTTCATAAGTTTTTTTACAGTCTCAACGGATACAAGGTGTAGCTTGAAACGTTTGGTGGTACGACTTTTAATTGTGTAATGAGATCGCCAGACAAAGTTACGTAATGGCATCGATAAGCATTTGAGTGTCTTAGCAATAGATGAGAAAAATTTATTAAAACCATTCGAGATTTGTTCAGGTTTAGATGTTGAACCATTTTTAGTTTTAAAGGAAGCAGAAATGCTTTTCTTTCCTTTACTTGGATATAATTTCTTTATTTTAGTCCAGAAGTTATCCGGATTATTTTCGTTTGCCTTCATTAAGTTTTGATGGTAGTCAGCTTTTGCTTTCCTAACAACGTTATTTACAAGATTACACATTTTAATAAAGTCACGTTTATCATTTTTTGATTTGCTTTTCCTCGATTTCCGATACAGTTGATCTCTTTTGTCCATTTTACGTTTAATGGTATCAGTTAACCAAGGGCTTGGCTTCCCTTGTACTTTCTTGGTTGTATTTGGAATCATTTGATCGATAGATGTTCGTATAAAATCATTCATGATATCCCATGCTTCGTTAGCGTTCGTTGAATTATAGACTTCATTCCAGTCACATGCTGCTAAGTCGCTGCAGAGTTTATTAGGGTCATATTTTCTCATATTGCGGCATTGTATTGTTTTGTGTTTATGTTTGATATGATTTAGTTTCCGTGTGCAGCCAACCATATCATGATCACTATATGCTGTGGGTATTACTATTGAGTCTCTAATAGAAGATGGATTATTTGATGTTATTATGTCAATTAATGTTTCGGACTGATGGTTGATACGAGTAGCGCTTTTTATGAGCTGTTTGAGACCGAAGATTTGTAAAGTAGCTTTTATGTCGTCGTGATTACCATTCTTCAGATAATCAACGTTGATATCTCCCATAACAATCAACTCGTTGCAGTGATTATTTGCATTTGATAATAACTCATGAAATATTTCACAAAAGTTTGGATGTAAATATTTCGAGTTATCCGGGGGTCGGTAAATAATGCAGATCAAAAATGATTTTGACTTCGGAGGCATTAATTCCAGCCATAGAGCTTCAATTTCATGTTTCTCAAGATCTTCTCTTCTTCTCCAATGTTCCCCTTCAACAAATTTGTTTGAGATGTATGCTGCAACGCCGCCACCGATACCTTTACTTCGATCTCTTCTTACGAAAGAATAATCATTTAATTTAAACAAGTCCTCCGGTTCACTAATGTCTGTATGCGTTTCACTAAGAGTCAGAACATCGATATTTTTAAAACTCGAACAGAGTTCTGTGATATTGTCAATATTATTCCATAATCCTCTTACGTTATGATGAAATAAGTGCAATCCTTTCAGTGATGTAATTCTTTCTAAGTCAGGATTCGATCGAAGATTACCAGGTCCCGGGCACTGTTCAATATCACCACAAAGTAAAAGTAGTATATCAAAGTATAAATATTTTGAGCGCGACTTGTATCTCAATTTTCTGTCGTGGATCCATAAAGTTGAGTTAAAAAAATTCTCTCTTTCTTCGACTATATTCACAGTATCAACATTTAAGCCAAGAATATCAGACGAAGTATAACATTTCTTCCTTATCCATAATGATATTATTATTATCGCAGTAATCGATAAAATTTTTACAGCAAGCTGCAAGAGCACTGCCATTATACCTATATTATACCTATATGAAGTTTGTGAAGGCGGTGGTAGAAATTGAAGAAATTGGTGATGTAAAAAAGTACAAGTACCAAGGGGTAAAGCTTTCTGATTATGAAAGAGTTAACGAGAGGATCAACGAAAAGTACCGCGAATCCATTGTTAATATTTCCGCGTGCATGCAGAATCGATTTGAAGAAGTCCACACAGCTCCTTTTTTTCAGCACATGGTCCCTCTACTAGATGTTCAAACGTGGCCAAAAGTTATCAACGATTTTGGGGAAGAATTCCTTGCAGAGCTGTCCACTACATTTGCAAAATTATTAGATAAGAATGGCTGTAAACGAGATAAAATTCCTAATGAATGGATTTGCCTAAAAACATTCATGCTACCAATCATTCAAAATCACCAAAAGGCTAAGTATTTGGATATATGGGAAATTGTTTTTACTAGCGATGCTATTTTACGTGAATGTTGAAATGTTCTTGATTTGTTTGAGTTGTTGTTGATATGCCCATTCACCAATGCCAAATTAGAACGCATGTTTTTCAGGGGCGGACGCAGAAATATTTTTTAGGTACAGCTCAACTTTTCGGATTCCAATAAGTATTCCGATTCCCGATTTTTATTCGGGACAACCCGATTTCCGGAAAATGCCGTCCGAAAATGTGCGATCATTTTAACAGACGAGTTCTGTCGTAGTTACTCACGGTGAACACCCCAGACACCAAAATTACCTTTCACTAAGCATTGCAACCACAGAGCCATAAAGATAGAAGCCAAAATTTAAAACTTTATTCGATATTAGCACAACTAAAGTAAATACAACATAATATAAAATGTCAACGTCTTTTATGTACAAAGTCATAAAACTAGTATTCTATATCCAATAAAACATGTTCCTTCTGTTGTACGAAAAACCTCCTAGCATGCTCACTTTCAAGAAAGTTCCAGTTCCAGACTTGATTAAATTAATTTGCTGTTTGTTGCTGCAGCAGTAGGTGCTGATACTGTTAATGTTTCTAAAAAGACAGACAATGAACAATTAAGATATGTTACATTATAGTAAATTAGTATGATATATAGTAACCATTAACCATTCAATTAACTGATTTTGCAATCTCTAAATAAAATACAGATCATGAAATCTTACTTAAATTCCATGGTTAAATTGACAGGGTACACCATGTGAAGGTAAGATATTGGATTTGGAATCCCAAAAGGAGAAATGCAAATGCAAGTAAATGCAAATCAATCATATCATTTTTGGATATAAAACAAAGTCTAGTCAATATTCAAACTAGCAATCAGAAGTATTTCTATCTATTGTTGTACATTGTACAGTCCATACTTACTAAAGCAAAACTGTAAACACAACTAAATACTTCCTATTTCAAGCTATAATGGAGATGACTATAAACAGGACAGCTGAAGCCATGCGACATGTTCAGTGTACATTTCTCATGACGTTTATCAAAACTTATTAACTTTCCTACAAGAAAGCACACAATACAAATAGTTAATAACAATCATGCAGTTTCTCTTTTTTCTTATCACTTGATCTTCTGGGTATTTGTTGCCAATTTTCATTTCTTTTTATCTTAACTGTTTTATGTCTTTTTATTGTAAATACAAGCAATTATTGAGCTGTGTATAAGTAAGATATCAATCTGAATATTTTTTAACCTGAAGATGCCACATAAGCTTGTACTTGGGGAATAACACCACGAAGAATAAGCATTTAGCCTTTTCAACAGAAATGACTGTCCATATGTTTTTTAGGAAAAACACAGGATTTCTATAAAGAACCAGACTTTTACAAAGAAAACCAAGAACCAATGGAACATAGCGATTATGGGGAAAATGCTTGAGGTCTCCTCAAAACAAAACATGGATAGTGAGATTGAAGGGTAACTCCTTACAAGGCTACATTAACTGATCAAGCGTTGATTTAATTTTGCACTGATTTAAATGATGAATGTTGTGATTGAATTTCAGTTTGCTTCCACATTAACTAAAATAAACCTATCAGTTACATCTGAAACATCAGAGGATACACAGAAATGCAACAAGGAAATAAAATTTTTACGACTTTTTAGAAACGGTATTACTTAAGAATCCCCTAGACAATTTTATTAGACAATTTTATACTTGAAGGTATGGTTTTAATTT
The DNA here is from genome assembly GCA_027922465.2 of Turritopsis dohrnii. Classification (NCBI taxonomy): domain Eukaryota; kingdom Metazoa; phylum Cnidaria; class Hydrozoa; order Anthoathecata; family Oceaniidae; genus Turritopsis; species Turritopsis dohrnii. The sequence continues at coordinate 273,545 of BQMF02000341.1, forward strand.
TATTGTAACATATACCTGAAGATGTTCGAGAGAACACGAGAGAAAGCTTTGTATAATTTTTAAAATATATTCAACTTTTGTTTCTGAAAAAATATATTAATCTCATGGCTGCATACTTCAACAAAACACAACAAGGAAATGTTTCCTTTAAATATTTATCCTTGATCTTTAGCAAATGCTTTTAACAACAAATGGTTGTTAATGGCAAACATATAAACAACAAATGGTGATCACTGTAAAATGCAGAGTTGGGCTGTGAAGTATTAATCATGTAAGAGCCCCTAACAAACTCACTGACGAATTATTTCCAAATAAAGCTAGCAAAACATATAGCTATACAAACAGTTATCACACCAAAATATCTCAAGATAATGTAATAATTTTTAAAAATCAAAGTTAACGTAATGTAAGTAGCAAACTCTGTATTTTTTTTATCACTACTAGTGTACCATTTTCAAACTACATAACAAGTTTTTAAAGTAATCAAGACAACATCAACAACTCGGAGTAAAATTCCAAAGTTCAGAGTTTAGCAAGGCAAAAGATAATAAAAAATCATGAAATTATGTTCTTTTTCCACAAATTTACAAATATATCAAGAGTAGAGATATGTGTGAACAAATTATATTGAATCTAAACTCACATTCATCTTTGTTTATTTGTTCTGCATTTAAATTAAACAAATTAATAATTAAAACAAAACAAACAAAACTGGTGAAGATTTAAAAAATACGAAGTTTTAATAAAAGAGAAAACATAAACTTACTTTGCATCCATCACGATGTTTTCTTTCATCTTCTGCAAGGTATTTCTCAGCTCTAAAGTCCCTTTTCGTTTGGAGAAATAAAAAAGTCTTGGAGAACAATGATTCTCTGTCGTGGTAAAATCAAGAAAAAGGTTCCACGCACGTGCATGGTATGGGCTTTGAGCTGTATTTGAGCTGTATTTGACCACTCTACCGACGACCGAAAGACCTAAAGGCTTACACTTTGGGCTAAAACCTATTATCGTTCTACGTACTTTAGGCACGAGAGCTGTACTGTTCAAACAGACGGAAGAACGAAAGAATTACTGCTAAGCTACGATTAGGGCTATGGGTGTCGAACTACCGTAGAATCGGGACTTGAGCTGTATCTTTGAGCTGTATCGATACAGCTCAAAACTGTTAGTTATAATTCGTATCATCATAGATCAGAAGTGGCCGCTTTTTGAGCTGTAAAGAAGAACAATCAGGCGGTGGGGTTTGCAGTTATAGCTTACCTAAAATTTGCGAGTCAAATGGGGCGCCAACAAATAATGCGCTAATCCATAGATAAATGTATTAGACAGATTTTTGAGTGACGGCGTCGCGTCGCGTGATAAATGACGACGTAAAAAATCGACGAAAAGAATAGGAGAACGGCCGTAACTCATTTAGTAACCATTCTCTTGACGAAATTTTACTACAGCTTGAGCTGTATGAGCTGTACCCTGCGTCCGCCCCTGGTTTTTAGCATGAATCGTGTGAAAACCGACTGGAGAAATCGCCTTTCAAGAGATCGACTTGACGTCTTGTTACGCATTGGAGAGGAAGGTTGTCAAACTAATGAATATGACCCAGACAAAGATATCGAAACATGGTACAACCAAAAGATACGAAGACTCACTGCCGGACCACACAAATACCCTGGAAAACGAAAGAAGGTACACGAAGATGCTGATGGAGAAAAGGTCATAGATCTAGCGGTTTTGACGTTATCAGATTTGGAGGACGAAGAAGACTCTGATGAAGATTTTGTACTGTGATTATCATTTTATATCTATACTTTTAGTTAATATATTTCAAGTACAAAACTTAAATAAAAACTTAAAAACATGTTATCTTTATCTAACCCTCCGCCTATATTTAAAACATTTGAAACGTTGATAGCATACAACTTTAAAAATATAGCTCAGATACTATGAGAACCCTTGAAGAAAATAGAAACAGCTTTCATCCCAGTTTTCAATTTTGTTTAGAAACAAGACATTCCATTAAAGTTATATAAATTTTGATCGCGAAGATTACTTTTTTCCGATAGCATTTTTGGTCAAAACCGATCGCGACATGCGAAAAAAAATTTTAAAAAATAAATTTTTACTCGCTACGCTCGCAAATTTTCGCGATCGACTTTTTATTACTTAATTCGCTCCCTGATGCTAAAGAGAAAATTGTCTTACAAAGGTCATGTTGTTTTTGAGAGTGTTCGCCCTGGACACTTGAATGAAGTTCTCTAATATTTAAAAAAGGTCAACCCCTTTTATTCGAATATTTTGATAAATGTTGATGACATTACTTAAGAGTTACTTTGTCTGCATGATGTTGATGCCCTTGTAGAACAAAATGAAATTACAATTGATATTGAGGATGACATAGAAAATGATAATCCATTGGGTGAAAATTGTGCTAATAATGATGAAATGTGTATGACACCCAATTTCCATAATCCTGATGATGAAGTATTACACAGCGCTCCTGGTGAAAATAAAAAACCCAAGTCTTTTTTTTGGATGACTTTGTTGAGAAATTAGCTTTTCCATTTCTTTTCCCTAATGGAAAACATGGATATAAAGTATCAAGATCAATCAATTTAACTCCAGGAAAGTACTTTAATCAGCGTTTATCACATTATTCTCAGCGTTTTGCATCTAATGCAGATTACATTTTCTTTGCACATTTTGTGTTACAGCAAATTAATTTGTATAATCAGATGAACATAGCAACAACTAAAGTCAAAGGTATGATAACAGCCAGACAGTTGCAAAATGATTTTGAGGAAACAGTTAACAAATTCATTTGTGAAGATCAGGGTTATCGGTTTATGTCACCAATAAAAGGAAGTCCTGCTTATTGGAAGCATTTCCTGTTAGATGTTCTTGCAATGGTTAAACAGCTGGGGTTACATCCTATTTTTTAACTTTGTCATGTGCAGACTTGAAGTGGGATGAGTTAGTTGTGATAATAGCTCGGTTGAATAATATTGATATTGATAAAGAGAAACTTGATTACTTTCACCGGTGTAACATACTTAATCAAAACCCTGTACTAACAGCAAGACACTTTCAACATCGTGTTGAGTGCTTTTTTAAGGAGATGCTACTTCACAGTGATGGTCCTTTAGGTCAAGTAATAAATTATGTTATAAAAGTTGAATTCCAATTTAGAGGTTCTCCACATGTTCATGCTTTCCTTTGGGTTTCTGACACCCCTACACTTTCATCTGAACAGCTGACCAATATGTATCCATTATCAATCAAGTTGTTCGGACTGATCTGCCTGATACAAATTGTGAGCCTGAATTACATGAACTTGTTTCCCAGTACCAGGTGCATAGACATTCTAATTTATGCAGAAAGTACAAGAATATACCATGTAGATTCAATTATGGACGATTTATTACTAATCAAACAATAGTAGCTGTGCCATTGCCTTCTGATTTGCCAGACTCTGAGAAGTCCAGGATTTTGTTGAAACGTAATAACATTTTAACTAAAGTAAAAAATTTCATCAATGAATTTTTAGATCCATGTAAAACTGATAGTTTTATGAAACATATATCTATCGCAGAAATTCTGGAAGGCCTGAAAATATCTGAATTGGATTATTATAATGCTTTACGAACTTCAGCAAATCAAGACTTCGAAATTCATTACTATAGACCACCGAATTCATGTTTTGTTAATAATTACTTCACTGATGGCCTGTTAGCTTGGAAAGCAAATTTAGATATTCAGTCTGTTTTTAATTATTACAAAGCTGTTTCGTTTATGTTTTCATACTTTTCTAAAGCAGAATCTGAGTCATCTATTGCAATGAAAAAAGCTTCGGATGAACATGGAAACCTTAATTTGAAAGACAGAATGAAAAAACTTGCACTGGCATTTTTATCTCACAGGCAATGTTCTTCGCAAGAAGCAGTGTATCAAATAATGCCAGAGTTGTGGTTGCAAAAATGCTTTCCTGGCATAGTATTTGGTAACACTAATTTACCAGAGAAACGTTACAGAGTTTGTAAATCAAAGGCAGAATTAGAGGAATTACCTCCTGATAGCATCGATGTATTCAAGCACAATAGCTTAGATCGGTATGTGGATAGACCAAGTCAAACCTTTAAGGGTGGCAGGTATCATATGATTGATGACCTTTGTTATGCTGAATTTTTGGCATATTATATCTTAGACTAGCCGCCAAGGCGGCGTCGCTCGCCGCCCATGTCCACCTGCTCTGTATCACTGTATCAATAAACGTCAAATTTCCTTATAAACGGCTCGTACAACTTGTGTTCAACCAGAAGCAGATTCGAAGTCACAACCTCTGGTAAAACCAACCTTTTATCAGTGTAACAATACACTCAAAACGTATAGAGAGAAAATTTCAACTTTTTATTAACTTTTGTTTTAAAAAAAGTTACGCGCTCTAACATGGGTGCTATCAAACGTAAGGGGAAATGGTTTCTCTTCTTAAAAAGTTCACATGGAGGAGAGAAAAAAAGCACGTGCTAAATGAATAAATAGAATAAAAAAACGTTCGATCAGAACGCTTAACAATTAAAAGAAATTAATTTGTTAAAAGAAAAGCAAAAAAAAAAAAAAAAAAACATTTTGTTTTGATATGATACTCTTTTTTTACCTATCGGTTTTTAACCCATATTAGTCTAGTGTCACATATATGTGACATACATATTTAAAGGCTATTTAAGCCATTATTTTCAACCAATTTCGCTGGTTTTTGTTTTTATGTGGCCAAATATTTACTAAATATACGATTTGTAATAAATTTTTCAAAATTTGGATTTTTGGTACTGACCCATTTTAGGTCCCAAAATACCCCAAATTTGGGCAATTTTTTTATTTTTATTTTAAACAAAAATGACAAATGGCAGTGAGTTCAAATTTTCAGAATATGAAATTCATGATTATACGCTTCATGCAAAACAATTTTTAGTGAGATTCTGTGATCTGTAGGGCAGAAAAGACATATGTCCCATAAATGTGACACTGGACATATGACATATTGTATTTGCGTTATGTGAGTAAAATACTCTATATTATGCATGTGTAAACATGTAGGTTTGTACCACAAATTATTCAGAAATTTGAGAGATACATTTTCAGTAGTTGATGGGGTCATGTTGACATTATAACTAATAGCCAGAAAAGTGTCACAAATATGTGACAGTGGACAGGAATCATCCGAAGTTTGATACACTTTCACCCACTTTGTCATGCACTTTTCAGTACTAATCTATCATTTATCCTTAAGATACCATTGCATTGCATCAAATCATTTTTTCGAATGTTTTTTATTTAAAATGAAATACACAGATTTAAAAACTGTTTCTTTGTTGCAGGTGTAAAATAGTTTTATAATGGCGAAGTTTAAACGTCTTTACACGGCATTTGAAGCTGCTGAAAAGATAATGGCTGAATTGACTGATGAGGAAGACGACAATATAGACATTGTTTTGTTGCCACCAGAAAATACTGATACTGTGACAGACGATGAAGAAGTTGACGATAATGCAGAAAAATTAGACGATAGTAGAATGCCAAGCGATGTAAGTGGAACACTTGAAATCCATACAAACATTCCCGAAATCCAAGAGGAAATGCAACTTGATGAAACTGCGTCTGAAAACGATGTTGACAATAATGCGGAGAAAAATGAAAAAGAACAAAATGTTCTGGATTTACTAGAAGAAGTCGAAGAATGCAAAACAAAGAAATGGAATTGGAAAAATAATATACCTGCCAAAAATGCTCTTCTTTCGGTGATCAATGAAGAATCAGCAAAAATAAAAAACACAAAAAACTGTATTGTTGCAAACCTTGCTGGGAAACAGCCCCATGAAATTTTTGAGCAGTATGTTAACGCTGAATTAAAAGCAATGACTGTGGAAGAAACCAATCGGTATGCTGCACAAAAAATAGTAATTTGTTATTTTCAGTAGCAGATTTGGAAACGTTTAATGCTGTGCTGATGTTAACTGGCTATCATAGCCTTCCGAGAACACGTATGTTTTGGGAAAAAGAAGACGATGTAGGACTTTCCATTGTTTATGAATCTATAACTCGAAAGGAATTTGAAGATATGAAAAGATTTATCCATTTTGCTGATAACAATTCACTTAACACCCACGACAAATTTGCAAAAGTCAGACAGTTGTATGACATTACAAACCAAAATTTGAAACAGTTTGGGTTTTTTCATTCGCACTATTCAATTGATGAACAGATGGTGCCATATACCGGGAAGAACAGCAGTAAACAAACTATTAGAACAAAAACTATTCGTTTTGGATACAAAAGCTTTGTCATTTGCTCTGACGATGGATACCCTTACTTCATCGATCCCTACTGTGGTGCTAAATACGGTGGTGGTAAAGCATCTAAAAATCTTACTGCTCAATCAGTAATCGATTGCGTTTTGGAAATAGATAATTGGGAGGACAAGGATGTGTATTTTGATAACTGGTTTACTTCCTTATCTCTTGTATCGGTTCTAAAGCAGCACGGAGTGAGAGCAACAAGAACAGTGAGAGCAGATCGTCTTGGAAAAAATTTGAAAATTAACAAAAAAGACATCAAAAGCCAAGAACGCGGAGCTATGCATGTGTACTACGAAAAAAGTGGTATTTCATGTGTGACATGGAATGATAATGGCCCGGTAACAGTTCTTTCGAATATCCATACAGATTTGCCTTACACACAAGTGAAACGTTGGGACTCATCTCAACGCTGTTATGTGAAAATCAACCGGCCTAACTGCATCACCGAGTACAACAAACACATGGGTGGAGTTGATAGTCTTGATGCCCTTGTGAGTGTCTATCGAATTGATGTTAGAGGAAAAAAATGGTACTGGCCACATTACATAAATACAATCGATGTGCTAAAAAGTGCTGCATTCAAAGTGTTCAAGTTGGTGAATCCTGATGAAAAAATGGATTTCTTAGCTTTCACTCGACGCATTACGACTCACTACCCCAAAGCAGCTAAACTGAGGAGGCAGTTGCCGCCCAACATCGTGTATCCAAGAAAAAGATCGTGGAAAGGAAAGGCAGCCGTTCCAGCGAATGAGAGAAAACAAGGGCAGCATTTTGCAGAAACATGCTCTCAGAAACGTTGCCGAGTGTGTCCCAAAAGGCCAAGAACATGGTGTCCTATTTGCAAAGTAGGATTATGCATGGAAGCATGCTTTAAGGCTTTCCATATGGACTAATAACTTGTATAAATATCTTAGGGAGATGATCTTTTGCATGGACGCATTGTCTACTTTACACGTTTTTGGCCTCCTGTGAAAAAATTATCTCCCTCAGCTACATTTTATTTAGAGTTAGAAAATTTAGTTCCAAGATTTTTTCAAGAAAAATATGAGTATTTCTGAAACATTTCACATATATGTGACACTTTCTATCCTCTAAACTGAACCAGGCTATAAGGTGCATGGCCATGTAAGACAGACAAAAAAGTTATGGCGTTAATACTAATCTAATATGAGTGTATAATTTACTCTTGCTTTTGTAGCCTAGTATGCTCAAATGTCCAGTGTCACTTATATGTGACGGTCAAAAAGGCAGTTCTGCATATGCTACAGACTTGATTTTTTGCACATGAGATATTCAGCATAATACTAGCCCATGTACAAAATTTAAAAAAAATCGAACAATTCCTTGATAGAGCGGTCATTAATGGGTTAAACATTTTGATTGCTCAAAAAAAAAGTTCACCCGTCTCAGACAGTCAGGCAAGAGTCAGTAGCAAACCGAACATATGCTGCCACGTTCTGTCACTGCTGCTTTTTGTCCAAAATGTTTAATCAGTTAGTTTCTTTGTATTAGTTGATGTACTGTTTTCAAAGCCAAGTCAACGTGGAAAATAAAACTAACAATAATAATAAAAACAAAACGTTATTCCTATTAGTTCATCAGCCAAAAAAAGTCAAGTTCGATTGGGGTTGCAATGTATTTGCAGAAATAATTTCAGAAATAATTTCGCTCACAACTTAATCTACCATTTTGCGTGACTTACAAACAAACGAACAAACAAACAGACGGAGAATCGGTTATTAATAGCGAGCTTACGAACCGACGACGAGAACGGCGACGGGAACGTCGGAAGCTCAATTTTATCTATTACGCATGCGTAAACCAAAGGGAAAAACCATCAGACGTTCGTTGACAACGCGAAAAATAACATTTTGACGTTCTGTGAAAACGTGAACATATCTCAACAAAAATGGCTGATGTTTTTGTGAGCTCTGTGAAAAGAAAAAACTCGAAAGTAGATTTTTCAGTCAATTTGCTAACAAGTTGGTTATTTCATAGAATCTAGATAATTCTTTTGAAGGTTGACAATGATTTGTTGTCATTCTGAATTTGTTGCTTCTAATATATTTTGTTAACAAAACTGTTTATGATCGTTACTTTTTTATTTAAAGAAGAGTAATCAAAGAAAGGTACCAAAAAATTTGAAAGTACCAAAAATCACCAAAGAAACCTGCATAGAGAAACGCCTGATCTGTTTGTGTATTTAATATTTTTAAATTTGATTTTTCTAGCTCTGCCATGAGATGGATAGAGCAGCATAATGTGTTGATGTTGAGAGAAATTTTGGTTAAAGAACCTTACAAACACAAACACGGTTCAGTTGAACGTGGTCAGATATGGGAAGACATTGCTGAAGTATTGAATGGAATACCTGAACCCAACTTTATGGTCACAAAAAGATCAGTTCGTGACCATTTCAATACTCTGTGTACAAACTACAGAAAACGTATTAGAGATGAGGATAAAGCTTCTGGCATAGCACCAGAGATCACAGAAGTGGATGAGGCGGAAATATTTTTAAACATCCATATTCTATTAACACCAGACGGCGAACATCGCAGCGTTTTCCAAAATATTCCGATAGTTGGGTTTAAGGCGGGGAAAGAGCTTGAAAGACATTTTGGTTCGTGCAAAATTAACCGAGAAAACTTCTGGTAATAGTAAAGAATGTGGAGGTAAACGCTGTGCGGTTTGCTCGTATGTTCAGGAGACTAGCTCATTTTCGGGGAGGGACGGAGGGAATTTTTCATTAAAACCGACAGTAATTGCAATTTGTTGTATATTTGGTCACATGTAAAACGTGTGGTATTCAGTATGTGGGAAGTACAGGTCCTCGTTTTCGATTGAGATTTAATAATTATAAGGCCTGCTTCAGAAAACATATACAGGGTTCCACAGTACCGCAGGCTAGTTTCTATGAACATTTCGCTCAAAAAGATCATAATGGCCTTTCTGATTGGAAATTCACACTTATTGACCGGGCGGAGGATCTCCCATCGGCACGTCGTAAGGAAGATTTTTGGCAGGAAAATTTGAACACCTTCTCCCCACATGGTCTTAATGAGCGAGATGTTGTGTTGGATTATGGATGAAACAAGGGTACACAGATTTATTTTCTATTAATTAATTTTTTATTATCTTTTTATTTTATCTATATACAATTTTGCCATTTATTTGGTTGCATTAGATTGAGTTCTCTTTGCGAGTTATTGATTTAACTTGATAGATTTACCTGTATATAGTATCCCTATTAACACCTAGACATTTTGCTGGTTTGTTACCTATTGTATATTGTTTATAGCTTAACGTGTTTTTCTTTATTTCTTATCGCCTTTAGAGAGGAGAGGCTATAAGTGTGCTTTTTAACGTTTTAAACCAACTGCATCAATGGAATTCTTCTTCTTTTTTATCTTTAACTAATTTTCTACCACTGATGTGCTCTATTAAATTGTAAATAACTTTGTACTTATTTTTTATAAAATGTTTTTATGAGTTTCCTTTTAAAATTTCAAAATTATTTTAATGATGCATTGTTTTATTTTCATTTTTAGCACATGTTTTAACCACTGTACATTTTACTCGCACTCTTTTGTACCTACTAACTACTTTCTTTTTATCTTAGTTTAATTTTTGTAACTCTCTTGTTAATTTCCATTATGTTAGAAGTTATGTTATACTATATAAATACTCCTTGTCTGTAATGTTTTTTTACACTTGATAAAGACTTGTAAAATGTCGAAATATCGTGATAAGAAATAATGTGTTTTTCTTTTTTACTTTTGGTTTCTGTAAACTAAACTTTCAACGTTGGCACCCGGTTTTTATATATAATTTAAAATATTCCTTACGTTGTTAAAAAGATTAAAAATATTAAAACCAATAATATACATATATACAGTAAAACTGATAAAAAAAGTTTCTTTTAAAAATATGAGGAAGGTTCTGACAGATTCACTTATACGAACAAATAACAACCATATACCCGGCTTATAGGAATTTAAACAGGATACTACGGAAAATTCAAGTAATTCTGAATTGTAATAAATCTCAACAAGACGTATTTCAGATTTCAGATTGAAACTTTAGAGCATGAACTTTTTTGTGTCCATTGTAAACGATCCTTTGGTTTCTCCCAGGTCTGCTAATCGGACGTACCGTTCCATCTACAAACCCCCAACAGTTAATTAAGGGAGCTCCGCATTGGTGAATTACATTAGCAAATGTTTGCAGGTTATTTACTGAAAGCCAATTTTGTTGAAAGCTTTGCAAAAGATGACTCCAACTTGCGTATAAAATGTTCATTACGTGATTACTGATCATACTTAGTTGGGATACAGGTTTAACGAACCGTGGTATCATATCAAGGTACCTGCATGGGTATGCAAAACATTTTACAAAAATACATAGAGCTTCAGTAGAGTCATATACTGTTCCATTGTAACAAGTGAAAGAGTCAGGGAATTGGAAAATATCAAGAAGACGATATATATCATTGCGAAGGAATCGAAATTCGGCTTTCCACACATCTTCGCCCATGGTATCTAAATCAAACTTCTCATATGACCAGTAGGGATAATCAGGATTTCTCGACTTGTTTATATCGTATAATAGCACAAATTCTTCATCGTCAATTATATTTGCAGCGTGTGAAAGCAATAAATGATTTCTGATTTTTCTTAACTTCGGCATGTTTACCATTAATAAATTACTTTTCTTAATTTGTTTATGTTTTACTGTTCGCGCCAATAATCTTAACTAAAATAATACAGAAGACGGCAACCGCAACGCAAGAAAAATTTAACGTCGCCGTTGCCATTCTCGTTATCTCGTCGTAAGCTCCCTAATATATAGACTAGCCGCCAAGGCGGCGTCGCTCGCCGCCCATGTCCACCTGCTCTGTATCACTGTATCAATAAACGTCAAATTTCCTTATAAACGGCTCGTACAACCAGAAGCAGATTTGAAGTCACAACCTCTGGTAAAACCAATCTTTTATCAGTGTAACAATACACTCAAAACGTATAGAGAGAAAACTTCAACTTTTTATTAACTTTTGTTTAAAAAAAGTTACGCGCTCTAACATGGGTGCTATCAAACGTAAGGGGGAAATGGATTCTCTTCTTAAAAAGATCACACGGGAGGAGAGAAGAAAAGGCACGTGCTAAATGAATCAAGTGAATAAAAAAAACGTTCGATCTGATATAAAATAAAATAGATTAAAAGAAATCGATTAAAGACAACTATTATGACAAAAGCAAAAAAAAAATTTTGTTTTATGATATTTTTTTTTTACCTATAGGTTTTTAAACATTTTCATTACTCGAAAAAAAAGCTCACCCGTCTCAGACAGCCAGGCAAGGATACGTTAGGATACACTGGCAAACCGAGATGCTACCACGTTCTGTCACGGCTGCTTTTTGTCCAAAATGTTTTATCAGTTAGTTTCTTTGTATTTAGTTGATGTATTGTTTTCAAAGCCAAGTCAACGTGGAATATAAAACTAACAAAATAATAAAAACGAAACGTTATTCCTATTAGTTCATCAGCCAAAAAAAGTCACGTTCGATTGGGGTTGCTATGTATTGGCTTCGAACTCACGTCGCACACAAAAAAAGAAATAATTTCGCTCACAACTCAATCTACCATTTTGCGTGACTTACAAACAAACAAACGCACAAACAAACAGAGAATCGGCTATTAATATATAGACAATAGAAGCTCTATAAAAAATGATATACAACCTGAAGTTTTATTGGATGATGATGAGGAGTGTGACTCCATTTTATGTTTGCCGAAATCTGTCCCCTTGATGTCTTCTAAAGGAAAACTTAAGCGTAGGAATAAAAAACTTGTACGTTATCACAGTCCCAATCCTCTACATCAACCAGAAGCATATGCTCATCATTTATTGATGCTTTTTTTACCATTTCGAAAGGAAACTGATCTACTGGGAAATGATAACTCTTACATAACTAAACTCAATGAAGTCGAAGTATTAGATATAGTAAATGCAAATAAAGTACGATTTGAGCCATTGGGAGATTTGGTTGACACTGCTTTGATGAATGCTGATTTTGTTCATCACACTGATAGTTTTGCTCAGCAGGAAAATGATGATGTTGAAGAAGAAATTGTTGATGACAATGAATATGATGGTGAGCTGGCTACTGATCCAAATAATGATACACTGGGGTCTAGTACAAGCTTTACCCCATCAAGTATAAATCTTTTACTTGACAATGATCTTATATGTTCTTTAAATCAAAATTAGCGTGTCGTATTTGAGTTAGTGCATGGATGGTCTAGAAAATACATCAAAAATTTATCAGCAGATCAACCTTCTGAAAACCCACCACTGCATTTATTCATTACAGGTGGCGCAGGAACTGGTAAAAGTCACTTAATAAAGACAATTACTGCCTCTGTGAATAAGACTTTATCATATGGATCTCAATCTCTTGAAAGGACAAACTTGCTATTACTTGCTCCCACAGGAGTTGCAGCTGTTAATATAGATGGTATAGATGGTATAGATGGTAATACAATTCATTTCTGTTGATTCTAGAGGATTAACTTTACACAAACTTAGTGATAAAAAAAGAAGCAAATTGAGACAAGGTCTAGTAGATGTTAAGATAATAATTATAGACTAGCCGCCCAGGCGGCGTCGCACGCCACCCATGTTCAGTTTGCGTTGTGTAGCAGAATTTAACTCGTGTAAAAGTTTTTGCAGGCATTAATTTTTTAATTCAATTCTTACATTTAGAAGATTTAAAAACCGAGTTTAACTTTGAAAACAATGGGTGTAAATCTTGTGTGAAAAATAGATGACGAAAAGTTTTATTACCAAATATTTAAACGGAAACACAAAATCACATGAAAAAAGTGTTACAACATACAACATAGCATATATGAAATATTCCTAACACATAATCCATAACTGAATGTTTCTCACATGTTGCAAATAACGATCTTTAGTTTTGAAAGTGATACGACCTCCAGTCCTCCAATGTGTTTTGATAGTTCAGTCCATTTATTCTTGGAAATAATAATTTTCAACGTTAATAGCAAGCACATTGCATCTTTGTATGTAGTTTGTTCCTCCTGAATCATCCGAAAAGTGAATTTTAGCGATTCATGACACTCGTCGTATCTTAAACGATGAAGAGTTCCTGCTGTTGCAATCCGAACCAAAACCAACAATCTAAATAAACTATAAAAATAAGATTGAATTTAAATTTCCGAAATGTGCAAAACCATTTTTCATTCTTATTTCAAAATAAAAAAAGCAGAAAAATTATTACCATTTTGTGCAGATACAGCCATTTTTTTATTTTAAGTCACTAAAATAAAAAAACTAAGGATTACACTTCCAAAAGACAACAGGATGTATGCCCTGACTTTTGGTTCATGGTTTGTGCATGCAAGGACTATCTCATAGTAGACTCTACAAAACCAAAGTAAGATGATATCTGTTTCCGATGAATTGATAAAACGCATGCACAACCCATGGTAACAGAGTACACGACGTGAACGTAAGTCAATGGGACTTGTACTCCACCTAAAAAAAAACAAATGTACAGAAATAAAATGTTTTTTAGGTAAAATAGTTCAGTAACTATAAAAGCATATCATCTATTTTCAGCACTACCACAAAGTAATTGTCAGTGATTTAACAAAATAGCATCACTATATCCATCACTACAGTTGAGCAACACAATGTCACTGAGTTGGTATACCAACTTAGCCGAAAAGCCACTTTTAGATAACTGCAATGATAGTCACTCTCCAAATGAGTGAGGACATCAAAATGCTTACCCGAAAAGTATTGTTTTAATTTCCGGTATTTTTGTCACTCACTCAACAATACAATACTTTTGTGGATATGAAAAGATGAAAGAAAAGATATGCAAAATTAAGTTACTGTAATACTTGTGGAAAGACAACATTTTGAGTATACATCTTTCCATCGATATAACCTTGTTTCCCAGTAGCAGCAACTTTGATTTTCACATTATCAAATGCCTTTGCCCTGGAACATGCGACATATAGCTGACCATGAGAAAAACACGGACTCTGCAAAAACAAACCAATTTTATCAAATGTTTGACCTTGACTCTTGTTAATAGTGAAAGAGTAGGCCAAACGGATAGGCAATTGTCTGCGTTTCAATATAAAAGGCATACCTGTATCTGAAGGTGACAGTTCAACCCTAGGTATGAAAATGATTTCTCCAACTGCTGACCCTGTCAAAACTTCAGCTTTAATAAAATTGCCTGACAGTTCACGGATAATCAAGCGTGTGCCATTACAGAGACCCTTCCTGATATTTAGGTTCCTCAAGAGCATAATAATAGCCCCAACTTTAAGCTTCAAACAATGAGGAGGCATACCTGACAGCGTTATGCTATTTAAAAAATCAAGCGGATAATTTTGCCGCTCGTCTTCATCGTCACATACCACCTCATCAGCACTGTAATAACAAACTGCGTTTCCTGGCAATCTGTCCAACACCTCATTGTTAATGATTAACGATTGCTCGTTTGTTGGTGTCAAAATGGCTGTGGCGGCATATTCATGAGGTTCCAATCCGTCATACATCACCGATATAATAGAAGTATTTTGGGGAACAACGCAACAATCAGGGATCTCAACTGAGCCTTTAGCAGGTTCATTTTGTTTTGTTGGCAGTTCACCATTACGAAGTTGTAGTAACCAAGCACAGAATTCTTGTTCTTCCGGCCTGGCTCTCATGTTCTCAGTAAGAGAGTACTTTACGACTGATACCCACAAAGCAGAACTTGTCAAGCAAACTTCAATAACATCAGTTGGTTTTGCTTTCTTCACAACTGGCAGACACTGACAAAAATCGCCACCCCACAAAAGAACCTTTCCACCGAAAAGTGCATCGCTACCGCAAATATCTTGTTGTAATCTGTCGATAGCATGAAAAATGTGCGTAGACACCATTGTAGCTTCATCAATCAGAAACAGGTCAATACTCCGAAGGTATTCTGCATGTTTAGATGTCGGGGTTATGTTACATACGCTGTTTTCTAAAACAGGAACAGGCAAACGGAATAATGAATGCAATGTACACCCACCAGAGAGAAAGGTTGCTGCAATACCTGTATATGCAGCAGTAGCAACTTTCCAACCTCTGGCTCTACATGCTGCAATAACATAGTTATATGTAAAAGTTTTACCTGTGCCAGCTGGTCCATCCAGATAAAACAATGTTTCAAGTTGTGCTAAACCATTACGCACATTTGAAACAGCAGACAAAATTGCATCAGCCACAGCTACTTGCTGTTCATTAAGCTGAGGCCTTACCTGCTGTGCCCTGTCAATGTAAACATTCACATCCACTTCTTCCTCGGGGATCTGTTGAACCAACTCAGGAAGGTTAAATTGAGTTAAGGACATACCGAATTGTTTCAGGACATTATCAATATAACCCAAAACCCTTTGTTCTGCTTGAGCAAGAGCTAATGTTCGAGTGTAGTCCTCACACAGATGCTCCTTGAATGTATTCCACAACTCAAGGGGATTGGAGGGTTCGCAGTGTGTCAAAATCGTGACAAACAGCTGTCTCATCTGTTGGGGCATTTGAAACGTTGACGCCTCTTCCAATGTGTTATGCCATTCTTCGTCATCTTGTAGAAGACGTCTGGCAATACACGCTTCTCGAAATGTGTCGTAGACCACTTCATTGAAAGTAAGCAGATATTCAAATGATGTGGCACCTGGAACATGCAGCAACAAAACTCGAAGGAAAAAACGTTCTCCTTCTGTTGGTTGGGCATTGTATAACCGAGCGGCTACTGGCTTACGTGTCCTTTTACGTTTTTGCCATTTCTTTTGTTTGTCTTGAAAGACATAATGATATGGAATATCTGAGTAAAGAAACTGCCGAGCATCAGGATCTTCTACATTCAACTTAAACAATGCTGTTAGGTGACTATCTTTTAACGCTCCTTCAGCAGCAGCAGCTTCTTCTTCACCAGCTCTAAAATAAACCTGATGACAATTAGGTAAGTGAACAGCTAAGCGTTTAATAGCATGTGACCTTTCATGCATGGAGAACTCGAAAATTCTCCATAATGCTTCAGGTGCACTGACATATCAAGCATCGAGAAATGTTTTAATTTCATCATGTTCAAGACGTTCATTAATCTCAACATTGGCACGGTCATGTCCTTTGTAAACGTATTTAAAGAGATATTTCACACTTTTTATCGTGGTACATGCTTCCAAATTTATGTGAGCATTGTATTTTTTTGATAACCACGGGCAGTATGGTACAACCCATTGGTTATCCAAGTCGACGTTTTTGACCCTCACTGTACGACCATCATTGCGTCTGCGATACATTGGATACCCATTTGCATTCATTTGGGTTGCATCACAGAATGACTTTGGAAAATTCTTGGTACAGTTGCCATCATCTCCCATAAAGACTGAATTAGGATTTGCATTCCCACAGGGACCATGAATCATCTATCAATCTAAATAAACTATAAAAATAAGATTGAATTTAAATTTCCGAAATGTGCAAAACCATTTTTCATTCTTATTTCAAAATAAAAAAAGCAGAAAAATTATTACCATTTTGTGCAGATACAGCCATTTTTTTATTTTAAGTCACTAAAATAAAAAAACTAAGGATTACACTTCCAAAAGACAACAGGATGAATGCCCTGACTTTTGGTTCATGGTTTGTGCATGCAAGGACTATCTCATAGTAGACTCTACAAAACCAAAGTAAGATGATATCTGTTTCCGATGAGTTGATAAAACGCATGCACAACCCATGGTAACAGAGTACACGACGTGAACGTAAGTCAATGGGACTTGTACTCCACCTAAAAAAAAACAAATGTACAGAAATAAAATGTTTTTTAGGTAAAATAGTTCAGTAACTATAAAAGCACTAAACAGAGTAATGACTGTTTTGCAGAATCAGATAAAAAGTGCATTGTTTGCCACAACAGTATCAATTTAATGACAGTCTTCAGAACTTTATCATGACTTTTATCTTCATTATGGGTTTCAAAAACCATGAAATCTTCTAAAGGATTATCGTTCGGATTAGTAGTCATTTGAAGTAATGGATATGAAAAAAATCACTACCACAAAGATTTTTTGATTGAATTTGTATGTATAGTTCTAAGGAAATACACTCCATCGCAGTGGTTTTTAAACAAATGTGCCCGCTGGGTTGTTGTATTGCATTAGATACATCTTATATAATATACAGACGAAGGAAAATAGGTAGTTTGGTACACTGACCAGTGACAGAAACATTATGAAAAGTTATAAGTTATAACTATATATGTCAGCATAATCGCAGGAATGGTTTACCAGTTATTTTATGTTTTTATGTCATTTAAATGAAAATGAATTTTTTCCAATAGGGTTCTGCTAATAAATCTAAAACATTAATGTGAACGATGAACAATAGAAATCTCCTCACTCACCCAAATCTTCACTAACGTGGAAATTTTCATCACAATCATAATGATCATGACGTTCAATGTTGATTTCATCAAGGTTTCTTTCTTTCGCTTCTCCTTTTTCTTCTTCTTCTGTTGATGTTGTTGGAAAAATTGAAGTCAATAAAGAGGATGAAAATTTTGCTCCTAAAACACTTTTTGGAATAAGATGGCTTAGTTGAGCTTATGCATCCACCAGAGCGATGTTTTAAATATTAGTTCGTCTTTGAGACAGACTGACCACAATTATTATATAACTTTCTAGTTGATGACCCATCAATGTCTCGTCGCCACATGTTTCTGCTTCTATCGGCCATTTTACTCGTTTTATTATGTTCCTTATTGTTATTATTTTTGCAAAGTATGATTTTTTAAAATTCTGTTTTGAAATTACTTACTATATCTTTCAGGTAGAAATAAAATTATGTCTAGTTCATTTAATAAAAGGAAACTGTCCACCTGCTCTGTATCACTCTATCAATAAACGTCAAATTTCCTTATAAACGGCTCGTACAACTTGTGTTCAACCAGAAGCAGATTCGCAGTCACAACCGCTGGTAAAACCAATCTTTTATCACTGTAACAATACACTCAAAACGTAGAGAGCGAAAACTTCAACATTTTATTAGCTTTTGTTTTAAAAAAGTTACGCGCTCTAACATGGGTGCTATCAAACGTAAGGGGGAAAATGGTTTCTCTTCTTAAAAAGTTCACATGGAGGAGAGAAAAAAGGCACGTGCTAAATGAATAAATAGAATAAAAAAACGTTCGATTAGAACGCTTAACAATTAAAAGAAGAAATTAAATTATTAAAAGAAAAGCAAAAAAAAAAAAAATTTGTTTTGATATGATACTCTTTTTTTACCTATCGGTTTTTAAACATTTTGATTGCTCAAAAAAAAAGTTCACCCGTCTCAGACAGTCAGGCAAGGATACTTTAGGATACACTGCCAAACATGCTGCCATGTTCTGCCACTGCTGCTTTTTGTCCAAACTGTTTAATCAGTTAGTTTCTTTGTATTTAGTTGATGTACTATTTTCAAAGCCAAGTCAACGTGGAATATAAAACTAACAATAATGATAAAAACAAAACGTTATTCCTATTAGCTCATCAGCCAAAAAAAGTCACGTTTGATTGGGGTTGCAATGTATTTGCTTCGAACTCACGTCGCACACAAAAAAAGAAATAATTTTGCTCACAACTTAATCTACCATTTTGCGTGACTTACAAACGAACAAACAAACAGACAGACGGAGAATCGGCTATTTATATATAGACTTTGAACCAAACACGAATATTCTGTAATAGAAATGGAAGGCTATGTTTTTGTGATGTCTAAATTTAAGTTATAAGTACAAAATCTTATTTCGATGCCATGAAAAACTTCGCGATTTTGGGTAAAAAATGCAAAATTAAGTACCTGCGAAAAATGTCCGAAACATAAAATCGAGAAATTAAATACCCGCGAAATTGTCTACACGAAATTTTAAATTCGCCAAATTTTGGATTCGAAAATTTTTTTAGCTTTTCCCATGCATTCTTAGCAGGACTAATGTATTCTTGTGAAAGGGAGAGTAAAAGAAACAAGTTAATTCAAGTTTTTTACTCTTCACCTCTATATATTCATGAAAAGTACACGTCAATGGGCTTACATACCCAATTAAAAAAGGTAAAACTAAACTTTTTGCTTCTGCATTAAAATGAGATAACAGTGATTTTGAATAAGGATTTGTCACGTAAGATCACACAACAATCTATTACAGTATTGTTGGCGTGACGTCAGTTTTTTTATGATCACACGGGGAATCATTGCATTGAATCCCCAATCGAACGCGACAATTTTGGGGAAATATCTCGAGAAGCAATAGGGATAACTGACGTTTTTTGGGATCCGCGATACGGGTGAACGGGAGACGAAAAATTTGGGCCCGTATTTTATTTGGTACTGCAGCTATGACGTCATGGAAATCTTTGATCGAGGATATCTCTGCAACGGTTGGTCGTAGCGAAACGATCCCATACACGTTTTTGATCAGCTTTTCGAGCTCTACAACATGGGTACACTTTTGAGTTGCGATTCTATAATTTATTTTTTCGTCACGGGGTACGTACACGGGAATGGTGGATTTGACCTAATGTTTTCAAAGTTGAGTTCGGTAAAAAGCTTTTACCCGGGATACTAGTCTTATTATAATAATCCGTGTTGTGCATACCACTTTTATTTTAGAGAGTGATATATTTAGTTAAAATTTACGGTCATTGTCCTCTTATGTGCGCGTAAAACCACGTAGAGGCGAGAGACACTTTTTTCACGATCATTCCAAGAGCACGTGGCATCATTTGACGTCAGTTTTTTTAAAATCACGGGGAATCATTGCATTGCATCCTCAATCGAACGCGACGTTTTTGGGGAAATATCTCAAGAATCAATAGGGATAACTGACGTTTTTTAGGGTCGGTGACACGGGTGATGGAGTGACGCAACATTTGGGCCTAAATTTTATTTGGTACTGCGGATATGACGTCATCGAAATCTTTGATCAGCGACATCTCTTAAACGGTTGGTCGTAGCGAAACGATCCAATACATTTTTGATCAGTTTTTCGAGCTCTACAACATAGTTACATTTTCCGTTTCCAATTTCTGAATTGAAGTTTTCATCACGGGGATCGTTCACGGGAATGTTGGATTTGACCTAATCTTTTCGAAGTTAAGTTCGGTAAAAAGTTTTTACCTGGGATACTAGTTCAGTCTAATCCTCTAATACTATAACACTATTTACATAATCACTACTTTTTCTGTTACACAATGGAGTTGCTTGAAAGAAACTTCGAATGTCTGCACTCTTTTGTACCGCTTTGTTGTTTTCCTTCTTCTGACTTTTTGTTGATGAACCAGTGGTTCTATCTCCAGGGTTTCTCGCCACAGGTACAAGGAATGAATCTAGAATTTCTTGATTCTTTGGTTCAGCGTACAAGCTATGAACCAAGTCTGCATACTTGTTTAACAACATTTGGTTGCAGGCTGAATAACCATTCATCTTTGCAACAACTATACAAGGGATCTCTAGCCCACCTTGAATAAGTGGTGATCGCCTATAATGATCACTTGTTAACTTTGTGGTCACTTCAGCACCACGATCCATCAAATACTTTGTAATTCTTGAAACCTTGATTGGTAGATGACCAACAATCTGACCAGTTTTCTTGCTTGTAGTTTTGATTGCAAAGCGATCGAAAAGATTATTGTTTTTTGAACAATCGAGTGTTTCTTCAACTTCTGGTTGCCATTCTCTCCGGTAGTCGTGGTAGCCCCTCACAGCAGATGTAAACTGCACTTCTTTGTCGTATTGTGAAGTCATTGTTAACGCTTAAGCTTTTTTCACATGTACGTAATGTCTTTACGGAGATTTTCATTCACATGCACTAAAATTTGTTGCAATAAAAAATACAATGTACATTTGGAACGTTTGGAAATTACGGAAGCCCATTAGGGACATTGTAGCAATATTTTTCCATAGATGTTTCGTTCTCGTACATCAAAGATTTCGATGTCATATATCAAAGCCTTACCTTCTATCTCATACATCGAAATATTCGATCTCATACATCAAAGGATACGATCTCACATATCGAAGTCTTACCTTCGATCTCTTACATCAAAGCTTTCGATCTTATACATCGAAGCCTTACCTTCGATCTCATACATCGAACCATTCGATCTCGTATATCGAACAAAATCTTTGATCTCATACATCGAAATCTTCGATGTCATTTTTGTGGTTCTACACAGCACTACATGCCTAAACATTAGACAGTCACTACAATTCGTGTCTTTTTATTGAAGACAGGGAAGGAAACAGTCATTAACAATGGACCAAAATGACAGTTTGTATATCTTACATATCTTGCTTTGGAGAGTAGCTAGAATTGTCTGAAGAAAGCATAATGATCTGGATTTGTATTCTTTATAGGAGACATTTTAATTTCTTACTACTTCAGTAAAAAACTCCAACTATGATGAAATAGCTGCTTGCCTTCTGGCACATCATGAAATAAAATAAGGTATAGGAACCACATTTTTCTGCATTGGAATTTTGTGATAACTAAACATCAGTTTGTCAGCAACAGCACCGCAGTTTTGAAAACCATCGCAAAGGAGGACCTTGCAGAGGCAGCGAAGGACGTCGACTTGCTGAGAGACCAAACTGATCGTGGCCTGGGAGTGTTGTGGAACCTTTCATCGGACACTTTCAAATTCGTCATCAGCTCAGCTAACAAGCCCCTCACATGACGAGGTATTCTCTCGACACTTAGCAGCATATACGATCCACTTGGGCTGATTTCACTATTTTTACTCCAGGGACGTCTCATCCTGCAGCAGTTGTGTGCACTTCGTCAAGGCTGGGACACCGACCTTCCGCAAGAAATCGCCAAGGAATGGATCAAATGGTACAAGCAGCTCCAATCAATTCATGAGATATCCATAAACGGATGCTTCAAGCCTAAAGGATTCACTCCTGTCGAGAAAACACTCCACCACTTTTCGGATGCATCCGAGAAAGGATACGGAGAAGCAACATACATCCGACAAGTCAACAACGAAGGTCAAGTCCATTGTGCATTGGTACTTGGCAAATCTCGGGTCTGTCCAATCAAGTTCGTAACGATGCCCAGATTGGAGTTAACAGCAGCTAGATTGTCAACTACGATGTCGATCGTAGTGAAGCACGAGCTGAGACTGAAACACGTTGACGAAACATTCTGGACTGACAGTGAAATTGTCCTGAGCTACCTCCAGAACACCACCAAAAGGTTCAAGACCTTTGTTGCCAATCGAATTGAAAGGATTAAAGAATCATCAAATGTTGCCGACTGGTACCATGTCAGTTCGTTCAAAAACCCCGCTGACATTGCATCCAGAGGAATCGATGTATCGAACAAAGCAAAGGCTGACTTGTGGTTCAATGGTCCTGAATTCCTTTGGAAACATGAAGCAACATGGAAGCAAAAATATCAGCCACGCATCATCCAAGCAGATGACCCTGAAGTGAAGAAGGCCAACGTTGTCGGTAAATCTTCGACTCAACAAGACCACATCTTTGAGGATTTGCTCAATTGTAAATCAAACTGGAGAAAGCTATGCCGAATCGTAGCATGGGTGAAACGTTCCGTGAGCAAGTTGAAGGGCCACAAACACATTACTGAAAGGCACCTCACAGTGGACGAAATACAAGCTGCTGGAGGGGAGATCATCCAATTCGTGCAAAAACCTGCTTTTAACTACGAGTTGTCATCGTTAAAGAAAGGGGAACCAATTCGAAGTAATATTGACAATCTCAACCCAATTATTGATGAGAATGGATTCTTACGAGTGGGTGGCCGATTGTTGAGATCAGAGATGGATCAAAACGCCAAGCACCCAGTTCTTCTGCCAAAGAAACATTAGCTGTCAGTGATGATCATACGTTGGTGCCACGAATTGTCAAGTCACAGAGGACGTGGCCACACCTTGAACGAGCTTCGTGCACGTGGCTTTTGGGTCGTCAATGGAAACAGTGCTGTTCGTGGAATCATCTTCACTTTTGTCACCTGCAGACGCCTCAGAGGGAAGTCAGGTTATCAAATCATGTCAGATCTTCCAAGGGAACGTGTTGAAGAGGCTCCACCATTCATGTACGTTGGTATGGACTTCTTCGGACCCTTTGTCGTTAAGGAGAGACGAAAGGAGTTGAAGAATTATGGCGTCATTTTCACCTGCTTCAGTTGTCGTGGTTCACATCTTGAAGTCGCAAGCAATCTCGAGACCGATACATTCATCATGGCTTTAAGAAGAATCATCGCAAGAAGAGGCCAGGCACTCATCTTCTATTCTGACAATGGAACCAATTTTGTTGGGGCTAACAAAGAGCTGAAACAAGCCATTCAAGAATTGGATCAGACCAGGATTGCTGACTTTCTCACTAGTATCGATATTGATTGGAAGTGGAACTTCATCCCACCAGCATCGAGTCACATGGGCGGCGTTTGGGAACGCCAAATCCGCACCATTAGAAGTATCCTCTCCTCACTGATGAAATGTCATGGTGGAAGTCTTGACACAGAAGCTCTTCGCACGCTGATGACTGAAGTTGAAGCCATCATCAACTCACGGCCCCTAACCACCGAAGCTGTGAGTGACCCAAACAGTGAGCAGCCACTCTCACCAATCAATCTTCTTACCATGAAGAGCAAAGTCATCTTACCACCACCAGGAAATTTCACATCAGACGACCTCTACTCTCGAAAACGCTGGCGCAGAGTACAGCATATTGCTAATGAGTTCTGGAGCAGGTGGCGCAAAGAATATCTTCAATCGTTGCAACGACGTTCCAAATGGGCAAGCTTCAGACGTAACTTGCCATTGGCGACATCGTTCTGTTAAAGGATAACCCACTGATGGATGTCAGAAATAACTGGCCGTTGGGAAAGGTCGTAACCACGTTTCCTGATTCAAATGGTCAAGTTCGTTTCGTTGATGTACTGATTGGTCGAACGAGAACTGTCTACAAGCGACCAATAACGAAATTAGTACTCCTTGTCGATAAGGAAAGTTCAATCCCTGACGAGGAGCCATAAACATTGTCGAATCTATGAACATGTGCAAATGAAAATTGAAGAATGAACTTTTGCATGATTGCATCTTGCGAGAGGAGCCATGTGTAACGGCTCATTAGTCTTTACATTTGTGTTAATTTACTTTCATGTTAATTGCCTCTTTTTTGTTAGTTGTTGTATTTCATTACTTTGCTAACTCTAGTTTATTGAATTGTCTTTTTGATAATTGATAATTTGATAATATTTCAGCTTTTCACGCGTTTTTTCCACACTTGAATTCTAACGTTCGTAGTGAACAAGGTGT
Organism: Turritopsis dohrnii; assembly: GCA_027922465.2. Classification (NCBI taxonomy): domain Eukaryota; kingdom Metazoa; phylum Cnidaria; class Hydrozoa; order Anthoathecata; family Oceaniidae; genus Turritopsis; species Turritopsis dohrnii. The sequence continues at coordinate 298,288 of BQMF02000341.1, forward strand.
ATAACATTTGTTGTAATGATATAAAAAATTTTGTGTACATTTTTGCTACTTGTGGTTAGCCAGAGGGATGCAATATATGTTTCAGTAAGTTTATTTTATGTTACATTTATGCTCAGATTGAATTTCCTTTATTTTTTCGTGTTTTCCGCTTTGTAGTTTTTTTTGAAATTTAATAAAGTATAGTATTAATGACGTTTTCAGACAATGTCTTCATTTCTGCTTTGCTCCAATTATTCAGAAGCACTTAAACGAGACACGCAACCTTCATAATGATCATCGCATTCGTACAGATGTTAATCGAATTTGTCCTGGTGGAAAACCGAATATACTTTATTCAATACCTACAGCTTTTGGTAAGCTGTTTTACTACTGTATTTTTAAGTAAAGAAAACCTTTGTAAACAAGTGCCAATTTTGATCTAACGTTAGGTGCTGAAGATTACAAAGTTCCAGTGCCAGCAGATGACATTCGATTAGCATTAACAACAGCTTCAAAACCAAAGAATTTAAATGGCTGCACGTCTGAGTTTACAGATCTAGTATTAGAAATAATGCGTCTAAGAAATTTAGAGTTCCCAATCGATGCTAATGAAGCAAGCAATTATATTCCACACTTTGTAATGATATTAAGAATATCAGTAAATAAAGTATTTTCTTAATTGATTTTTTTATGATCCTTGGCATTGAAAAGGAGACAATAGATGTCATGATGTACTTTATGCGTAGAATCTTTCCCGAACATAAACTTTCACGAATTAATAAAAAAAATTTTTTGAATACGCCTTTCCTGAATTCTGTTTAAACACCGTGCTTCCACCAAGTTAGTACATGCAACCTCGTTTTAACTTTTTTCGCGAGCACAGACTTTCGCGAATGAGCTTCATCAAAAATTTTCACGTGCTTTCGCGAATTTGATCAAAATTCGCGAAAGTTTCAACGCCTAAAGTAAGTCAATTTAACAGAATCTTTGGTAGAAGCAGAAAAATGTATCCAGGCATTTTGACTATTACAAAGCCGTCAGTTAGGAGAGGACTGACTGAGCTTGGTCGCAAGTCGAATTAAAACGATATGTACAAAGAATGAACAAACGATCTTCTCATATGCAATAGTAAAATAAAATACAAACAAAACTCGAGCAACAACAAGTTTTAAACAGATAAGTTCTACGCTTATACAAAACAGGAACTAAAGCGAAAGCAATGCGAATAACAGAAATTTCAAGTTTGAAGTTGAATCTACAACAGAACTTAACCAGTCAAATCTGTAACATAACTTTGTTAAGCAAAAAATAAAAAGTTAATTGCCGCTATCCATCGGATCATATACCGCCCAACTGTCTCTGTTATTGATATAAAAGGTCAAGTTATCTTTCAGTTGGTAAAATGACCTATATTGTCTCCCTAACACAAGAATTTTAAAACATGTCTCCGCGTAAGGATGCAAATTGTTCGGATTTTGATTAACGTACTTTACTTTCAGAACAGCGTTCGGTTCTAAAGTTTCTGCACCTGTTACAAATCGAACAAACCTTGCAAGTTCATCTTTCTTGCAGCTTCTTATAAAACGATGTAACCATGTGGTAATTCGTTGATCTTGAGAATTTAATTCTTCTACTTGAAGCTTTTCGATGACTTCAGTAGCACATGGAATAGTACAGACATATATAGCATCCATCATATCACTAGATAGATTTTTCCAAAACGGGCCCATTCCATCAAGTATCTTTTGCATTGCGTAGCATGGATCCTTAATGAGAGCGATATCTGCAGCTTTTTCAATTAATTCCACGATGTTCTTTGTGGTAGGATTTGCAAATACGGAATACTCGGTGAGAATGTTGATAATAGGCTGATTATTGGTTATAGGTTTATCTTTATACTGCAATATCAATGTACGCTCTTTTTCTGTTATGAACGAAAAGAAAGAATCAACTAGCTCTTTCTTTGATACATCTCCGTGAATGTGGTGTTTCAACGCTACTTTTGAAAGGCGAACAGGAAACACATTGTATTGTATGAAAGCATGATGAATTATCTCTCCCACTATTTTGAGCTCGTCATCATAGTAACGACTTTCTTTTCAAACTGCCCATCCATCTTTCGGTAAAAACAGTCAAAAAAATTCGGAATACGCATCGCGAGTGACCCCATCGCCTACGGCACTTTCAGACGTAAATGTAATTCTTATATGACTCGATTTTGTATTGCGTTTACGATACAAAGACAGCATATCCTCATAGACATTATTCCTGTCAACTTCAAGAAAGATTTCCTTCGTCAACCTCTTTTTTTCTACTTCTCGCAGTACGTTCAATTCATTAAAAACACTCGTTTCCGCATCCGTTCTTTTCTCATCCTCTACCCAATCACAATCGTCTAACACAGAAAACCCTCGAAAAGCCACTTCTGGAGACATAACAGGTGGCATAGAACATTCATTCATACAGAATCCACCTGAAAATACATAATCATCAGGATTCAGCAATTTTCCTTTTTGATCTGTAAGTTGAAAATATTCAGGTTCCACAGACAATGATCCGATCCAATCATAAACTTCATTAAAACGTCCATCTTCTTTAAATAGCCGTACTTTCATCCCCAATTGTTGATGTTGGACAGATATAGCCACATGGGGCATATCTAAAGTTGGTTCCTCAAGAACGCGTTGTTTACGTATTTCCATCAAGTTCACAGCTGAATTATGTGGGTGAACATCATGTTGGTTGGTCATTCTTTCATTTAATAGTACCTCAGACCCATTTGATTGCATCGGTTGTTGTGCGTAAATGTCAGTAGCTACAATAAAAAGTTAATACATTCATAACTGCTGTACATAATTCCATTTGGATTTCTTCTATATCAGCATAGATTCAGTGCAATAAGAGTCACATGGTTTCTTCTATGCAAACTCTTACGGAAAAACAGTATACTTTAAGTTGGTGTTGGTTATAACCACGTCATGAAAAACTGAAGTGCTGAATTTCTCTAAACTTCTTAGAAATAATAAATTTCTGAATAAGCCGTATGACAAGTTAATTTGTATCTGTTGCTGCAAGGATGGGACACCCCTCATTTGCCTAAAGAGAGAACTTCAAATGTTTAGCAAGAAAAACCTAAAAAGGGGAAAAAAACTTATAAAGATATTTTCTTCTAGCACTTACATGTTCTTGTTTTAAAAGAATGTCATTTCCTACTTTGTCAATATTTCACAGTTGACTTTCTCCTTGTTTAGCTCTTAGCTATTGGGAAAGTCTCCATCTTTAATTTCTTTAATTTGTACTAATTATTATTAAACATTATTAAATATTCCTTACTTCCTCACTTATGTACTCCTTCTGCTTTCCATTTATTTCCCTTGCTATGATTGCTATGCTTTCAGTAATTTTTGGGTACAAGTATTCATATAAACAGGTTCAAGGATAAATATAAACAATTGAGGAAAGGCTATTCCAAAGTACTCTTTTTTTAATTAAGAAAGACAAATTTTTGGTTCAGCCTCAGTGTTTCTTAAGCATCTGATGTTTTGAGCATCAAATATTTCTTAAATTTTATTGTTTCCTTACTGCCAGATTTGCCTAACAAAGTCACTGCATTGCTTTTTGCACAGAACTATTGCAGCGTTTGTCCAAAAGCACCAAGTTACAGGAAAATTTTTGACTTTATTTGACACAATGTAGAAAGTTTTATCGTTTTTAAAAGTTGTTCCTTATAATTTCAGCCTAGCAATGCTTCTAAAAAGTTTCTTATTTTTTCCCCAATTTGAGCCTTATAAAAAAAGTGCGTACATAAAAAACACTGTATAGAGATGATAGCATTATTATCAGTCATTCAGACACATACTGTGATATGATTGTCTTTGGAGATCAGAAATGCTGGATATTCCAAGAAATCTTCATCAGATGAATAATTTACATTTGATATTGACTCAAGTACCTTCTTGATAGGACTCATTTCTCTGGTGAGAAGATTGAATCTTAGTTTTACACCAGCCAATGAGTGATTTTCAATGAAGGTTTCAATGGTTATGGATTCCTCTAAAATTTCTCCCCAAGAATAATCTGCCAGGTAGTAATTAAGGTTAACTTTCCAGCCCTACTTTTGCCATCAGGAAAGAAAATTTCCAAAGCTTCATTTTTAAGTACACTCAATGGCTTCTACCACCATCTTGAAGCTCCCTTACTTGAGTATATTTGCATTTTGAATTATTATAATGGAACCAACATAGAGATATTGTCATCTTAGATGGCTTTGCACGCTTCAGTTGGCGATTGGGTCACTTGCTCTAGCCTTTGACAAAAGTTCCTTCAAAGGAGCTGTATTGTTATTACTTGTATTAAATTTGTTAAAAATTTTATATACGTCAGCCAGAGCTATGTTCATGTTTAGGAAATCTTCTTTCACAAAATGTTTTATTGGAGCTCCATCAACCTATAACAAATAAAATAGTTGACATCAGTAAAATACATAAATAAGAGAAGTACTTATATACTAAGAAGACAATAACTGACCTTTGACTGCTTCACACTGTCACAAATTTGAGCATCATATCCAAGTTCCTTCACAAATTCTGCTATCTATATATAGCGAAAGTAAGTTGAATTGGGTAAATTCATTATTATAAATATAAGATTTGTCTATTTCGTGTCTCTCTACAAAGCATTGGTAGCTGTAAGTTTAATATTGTATATTCGCCAGGAGTTGAAACTGTACCTTGACTTGAAACAAAATTAAACAAATAAAATTCCCAGCTGCAAAGCCCACACACATGCCATTGCGAGTTGTCAATTGTGAAATCAAATGTCATGTTATACAAAAAAAAATAGTTTTTTAAACTATCCCCATGAGAACTTCAATGCATTCAAAGCATTTCAGGAAATATAACATGTTTTTTTATTGACAACTGTTCAAGGTCTATTTACACAGTAACTGATCATAATCGACCTGGTCTGAAATGTTTTGCCACCAAAAAAGTTACATTATATATATTACTTCATTAATAACAAGGGAATCTTATTTTATGACCACATATGGCTGTCACTTTTCCCTGCGTGCACTTCACAAAAAAAATATTCCTTGTATGAATATTTGATCATCGGCCATGATGAATGTTCTGTTACTGATTGATTTAATGAAAATTGAAGACCAGAAACTTTTTGTTTACTTTCATTCCAACTTCAGGTACAGTTTAAGCGAATCTACAAAGCTTATACCACTGTGATATATATAATCAAATGATTAATAAATATTCCTAGACCTCGGGGAATAAGCCACATTTTGAGCCAGCAATTCCTTACTACATGTCATGAAATTTATTCATTTATCTTAAGAGCCATTATCTGTAAGAATCAGACAGAGCCTGCAAGTGATATCCTTAAATTTTGCTTATTTTCTGATATTATGATCAAAACTATGTATACTGACATCAGGTAAAATTTTTTTAGAAAATTCTTGTCGGCTGCCAAGATTATGGGCCCTAAAGTTTGGCCCATTTTTGTGGAAAAAGCACCTACAGAATGAATCTGCACTTTTAAACATCAAATTACCAAGACATATTGCTCTGAAATATATTTCAAGTGCATTTCATGGAAGTATGGTGTAAATTCCTTCATGCCATCAAATTTCAGGGTCCTTAAACTTTTTGCTGTCTAGAAATCATGGCCCGAATACTCAATTTTTTTGCTTTTCGACTGTATTTGGACCTAATTATCTGTTAAGGGAAAGGAGTGCACATGATTGTTTTTGGTGGGATTAAAAGTGCTATGCCTCCTCTTCAAATTAATGGAAAAAAATTCATGTGCACACAAGGGCCTGAGGAGGAGCGCTTCCGCAAACTTTACCATTTTGATAAAGTTTACCAAATGCCACGGCCCATAATGGCAGCGGCCAAGGTCTTGTCATGTTGGTTTAATGTTATTTTGGAAGATACTTCAATGCCTTATCATATTCACAAAAGAAAATCATGTGCCCTATTTCAGACTAGTCACAAAATAAAGTTGAAATTCACTATTTTTGCTGTACCGGAAACTGAAAGATTTCCCTAGCAACCAGCAATTACACTTAGCAACGATGATTTTACAGCTTGAAAAATGAAATTAGGTTGTTGTTAACCACTTAAGCATATTTGGAGAAGCTTAATATTATTCATGTACCATGCATAGGTAATGCTTTGAATAAAAAACAGCCAATATTTGAAAGGTCTGGGTATATACCCAGCAAAGATCCATCTTCCGGTTTGTAAACAACTTTTTAACAACAATTTTACAAGAACTTCTAACAATTTTTAGCTAACTGAAAGTCTTCACTGTGCATCTCATAATCATTGCGATTGTTCTTCGGTCGAACAGGACTACGCATGTGGAAGAGTATAGATGCCCTTTCATACCAAGCGATATCTTCTCTTTTTGGCCAACGGAAGGTGTTATTTGTTCCACATTTTTCCATGCATCGTAGTTTTATGTCATCATCTAGAATCTGATAAAAGGAACCAGTTCCATAGGTAATCTTAGATATAATTATATTGATTTTCTTGATGACTACTTATAACAGTAAAATTATAAGGGCTAAGCTTTGCACAACGTTCATGCAAGTATACTTGTACAAACCTCCTCTACTGTTCCTGGGTACCAATCATCATCATATATTACAACAACCCAGTCTTCTACCACTACCTCATTAACAGTGTTAATCTCCTGTGCTATTCTCTGTATGGTCTCCACTTCCTCATAGCTGTCACGATTAAAGCAAGCATCATTGTCTTCTCCCAAGTTTTCATCATCAATGGCAATCGAAATACCTTCTCTCTTTTGTTTGCTCCATCTGGGAAAAATAGAATTTGATCCTTATTATTTCGGTACATTACCTTAATTCAAAGTTATTGCCATTTTAAATACTAATTTAGTCTTTATCTTACCTTGAGAATAATGACCGAATCTGTTGACTTGTCACATGTTCAGTTGGCGAAAGATGCTTCCTTATCATAAGGTGGGCTTCCTCTGGACTGACCTTTTTACCAGATTCTTCACCAGCCATGAAAATTTCCAACAGTATACTTTTCTGCTTAGCTGTATATCTGAAATGCTTGCGCACAGGTAAGGCCCATCCTTTCGTAGAACAGGAATGCATTCTTCTATCATCATAACTGTTGACAAGTATGGAAACCGAAGTTGACGAGCTCTGCTGAGACTCTGCAACTATACCTTTCATGTGGCATACAAATGATTTTTTAGCTCAGTCAATGTGAAGCTTGCACTGGCTATATATGGAAAAGCTTCTTGTACACTGGCAAAGAGTTAACAGAAAAGTTAGATCAGACCCTCGGTCAATATAATTATGTCGCAAGCAAAGTTGTACTATCGTTGATGGACGATCTACTTGATAGTGGCTATCGTTTGTTTATCGATAACTGGTATACCTCTGTTGAGATTGTTCAAGTGTTATTACAACATAAAACAGATTGTATTGGTACCTTACGGAAAGATCGCAAGCATCTACCTAAAGATATCACAGGCAAAGATTGCAAGCTGAAAATTGGTGAACGGGCTGTACGTTACGAAACACAAACTGGGATAATGTGTACTCTATGGCGAGATAAAAAAGATGTTCATATGATGTCTACTTGTATTGAAGATGGAGTTGTTGAAGTAACTAGAGCTGGAAAACAAAAAGAAATTGCTTTAGTTGTTGATATTTACAATAAAAACATGGGAGGCGTGGATCGAAGTGATCAGATGCTAACATCTTATGAGATTGAACGGAAACGTGTCAAAAAATGGTACAAGAAGTACTTTTATCATTTATTGAATGTTTCTGTATTCAATTCTGACGTTATTGCTTCAAAAATGGGAACAAAGCCAACACAGTTGCAGTTTAGAGAGAAACTTATTGAACGCTTTTTTGAGCGATATCGTACTGAAGGTATGGGATGTAAAACTCGAGGACGCCCAGTAACTGCAAGTATTTTACGATTGACTGAACGTCATTTTCCATGCATTGTACCAACTGAGAAGTCACAACGTCCTTCCAGAAGATGCACTGTATGTTCAAAGAATAAAATTAGAACTGATACTAGATATCAGTGCAAAAAATTTGATTTTGGTTTGTGTGTTGCACCTTGCTTTGAGTTTTATCACACAAAAAAAGACTTTTCAATGGTTTACGCTCAATTTTTTGTGTAATATTTCAAATATTTCATGTGAAATTATAACTTTTAGAATTACAAAGTATTATCTACCTTCTTTATTTCACATATTTAGTGTCCTAGGGGGCTTAAAAGATGTTTGACCAATATTAGAAAATTTGCACCTAAAAAAACGTTATTTTAAAAAATATAAATACAATTTTTAATTATAGCTAATTTGAAATAATACACAGTTAAGGGGTTAATTTGTTTACAGGTATGAAATATAGAAAGTAAAGAGTTTAGAAGTGTTTGGTAATTACGGTGGCCCCAATCTGCCACTTATACATTACACATTTAAACCCTCGCAGCAGTTTCATTTTTAAATAAAACGTGCACTTCACACTTCGTGCTTACTTAGCAATTTTCATAGTTAGCAACGGCTAACTTAGCAATTTGTATATTTAGCAGCGGCTAACTTAGCAATTTGTATACTTAGCATTGGCTAACTTAGCAATTTGTATACTTAGCATTGGCTAACTTAGCAATTTGTATACTTAGCATTGGCTAACTTAGCAATTTGTATAGTTAGCAGCGGCTAACTTAGCAATTTGTATACTTAGCATTGGCTAACTTAGCAATTTGTATACTTAGCATTGGCTAACTGATCAATTTGTATACTTAGCATTGGCTAACTTAGCAATTTGCATAGTTAGCATTGGCTAACTTAGCAATTTGTATATTTAGCGTTGGCTAACTTAGCAATTTGTATACTTAGGAACGGCTAACTTAGCAATTTGTATACTTAGCATCGGCTAACTTAGCAATTTTCATAGTTAGCAACGGCTAACTTAGCAATTTGTATACTTAGCATTGGCTAACTTAGCAATTTTGCATAGTTAGCAACGGCTAACTTAGCAATTTGTATAGTTAGCAGCGGCTAACTTAGCAATTTGTATACTTAGCATTGGCTAACTGATCAATTTGTATACTTAGCATTGGCTAACTTAGCAATTTGCATAGTTAGCATTGGCTAACTTAGCAATTTGTATATTTAGCGTTGGCTAACTTAGCAATTTGTATACTTAGGAACGGCTAACTTAGCAATTTGTATACTTAGCATCGGCTAACTTAGCAATTTTGCATAGTTAGCAACGGCTAGCTTAGAAATTTGTATAGTTAGCAACGGCTAACGTAGCAATTTGTATATTTAGCATTGGCTAACTTAGCAATTTGTATACTTAGGAACGGCTAACTGATCAATTTGTATATTTAGCATTGGCTAACTTAGCAATTTTGCATAGTTAGCAACGGCTAACTTAGCAATTTGTATACTTAGCAACGGCTAACTTAGCAATTTTGTATAGTTAGTATTTTGGGAAAACCCATGTGGTCAAGAAGTTGCTGACTCAGGCTTTTATGCTAAGTAAATAATGGCGGATGATGCAGTTGCAATTGCAAGTGTTAGAAAGGTATGTAAATAAAATATCTGTTATTAAACACACAGCTATATGTTTTAAAGAGTATTTAGCTCATTTTCTTATTTACTTCGAGGGAGTTAATGTATTAACGTATTTGATTAATCCGTTACCCTACAACAACAAACCACGCACGAGAAAATATCATGAATGGTGTTTGCTCTAGCAATATTTGAAGTATCGTTTAGGCAAGGATAAATCCCTGTCGGTATATGAATAAAATTATATGAGCATGTAATTAGCCTGACTTATCATATGAAATTGATCTGTTGACTTTGGAATATGCACTCACGAAAAACATTTTAGCTTTTTTATTTTGCCTGTCAGTCACAAACAACATAACACAAGTGCTCTTAAAACCATGAACAGTTTTCCAGGTAGTTTTCTCTTATCATAGTGTGAACAATACAATAACCTGTTTTTGGTATAAAGCTTTATGTATAATTCATTTTTTACAGACTTCTTCATAATTATAACTTGTCTGTTTTCCTGCTGATTGTATACGAATGGATTTTATTTGTGTGTATCATGTCTAGTTTGAAATCTTTTTGGCTGCTAAAATCATTTATTCACTGTATCTTAAAATATGTGAATATAAAAATGCTTGTTAAATGTTTTAGTACCTATCACTCTTTTATCTCTTATATATATTTGATGGCTTTTTATATATACATAGCTATATATAATATACATATTTAAATTTTTAGGTGTTACAACATTTAAGGAATCTTCAACAATCTGAGGAGACTGTGCAAAATTTTATGAGAGAAAAGGTAAATGTTGCTTTGAATGTTTTATCTGAGATTTTTTGCTGTCATGGAATAATGTTCAAAAGTGAATTGTTTTTGGTTCTCTAGTATAAACGTATCTGTTACGTGTTACCAAAACATTACAGCAATCAGATAATTTGACAAGAAAAATGATAAAACTAAGATAGAGACTTCTGAGACTATTTAGAGACTATTCATAGAACCCTGCTGTTCTGTGGACTAAACCGAAGATTTTACAATTCACCCAAAAGAAACTGAAATTTTTAGCATGAAAAAACTACTGGTTGTTTCCTATGATCTTTAAACACATATTTTAGAGCTAAAATTTGAAAGCTCTTTCAATGATTTTATTTTATTTTTAGTTCACTGAATTAGCAGTTCTTCATGCTGATGATTCCATTCTGAGAAAGCACGGTGTCATCAAAGATGGTGACATCATTAGGTTACGATTGTTGTGTTCTACTGATGAAGGAATAAATAATCGGAAGAAAGAGCTGAAAGATATTATCCTTAACGGATCAAGGAACCCTAAAAAATCAAGAACACAGTCTCCTACGGGAAAGACTACTGAGAAGAAACGTATGATATACTTGACTTGGGAACATTATGATGCCAAAAAGAAGAAATTTTCCCACGTTAGAAGTGAAAGAGGTGGTGGCTCCAAACAAGAACATATATCTACTGTTGCAACATACGATCAAGTCATTGATATTTGTAAGGAACTGTTTTGGGAAAACAGACGTGATCCTGCCTCATTTGGTGGACATGATATAGATTTTTATTTGGTCGATGTCAAAAGAGAGGTCATCAATAAAATATTAACAAATCAGAGGAATGAACAAGTACCATTTACAATAGGAAACTATTGTAGACATGTGAAGATGGTGAGAACTAAATTGATTTTCCGAACTAAGAGCAGAACGACACAACTTCTTGAGAATTTATTTGCACCTTTTGACTCATCTGACGATGATGATTTTGTTTCAACAGAACGAGTTCACAATTCTACTCCTTTGATTGGCAGCTCTAAAACTCGAGAAACAATTAGAAACGAAATAGATGCAGCATATCAGGTGTCATTAGAAAATGACAAAAGACAACGAGAAGATCAAGTTGAAAAAGATGAGAGGGTGAAAAGGTTGACTGATCTTAATAATGCCAGGAGTGCGAGAGTACCAAAAGAACCTTTATTGAGCGATGATCATGTGACAGTTTCAATCAGACATCCGCTGGTAGGGCAAAAGACTCGGCTATTCCATTCATATGAAAACATGGTTGCAGTTTATGATTGGGCAGGTAGTTTTCATATAGAACCCGAATATTTTGAACTGCGAGACTATTTGAATAAGGTAGTGAAGCCAGAAGCAATGATCATTTCAGGTATATACAATATGCAAGAGTGTGAACAGCCAATTATAATGACTATCAGTGGATCTGTAGGATTTTTAGGTTTTGGCGTTAATGATGCACCCACCCATATTTCAAGTGATTCATCTAGTGAGAAATTTGAAGCTGTGACATATAGTATGGATGAGCATTACCATAAATTGCAGGAATTACGATTACAGAAGATGACTGAAGGCGATCAATCTATTATGGTAGACAGAGAGGACATTTACAGTGATATGTTATCTTTCTTTTCCAGTCGAAGGTTTCAGAAAGATAAGAAAGTCATCGTCTCCTTTAAGAATGAAGATGCAGTAGGTGATGGCGTATCCAGAGATGCATTTACTTTATTTTTTCATAAAATGTATTCAAAATTTGATGGTGCATTTGAGAAAGTTCCATTACCTTTGTGTGAAACTGATGAACTTGAATCAATTGGAAAAATTATTTCAACTGGATTTATTTACTATAATGTGTTTCCATTTCAAATTTCTTATGCGGCATTGAAGTTCTCGTTATATGGTGAGATTTCTGATGAGGAACTTTTCAACTCTTTTATGAACTATATCCCAAGTAGAGAAGCTTCATTGATTAAGAAATTTGCGGCTGGTAAAAGAACAGATGATATTCAACCTTTTGTCGACATACTAAGCGAGTCACGTGTATTCGAACTTCCGAAGCATGACAATATCAAAGCTTTGTGTGTAAAGGCTGCAAAGATTTCTCTGATTAAGTTGCCTAATTTCTCTATGCAAGTTATTGCTAGTGGAATGGGCAAATTTTGGAAAGATGTTACACCTGATATGATTGACAGTTTAACAACTGTGACGAAACCAACTGCAGACCGTTTTTTAAATGTTCTACAAGTGGAAGAGAAGAATCAAGTTGATCAAAAGATCACAACTTGGCTACATCGGTTCATTCGCTCTTCAAAGTGTGACACTTTAATGGCTCTTGCACGCTTCATTACTGGCTCTGCTAATCTTATCCCTGGTGAAATAATCAAAGTGGAATATGTCGACCAAGCTCCTGATTATGTTAGACCAATGGCTGAGACATGTTTCAAGATCTTAAAACTTCCACGGCAATTTGTCTCTTTTTCCCATCTTTGTGAGAATATTACAATGTTCCTCCGTAACGATGATTTGTGGGTTGTCAATGATGTGGCGTTGATTCCGTTAGATTGACACTAATGACATGTGAATTGATGTTGATATTTCAAAGGTTTCTGATTTATAAAGGCTTTGTCTTGTATTTGCTAATGATATAAGAACATCAGCTTTGAGATGAAATAGCGATTTAGCATCTGTTGTCTTTTGTTTTGTTGAATTTGTTGTGTCCAGAAAATTTTTCAGATGATATGTTTGTCTATCTTATGAAAATTCGTTAAGTTAGGAGATATCTCAGTTTTTGTACGAGTATCTGAAATATTGAGTTACTATTGTATTGGTTATTATTGGTAATCTTGTTCTGTTTCAAACCTTTTGTTACTTGTCCTTGTGTGTTTAGCATTTGAAAAGTAGCAATACTTCGATTTTGTTCGTATTAAAGTGGACTGTTGCATAAAGTACGAAAAATTCAATTGTGACTTTTTTTTAATTTAGTACTCCTTTAAATATACAAATTTGTTGTGTTTTCTATAACGAAATGGCTGATTTCATTTTATCAAAAACAGGCGTGAAAACACGCGTGGTCTTGACTTTTTGGCTTCATTGCAGTCGCGAATGCGCAGTTTTCACGTTTGGTTTTGAAAAAAAGTGCTCAAACCAATCACGGTAGTTGTCATATATTAGTTTCTTCTATTTTGTTCTTATTGTTCATTTGAAAAAAGATGCTAAAGAAATCTTTGTGCAGTTCTTACATTGCAATCTGTTAAACACGCTATGACTTTAGAATCGACCTGAATTGAGAACAACAACAACCTGAGGTTGTAAACAGAAGACTGGTTAATGTTAATATGGGAAACGTAAAAACAAGTATAGCAAATTCATATTGCATTTATTAACGCAATTAAGTTTTCATACAACTCTAAAGCTTCCTCCACATCATTTGGCATAAAAAGGTTGTTTTCCGTCATAACAATATTGGCTAGTTCAAAAAATTCTTCAGAACATATGTGTGATGTTTCCGTGTCAACTTTAAATCTGCTCTCCAAAACAGTCACATCCCTGTAATCTATACTATATTTATAATCATGAACTGATGAATTCAAATAACTTGGCATGAAATATAAAACGTCTGGTCTTCCTGATGGCCGGAAGATTGAATTCGTGGAATGTTGATGTCTAATTCTATGATGATTCCAATTATCTTGAAATTTTCGTAAATCTGTGTTGATCAGGTCATAAAAACAAAACAATAAACACTCGACATTCAGGGGGCACGTATTATCGAATTTATTTATTTCAATGAGATCCCTAAAAAAGTTAATCCACCAGTTGGAACAACCTCTCCTGAACTGTGACCAAAGTGCTTCAATTCGCTGATTGCTAACAGATTTTCCATATTGAAAACTCTCTTGACCAGCGGACACATCAGTGTGATTTCGCCTTAAAAACTTTTGAGCAGCAGCAGCGTAAACGTTCTCCGTTCCACGATCAGCAATCACTTTTCTTGGTACTCCCTTTATCTGAGACAAAACATTCAGATAAAGTGAACATACATATTTCGGCTCCTTGTTAGAACGGGAAACAGACAACCATAAGATTCTCCGGCTAAAGCCATCCACAGCTCCGTGAATCGAAAAGCCGTATGGCTTCAGTTTATCATACCCATCTATGTGCCACGCCCAATTTGGACCGCGAGAATAGTATGATCTTCTTCTCAAATACTTTCTTCGTCTTGACTCTACTCCAACGGGATCAAGCATTGACAAAGCAGCAGCAATCGAGCTTCTGTTTACTCGAAGTCCGTTTCGTACGCACCTATAATGCATTTGTCGATAACCAATATCAGAACCGTTACCTTGGAGCTCTTGGCTAACAAAATCAATAACATCACGAGTATTTGATGAATTGCCTTTTCGATACAGCTTTTGTCTTCTCAATGCTCTATGTAAACTACGAATACTGACATTGATACCATGCAAATTACATAAAGCGTATAATATTTCTTTATATGAATAGCCTTGCTCAAAGTATAACTTTATCAATGAATCAGGATATAACATGGCTGTTCATTAACTCTACAAAGAAAGTAAACAGTTAACAGAAGGCTAGCAAAACAACATTCACGAAATATCCAACAAAATATTTAAGGAAGCATAGTAATAGCTATCAACGAAAAACATTAAATATTTAAATATTTAACAGAAATAATAAAAAAATAAAACTACTTACAGAAATACCAGAACAAACATCATATCGACGAATTCTTTTTATCATTGCTTTATTCCAAAAGCATTATGGGAGTAGTCACGTGCTTAACAACCAATCACTTATTGACAAATACAACATATCTGTTTAAAATAGTTAAGTATACAAATTGCTAAGTTAGCCGTTGCTAACTATGCAAAATTGCTAAGTTAGCCAATGCTAAGTATACAAATTGCTAAGTTAGCCAATGCTAAGTATACAAATTGCTAAGTTAGCCAATGCTAAGTATACAAATTGCTAAGTTAGCTAATGCTAAGTATACAAATTGCTAAGTTAGCCGTTGCTAACTATGCAAAATTGCTAAGTTAGCCAATGCTAAGTATACAAATTGCTAAGTTAGCCAATGCTAAGTATACAAATTGCTAAGTTAGCCAATGCTAAGTATACAAATTGATCAGTTAGCCAATGCTAAGTATACAAATTGCTAAGTTAGCCGTTGCTAACTATGCAAAATTGCTAAGTTAGCCAATGGTAACTATACATATTGCTAAGTTAGCCGTTGCTAACTATGAGAAATTGCTAAGTTAGCCAATGCCAAGTATACAAATTGCTAAGTTAGCCGTTGCTAATTATGGAAAATTGCTAAGTTAGCCAATGCTAAGTATACAAATTGCTAAGTTAGCCAATGCTAAGTATACAAATTGATCAGTTAGCCAATGCTAAGTATACAAATTGCTAAGTTAGCTAATGCTAAGTATACAAATTGCTAAGTTAGCCGTTGCTAACTATGCAAAATTGCTAAGTTAGCCAATGCTAAGTATACAAATTGCTAAGTTAGCCAATGCTAAGTATACAAATTGCTAAGTTAGCCAATGCTAAGTATACAAATTGATCAGTTAGCCAATGCTAAGTATACAAATTGCTAAGTTAGCCGTTGCTAACTATGCAAAATTGCTAAGTTAGCCAATGGTAACTATACATATTGCTAAGTTAGCCGTTGCTAACTATGAGAAATTGCTAAGTTAGCCAATGCCAAGTATACAAATTGCTAAGTTAGCCGTTGCTAATTATGGAAAATTGCTAAGTTAGCCAATGCTAAGTATACAAATTGCTAAGTTAGCCAATGCTAAGTATACAAATTGCTAAGTTAGCCAATGCTAAGTATACAAATTGATCAGTTAGCCAATGCTAAGTATACAAATTGCTAAGTTAGCCGTTGCTAACTATGCAAAATTGCTAAGTTAGCCAATGCTAAGTATACAAATTGCTAAGTTAGCCAATGCTAAGTATACAAATTGCTAAGTTAGCCAATGCTAAGTATACAAATTGATCAGTTAGCCAATGCTAAGTATACAAATTGCTAAGTTAGCCGTTGCTAACTATGCAAAATTGCTAAGTTAGCCAATGGTAACTATACATATTGCTAAGTTAGCCGTTGCTAACTATGAGAAATTGCTAAGTTAGCCAATGCCAAGTATACAAATTGCTAAGTTAGCCGTTGCTAATTATGGAAAATTGCTAAGTTAGCCAATGCTAAGTATACAAATTGCTAAGTTAGCCAATGCTAAGTATACAAATTGCTACGTTAGCTAATGCTAAGTATACAAATTGCTAAGTTAGCCAATGCTAAGTATACAAATTGCTAAGTTAGCCGTTGCTAACTATGCAAAATTGCTAAGTTAGCCAATGCTAAGTATACAAATTGCTAAGTTAGCCAATGCTAAGTATAGAAATTGCTAAGTTAGCCAATGCTAAGTATACAAATTGCTAAGTTAGCCGTTGCTAACTATGAAAATTGCTAAGTTAGCACGAAGTGTGAAGTGCACGTTTTTAAAAATGAAACTGCTGTAAAAGTTTAAATGTGTAATGTATAAGTGGCAGATTGGGGCCACCGTAGGTAATGGCTACAGAACATGATCAATATTGTTTACTAACATGATGATGTCAATTGTGGTATTGAAAGGTAAACCAAAGTTAAAATAGTATCTATGTAGTTAAAACGTAGTTAGGTGGCTGGATAAATAAAGGATAAAAGGGATGTTTACTGTTGCGTTTTGAATTAGCCAGAGGAGCTTTGAACTGAAATAAAAAGTGACTCCACATAATGTGAATGTTTTCACATGTTAAAAATTCTTAAGCTATACAAATTCTGTCATTACATTTGTGTGTTTAATTATTATTGAGGTAAATATGTTTTCAAAGTTTCTTTTAGTTTGTTTTGTTTTACTGTTGATTTTGTCACAGTATGATTGTATGTTTTTTGAATATTTTCACCTGTTAAAAAAGAAATGAAGTACATGGGTTAAATTATGATGTTAAGATGGGTTAGTTTAGAGAAGAATGGATTATGTATTTAAGAAATTCATTAATTATGACTGTACAATGAAACTGTGCTACAAAAAAGAAGTGTTATTGGGTAGATTTTTCTTCAGTTTATATTTTATCATGTTTATGCATTATTATATGTTATGGTAATAGTTTAGGTAGTATGCCTGGGTATATAAGTTTGCCATTGTTTTTATTTATTACTTTTTATCTTCTCGGTAAATTTGTGTTTTTGGTATTGTTTTTAGGGTAAATGCATACTTAATTTGTTTTTTGTTTTTTTTTCTTGTTTTTTTTTTGTTTTGTTTTTAATTTCAATATTGTTATAGCATGATTAGGTTTTTGATATAACAATTGAATATATTATTCTTTTAGGCAATAATAGAAAAGCATAAAGGAATGAAATTCATGGTTTTAATCACAATGGTGATGGTTTTGGGAAAAACAGACTAAACAAATATATATTCTGAACCATGTTGCTATTTGTGTCTGTTTTAAATCTTCTGAATGTAAGAAATGAATTAAAAAATTAATGCCTGTAAAAATCTTTTACACAAGTTTATTTCTGCAACACAACTCCAGCCGGCTAGGCCGCTAGTATATAACTAAAATCAAGAAGTCGCATAAACAAAAGAAAAGGTTTAAGAAAATCCTTTATGAAATATGGAACAGGAGACAAGTTGATGTAAATTATTATTCAGTTAAACATAAATAGCAATAATCATACCTGTTATCCAAATTCAATTCCTTTGTATCGTCTTCTGGAAATGCCATAATTCCATCTATAGTAGTAGGAGCAGTCAGTTTTTTGGGTGCACAGTATTTGACAATATGCGTGTGATAACATTCACAGTAGTTGAATAAAAAATCATTTTCATGTTGTACTGGTTTTTTACTGTATTGCCTAGGCACACAATCTAGTACACTTCAACAATCAATCTCCAGATAAAACATTTTGACTGCAACGTGGACATAAAACCCTTTGTTCATCGTCGAAAATAGAAGATAGCGGAAAATAAATTGATTTTATTCTCAATTCGGAAAGCATGCTTTTAGCCTTGCGAATGTCAGTAGAGTAAGGTGTAAATATTGTGTTGTGGTTTGTGTTAAGAGAAACAACACAACAACACAAGGTAGTTGTTCACTACTGCCCTTGTAATCAAATATACGCCATCGCTCTGAACTGACTTTATGCCATCACCCTACACATAACCTTTATTACACCAGTTTCATTATTAGCGGAGAAATGTAACTTGTTTTCAAATTTTGATTTTTCTTGGTATGCTTCACTGATGTCACATTGTGTATCTGCAAAATAACAATAAGTAAAATTATTATATTCTAATGTCATTACAGTTTTATAATATCGTCAAACGTACTGGAAATTGTACGTTGTAGGTGGGTTAAAGTGCACTGGAAACTGAACACTTCAAGAATATAGTCAGCAAGAAAATCACTGGAAAAGGTGTCTTAATCGTTTCTGTGATGTTAGTTAGTGTATTAAGTCAACAAAAATTAGTAAATTTTAAAAAAATTTTAAAGAAAATTTTAAAAATTGCAAACACACTGGAAACAGTATGGCTACAGTAAAAAATCAACTAAAAGTAACTTTGGTGGAACAAATAAGCAAAATCTAACCTCTTTCTCTATCAATCAATCTCTTTCTTAAAAAAACAAGAACTGCTTCGACCCTCGTAAGGAACTCCACATGTTTATATTTCTTTCACGCAACACATTAAGCTTTATCTTTATCTTGGGGAGAGCATAGTAGGTACGACTTTCACCAACCTATTGCGGATTTTGAACAACCATGCTCTGCATGATGGAGATAAAAAGTGTGCAGCCTTAATACCGCGTCAGACGGTTAACAAATTTTGACAACACGAGAGGACTTTAATTCTAACAAGAGGTTACGAGGCCTGGAGGTCAGCACTTTCAACAAAGTTGAAAAATGTTGGGCTGTGAAGCAAAAGCGAAAAATACATAATTCATCCACCAGGAAGTTCAAAATACGAATTAGAGAGACTGGTTTAGAGAATTTCATGCAATAAATTTGTGAACATTTTCGTTCAGCAGTTTGAGCAGTATCTGGTGTACGTAAATCTGAGGATGGAAGTATCATGATTGGCAAGTATAGTTAAGTTAAGACAGCTGAACTTGGCTATGAACCAAAATTTGAGTTGCCACTTCAGAGTATCAAAGAAGTCATAAATGAAATGCCTGTTAAATCAAAGTCCAATGTGAAAGGTGTGCTGATTTTAGAAAACCATCTTGGAAATTTCAAAATAATAATCAATTTTTGAATTTTTGAAAATTATTTTGTCAGAAAAAATAGTGGATTCTGGAACTAAGCCAGAGTAAAAAGTTTAATTACAGATATGTTTGTTGCTTTACTTGGAAAATTCTAGAAATGTGTCACTAAAATTGCCTAGGTATTTTACATCTATATAATAATAGCCGATTCTCTGTCTGTCTGTTTGTTTGTAAGTCACGCAAAATGGTAGATTGAGTTGTGAGCGAAATTATTTCT
Organism: Turritopsis dohrnii; assembly: GCA_027922465.2. Lineage (NCBI taxonomy): Eukaryota > Metazoa > Cnidaria > Hydrozoa > Anthoathecata > Oceaniidae > Turritopsis > Turritopsis dohrnii. The sequence continues at coordinate 318,205 of BQMF02000341.1, forward strand.
TTTTTTGTGTTCAGGAATAGCGTTTTGTTTTGATTATTATTGTTAGTTTTATATCCTACGTTGACTTCGCTTTGAAAACAGTACATCAACTAAATACAAAGAAACTAACTGATTAAACATTTTGGACAAAAAGCAACAGTGCAAAACGTGGCAGTATCTTTAGTTTGCCAGTGTTGTATCCTGATGCTTGCCTGACTGTCTGAGACGTGTGAACTTTTTTTAGACCAATCAAAATGTTTAAAAACCGATAGGCTAAAAAAATATTTTTTTCATGAAAGAAAATATATATTTTTTTTGCTTTTGTCTTAATAGTTGTCTTAATTTCTTATAATCGATTTCCTTTAATCTATTTTAATCAGATCGAACGTTTTTTATTCACTTCATTCATTTAGCACGTGCATTTTTCTCTCCTCCCGTGTGATCTTTTTAAGAAGAGAAACCATTTTTTCACCTACTTCTGACCGCACCCATGTTAGAGCGCGTAAAACAAAAGCTAAAACAAAAGCTAATAATAAGTTGAAAAGTTTTTTCTTTCTGTGTTTTGAGTGTATTGTTAAACTGATATTTGATTGTTTAAAATCGTAGAGAAAAACCACATGAAGTAATTCTGCTGACATTTTAAATGCAACGGCGACAATAAACGGCTAAGTTAAGAACATGCAAGATTTGAAACTTCAGGAACGTATTTCTCTTCACGTGCAAACGAGCTTTATTTAGCGATAAAGCTAGCATCAAAGGAAGTATTATCGCTGGTTTAAAGTGCAATAATTTGGAGCAGGTGGTGATACAACGCCGGCTGATCGTAGCGGAACGTTCCCATACATTTTCTTGATCAGTTTTTCGAGCTCTATAACATGGGATTACTTTCGGTTGCCAATTCCTTAATTTTATTTTTCGTGAAGTCAACACATGCTGAACATGGGCAGCAAACAACGCCGCCTTGACGGCTAGTCTATATATTAATACCCGATTCTCCCTCTGTCTGTCTGTTTGTTTGTTCGTTTGTTTGTAAGTCACGCAAAATGGTAGATTGAGTTGTGAGCGAAATTATTTCTTTTTTTTGTGCGCGACGTGAGTTGAAACAAATACATTGCAACCCCAATCGAACTTGACTTTTTTTGGGTGATGAACTAATAGGAATAACGTTTTGTTTTTATTATTATTGTTAGTTTTATACTCCACGTTGACTAGGCTTTGAAAACAATACATCAACTAAATACAAAGAAACTAACTGATTAAACAGTTTGGACAAAAAGCAGCAGTGGCAGAACATGGCAGCATGTTTGCCAGTGTATCCTATAGTATCCTTGCCTGACTGTCTGAGACGGGTAAACTTTTTTTCGAGCAATCAAGATGTTTAAAAACCGATAGGTAAAAAAAGAGTATCATGAAACAAAATGTTTTTTTGCTTTTCTTTTAATAATTTAATTTCTTTTTATAAAGCTCTTCTGATCGAACGTTTTTTATTCTCTTTATTCATTTAGCACATGCCTTTTTTCTCTCCTCCCATGTGAACTTTTTAAGAAGAGAAACCATTTTCCCCCTGTTTGATAGCACCCATGTTAGAGCGCGTAACTTTTTTAAAACAAAAGCTAATAAAAAGTTTTTTTCTCTCTACGTTTTGAGTGTATTGTTGTACTGATCAACGATTGTTTTAAAAAACAAATAACACATGATGAAATTTTGTTTTTTTTGGAACTATTTTTTCAACTGATATTTGATATTTGATTTCGAATCTGCCTCTAGGGCTAACTGACGTTATCTGGGGTCCGTGATATAGGCGATGGGGTGACGAAAAATTTGGGTCTAATTTTTTTGGGAGGGGTCTGTGAAGTCATAAAAATCTTTGAAGAATGATATCTCTGTAACGGTTGATCGTAGCGGAACGATCCCATAAATTTTTTTGATCAGGTTTTCGAGCTCTACAACATGGTAACACTTCCAGTTGCCAATTCCGTAATTTTATTTTTCGTGAAGTTAACGCATGCTGAACATGGGCGGCGAGCGACGCCGCCTTGGCGGCTAGTATTCCTATATTTTTCTAAAGATTGATATCACATAGAGACCATGTTCCTTTCGATAGCAATATTTATGCTCTGTAGCTGTTTCTAATAGCCCAGTAAAACTTATTGCCATTTAAGTTTAGTTTCACCATAAAAGATGTTTAGTTCTTTGTTTAATGTTTTTACAGGTTTTTATGTTCACTAAATTCATTAAGATTATTTGCAAGAAAAAAAAACATGCAATTTTGGTGGTCTTATAGGTTATTTTGAACTTGGTCTCAAATGATTTTCTATGAGCTAAATTTGTCATTTGTCAATCATTATTTAACCCTCATGGTGCGGGTCCCGTATATTTTTGGGATAAATTATTTATTTAGGGTCAAAGCAACATTACATAAATCAAATTTATCTGGAATTACTTAGTAATGATTCGTCTTTATTGTGCTAATTTATGCATTACTTCACACTTTACAGTATAATTATGAAAAAAATTTGGTAGAGGAATCATTTTAGAAAAACAAATGGCCGCCAATGTTCGTGAGAAGTATACCTTGTGAACTCAGGCCCAAAAACATGACAATGGATTTGATTTTGATATTGATTTCAAATTGTTTATTGCTTTGACATTTTATTTTGGTCTCGTTTAAAGGGTGAGTCTACTTTTAAAATCAAAATTAATTTTTTTTGTACCATTAGGCAGACTTTCAAAAATGATGAAAGTCAGTTTTCAAATTTTCAAAAAATCACTTTTCGCTCACAAGATATTGCTGTTTAAAGTTTTTGCTCAAAACTTGATCTCCATAGAAACGTGACATCACAACGTGCAACAATAAATTGCTGACATATGAACATGTAAGATTTTTTGAAAATTTAAAAACTGACTTTCATCATTTTTGAAAGTCTGCCTAATGGTACAAAAAACTAAATTTCGATTTTAAAAGTAGACTTCCCCTTTAAATAAGATAACGTAAGGCGTTACTGGTCAACAGACGAAATATATAACACTCTTAAAAAAGTGTTGGGACCAAATAAATTTTTTATCCTTATTCAAAGAACATATGATGACACTGGGAAAAGCAAAAAGTTTTCCCATACCTATTTCTGTTTAGCTGTCATCTGTCAGATTGTCAATACATCAGTGACATTTGACAAATTTGGAAGTGTTGACTGCTAATGATTTTGAAAGACTGACAGGAAAGCATTTCATCACTGGAATACCCGTTTCTGACCACTGTTAAAAAAAACCCTTCAAAGGACATGCAAAGTTTGCTTCAAATCAGCTTCAACCTTTTTCATCCAATGTAATGGCACAGGAAACAATTTATGAGCAGCTATGGGTTGAGCTCCTTCCTTGATGTGGATTTCTACCGGAGGTCCAGTCATAGTTGAAAGAAGTTGATGTGGACGTTTGTTGAATGTTGACCCTTTGTATCGTTCCAGGAGCCACTCCTTCATTCTGCTATTCATGTACCATACAGGTTGCGGACAATCACAAATTCCACCATCCTCTTTGGTCGCGCCACATATCGTGCCATAAAGGAGGTCAGAGATGTAGAATGCACATCAAGACTGTGGGAAAGCACCAACTTTAGGAAAATCACTGTTCAGAATACCGAGAGCCAGCATGGTTTCATAACATAGGTAGAATCGTTTCACATTGAAGCTGACGTATATTATTGAACGGCAGGTGATCTTTGTTTCTGTGGGAGATATTCCAGCTATCGTAGCGAAGAAGCCACCAGAGATTTTGATAGGAGATTGGTTTGCCCAGTGCAAATCTCACTTGGAATATCCGGCTTGAAGAAATTTCTTGAGCAGCCATAAATCAATTTGGGCTCCCGAATCGGTTGGATGGTTTGAAACACGAGCATGTCTCCACTCCTCTTTGGTCAAAATGTGGATAAGATTTCCAATGCAGGAAATTTGTCCAATTGGATCATTCTCGTTGGTAGATATGATGTTTGCCTCACCAGAAGGCTTGAGGTAACAGCTCTTCTTCCAACAATTTGCAGATTGTTGGTGAGGTCATTTATTTCATCCTCTAGATTTTTGCCTTCAACCAATCTGCTTGAGCAGTATACGGCGTTGAAACTAAATTTAACCGTATGGCACACTATTGAATATCATGATATTGCATATAGTATTCTCGCACGTTTTATGCATTGAGGTGACTATCCAATAACTCTTCCTCTGTACCAGCTGAATCAAGTACATCATTTAATTTATTTGTTAAGTTTAGTGCTGGTTTAATTTCATGAGGCAAAAGGTCATCTTTTTGGAATACCAGGTTCAAAGGCATTATTTTTTCAAGCATGTCCAAATACAAGCACACAAGACATAAGACATTAATTTCTTGCCAAAACCTTGATTTCTTTCTTTCTGTTGTGAAAAGTATCGACTTTTTTGAAATCTGAATTTAAAAAAGCGTATTTGTCTGCAAGTTCTGTGCGATGATTAACCAACCAAGTCCTGTTATCATCTTCAATCCTTTTCAAAAGAACACTAGCAGATCCAAAGTTCATGCTCGCTCTGTCAGAGGTAGTGCTAAAAAATTTTTCTTATTAGGGAAAATTCCATTTTAAGAAAACAAGGAATCAATGGCGTTTTTCAAAGATTCAGCACCAGTACCGCCAAATCCTGACATCTGCAAAAGCCCAATCGTTAGTACAGTAGGTTCACTTATATATTACATTGTCCAATATTTGTAATTATTATTTATATATTTCAAACATTAAACACTAAACTTTTTTTATTATTCGTGTTAAGATCGTCTCTTTGTCATCCCCCATTTTCCTTGCTTGAGACTTGACACCTTGAAACTTTTCTGACTTATTTTTGACACATAAGTCAGAAAAGTAGATAGGATGATATTAAGAAATACATAGTACTGAAGTATGTCGTGCAAAAGTTTTCTTGCCCTGTCGTACGGGCAGCGGGGATAATAAGAAAAACAACTTGCTTATCAAGTTGAAAATTGTCTCAGTCTCCCAAAACCTTGAGTTTCTGCCGTCGTAGTCCGAAAGTGAAACTAATACGGTTATCCGCTATCGCTACTACCGTAATAAAAGAGAATTGTATGTCTCCAATTTTCTAGATGTTTTTGCGTTATTCCTAGGTTATATCTGAAGATAGTCAAGAAGGAGGTATGATTACCGACTCTAATTAAGGCTCATTTTCAGAGTTCTGACGGTTTTATTTGTCACAGTAACAGATACGTTAAGGATAATGTAAATGTTTTTTCTTTTCACAGAGTATGATGCACTTATACGGAAGCTAGATGCTCGCCTTAGTAAGATTTATGGTCAAGTGGAATTAAAGACTCAAATCAAACAATGGGCACGTCATGTAATTATGGAAAAAGTGAAAAGAAGTTTAGGAGCAACTCAGCAATCAAAATCTGATTTGTTGTCCAGTCTTCACTTGGCTGTTATAGGAAACCCTGGAACTGGGAAAATAATGGCCGCGAGAGCTATGGCTGGTAATAGGTTTTATTGGAATTTTTGAGTTGCGAGAGTTGATTATGCCTTTTGATTTTATTAATATAAGCTTCTGTCATTTTAGGTATTCTATCCGATATTGGCATCCTCCAAGCTGAAAACATTGTCGAAGTTCAAAGAAGTGATTTAGTGTCAAGCTTTATTGGTGATACAGCAAAAAAAAACTGAAGATGTTGTAAAGAAAGCTTATGGGAAAGTTCTCTTTGTGGATGAAGCTTACGCTTTGACATCCAAATCCGAAAAAGATTATGGAAAAGAGGCCGTTGAAACCTTGATGCGGTATATGCTGCCTGGTACTGGGAAAGAACAGTATCCAGTTTTTGTTTTCGCTGGTTATGAGAGCAACATGGAGGAGTTTTTCAATTTAAACAAAGGTTTACGACGTCGAATAAAGCAAATCTTTGTTTTTAAAGATTACTCTCCGTACGACTTAGCACAGATAACAGTAAATAAGTTACTTGATGAAATGCTTAGATTTCCTTATGGTATAGAAGAATTACTAACGAATTGCTTTAATTCTGTACCTAAGGAAATTCGTTCAAATTATAATGCATCATTGTGTGGTGACCTTATAAACGAAGTGCGATTTCAACAAGAAGGTAGATTGAGATTCCAAGCAACGTATAATGAACTCATGAGGTATGAAAAGGAAGATTTCGTCAACGGAATTGAAATGCTAGTGAATAAAATGATCCCTATGGAAGCGAAATACAAAGACAAAGCTGTGCAAACGCCATCTTCGGAGGTTATGCTACACGTTCCAGGTGTTGGGATCATTCCCGGATCCCCTTTGTATTTTAAGTAGTTGATTTTTAACATAGCAGTTTTGTTACATTTCAGTTCGTTCTTAAAATAGGCAGGGTGCCTTACTTGAACTCGTTACCTATGAAGGAAGAAGATAGCAAACTTATTGAAATAAGCAGAGTCAAGTCAGAATGCATGAAACTTATACAGTAAACTCCAAGTAACTTGAACACCGGTCAACTCGAACTTTTATTAATTCGAACTGTTTTCTGTGGTCCCTTGAACATTTCTTAAAATTTCCTTATAAAAACTACTCGTTAACTTGAAAACTCGAACATTCGTTTTCTTGAACCATTTTTTGTTCCCCTTGAAGTTAATTTCTTCGGGTAACTCGAACTTTTTAGTATATAAGAAGAAAATAATTGGCTGGAAAAGCGGAAAAAACGTGACTATGACTTAAAATGTGACTATGACTTAAAGAATAGTTTTTGCGAAAAAAAATTTTGGTCCTTTTCGGGAGATGCCTAAGATCAGTATAAATAAAACTTCTCGCTATGGCTAAACAAAATTCTAAAATTACCGTTTCCGAAAATTTATTTGTTTATATCATAATAAATTTATATTCATTCATCATGAAAATGTGTTTTCGATACAATGCATTCTCGTAATGCCATCATCGTAATCGTGAGTGAAATCATCAACATATGCGAAAGACATACTTGACATACTTGATGATTGAGTTTTTTAACGTTCCGCAAATTTTTGTTGTAAAATGATTTCAATCAGTGTGGATTTAAAACTTCTTTCATTCAACTGCTATTATTGGTGAAGCGTGAAACGTGACTTTCAGGAATTTGGGTGGACTTAAATTTGTTAAATTTGTAAAGGTTTCTTAGATTTGATTTATTAATCTTCTGATTAGGTTTACTATTTACTATTTGTATTACTTATTTGTATTTCATTATGTAAATGAAAATTGAAAATCTCACAAGTGGAAGTGATTTCAGTTTCTTGTAGCTTTTATTCGTCTTATTCTTTCCCACCCATATCACCAATATCAATGCCTAAAATGTCGCAAAAAATGTCAGATGGAATGTCGCAAAAAAAGTCACTTTTAATGTCGCAAAAAATGTCACATTGAATGTCGCAAAAAACGTCACTTTTAATGTCGCAAAAAATGTCACATTGAATGTCACTTTTAATGTCGCAAGAAATTTCAGATTTCATCTCGTACGTCAAATTTTATTTCGCAAAAAGTGACATTTTCAATGTAGCAACTATTTTCATTTTGCAACATACGGCACGTCATACATATACACTAAATCTCCAGTGTTAAATTGCGGTATAGGGGAGTTATCGCCTTGGCTATTTGAACAGAGGTTCGACTGTAGACGGTGCATATGTTGACCCTGAATTACTTTTCGGTCTTCCATTGGGAGCTGTTTATTGGTGAACTGGTCACGCTGTGTCCATAACTCCCTTGCGAAGAGACCTTGATGTCGAATACGAGAGTTGAGTGTAGCAACAGCTATGGCGAGGGAAGCTTTGGTCAGAGTCGGCTGGTCAGGATCTTGTCGCAGAAACTCATCTTCTAACTCCTGCACTGCTTTTTCTGCGACAGGGTTTTTGTTCTTGTTTTTGACACGACCAACATGTAAACAGATACCGTGCTTTATTAATCTCTCATCGTTAACGAGTTTGATGAAACCTGGGGCCGGATTGACGTGAATAACTGCATTAATGCTACCAATGGAGCGTAAGCCCACACAGATTTCCAGTATGCCATTTCGGAGGGAAACATGATCCTCTGATTCGATGAGCACAGCTGCAGTAAATGACGTAACAGACTCTCGGACCAGTAAGATGAACTGGCGATGACGGCGGATAACATCGGCTGCAAAGGATAGTCCAATAGCACAGGGTGGTTCAGTGGTAGTGGCTGGACATGATGTCTGAGGCATCTTTCGTAACGATATACACGTGTGGCAATGACTGTACAAAAGCATCAGTGCCGCATCTAGGTCGAGGGCGTAGAAAAATCGGCTGAACACCTGTTTTAATTGGAACTGAGAAGGGTGATCAAGTCTCAAGTGGAGGGCGAAAAGGAGGCCTTGCATGACCTGACGTGGAACAACAAGTCGTTCTTGTACGGCTGTAAATGGCTCGTTACGGTGGACAACTAACAAACCATCCTTCGCAATGGTTGCAACCTGCAGGTAGCGCTTGACGTCTTTGATGTTGGTAAGTTTTTTGGACGGTCGAGTCCCCTGTGACAGATGAGCCTTCACTCGTCTGACGTCGGGACATTCAGACTGTGTGGAAAGCCACGCAGACCTGGTTGTGAACGGCAACTTAACTCTGCCTTGGATAATGTCAACGACCTCAACGCGTAGAACGGATGCTTCCTCGTACTCTTTAACGAATGAACAAATCTGACATCCCTCGTTCGTGCAAACTGGAGCGTTACGAGAACCGAAGTCAGATGGAACGCTACTTGTGCCAGCAAGATGTTGGATGGAAACAGGGAATCGGCAAGCAACAGACAGGAAGGTCGTGACGCGGCTGCTGTTGGAGAAACTTCCGCGCATCAAACGCTCGTATGCTTTGACACACGGTTGGCTGTCAGTGAGAACAGGTGGTATGAGACGATTGAACGATGTATGGATTAAAATGGCGAATTGAAGCTGCGATGCAAAGGGCTTCGATCTCGCAAGGCAGCCATGTGCTCCGACGATCTTTGAGCTTTGCACTAAAGTACCCAGCCAAGCGTAACTGATTGTTGCGGGATACGTACAGGGTGGAAGCAATTCCATGATTTCGTATGGCTCCGTCAGTCACCAGCCACAGCTTATCATCGGATTTAGGTAACGTTATGGTGTTATTTGTGGTCAAGTGTTCTTGAGCTTGACGAAAGGCTGAATCACTGACATCATTCCATTGGAGGATCTCACTGGACTGTTTCCCTGCTGAAAGTTGATCGAGCGGTGCCAGGTATGTTGAACAGTTTGGGTTGACGCGTGCAAGGAACTTGTATGCTCTGAGAAATGAACGTAACCACTTCACTGTGGTAGGACGGCTGCATGTTGACAATGTTGCAATTCGGTGAGGAGAGGCCTTCAGACCAAGTATCTTTGTTGATTTTGGAGCAATAACAGTTTTAGACGCGGAGAGTTTGAGACCACTTGCAGCAAGAGGGGATAGCACACGTTTCCAGTTGTCGAGTAGCTCCTCTGGTGCCAGGCCACCGACGTAGAGGTCGTCTGCTATCTTTGCCACAAAGCCTTCTTGCACAAGGTGACCCAATACACAAGACATAAGTTCTTCTTAGGCCGTTTCCGAACCAGGCATTCCCATAGCTGATCGGGTGTAAACACGAATGCCTTTATAGGGCGTCGACACTCCACAATATTTCATTGACTCCTTCGAAAGTGGAATCTGGTGGAACGCCTTGGTGAGGTCAGTCTTGATGATGTAGTTCCACTGGCCAATTGTTTGTAGAGTGGTGTTCACATCCGGCATCAGTGCTGGTTGAGGTTTAGCGTATCTCGCCACTTCCCCGAAGTTGGTGACTAAACGGAACCCACCAGTAGGCTTCTTGACGAGAAAAGAAGGGTTGAGATATTCAGCGACTACTCCTACCTCTTCAGGCTTGGCAAATACGCCAAGGCCTTCAAGCTGGTCAAAATGTCTTTGTAATTCAAGGAGCTTGTTTCGGGAGTATTGGGGAAGTCGACCTTTTCGCGGAGGTGGCTGAACAGGACCCATATTTACTACGGCATGTATGGGACCAAGTGATCCGTTGTAGCACTAGATGGGATCGAAGACGGATTCGTATTCTTTGTGTAGGGCGACAAATTTAAAGTCACATCTGGTGGGAGTTGACTATCCTGATCAACGGTAATCTGTTGAATAGAGGAAATGCTCGGTTTAGCCATGCGGACATAAGGAGGTGATTCGATGGGAGCCATATGTTCCTGCTTTAAGGGTGTCATAAGCGGGACAGCCTGCGCGAAATGCTGGTCCTTCTTTAGAACCTGAGGCGAGTCCGTTCGGGATAATACGACCATCAACGGGTGTGAGTACTGATGGAGGAGGCCAGTTGCGATCAGCCCTGCTGCCGTCTGTACGAGGTTCCACTGCCACATCAGCATCTGCAATCTTCTCTGGAACCTCCACTTCAAGGTAATCGCCCGGCCACACGGTGGTTTTGGGTGATCTGAGGAGGTGGACACTTGTTCGGTTCACCGAGCTAGGTCAATTAGCAGGTCTTCTGTTGCTGTAGTAGTATGTCGAACCATCTGGAAAGGTTATCTCACTTTTGGCAGGACGTAAGGAAACATCGTTGGAACACATAAAGGGGACGCCGGCTAAAATATCGACATCAAGATTGGAAACCACAAGTGCGTTGAATTGGAATGTCAATTTATTGCGTGTGAATGTCACCAACAATGTCAAGGTGGGACTGCCCATCCGCTTGAAGGGCAACTTGCGAACTGGCAATAACAGGCATCTTCATCTCTGTAGCACACGAAGCTTTGATCATGTTCGTCTCAGCACCGGAATCAACTGTAAGATCAACCGGATGATGTTTATAATGCATTAGTACGGATGGTGATCGATTGACCTGCACTCTGCGGGAAGCGGTAGAGCATACCGAGGGAGCATTTTCGTACTGTTGTTCATCTACAGGAGGGATGTAAGTGTCTTCTTCCTCGTCATCAAGCGTAGCAATCAATCGAGCACGCAAAAGAAATCGGCAGTCAGACTCGGGAAGACTCGGACACCGGCTAAGGAAGTGAGATGAGGGCTTGCCAGATGCTTTGCATATGGGACACGACTTGTTGTCATTACGAGGTTGAGACTTTTGACGGCTAGGAGGTTGGTAAAACCCAGATGACCGCATTACTCTGGACTCTTCTGTCGACTGTAAGGTTTCGAGCAACGTATCAAGTGCCTGAGAAATTTCAGGCTTAATGGACGCAAAAGTTCTCGGTTACATACTTCTGTTTCACCAAACCCGGTAAATCTTTGTGAATGAGCTGCAACCAGAGCAGGACGATCACGTTTTCTAAGGTTGGAGAGAGTTCTTCATCTTCAACAGGAGGATCTCCATGATGTGTTAAGCCGGAGGTGGTCATCAAAATATTGTCCTCATGGATGCCATGAGTCGCTGGTAGAGGTCCTCAGGTCGTTCGTCAGGTTTTAACTTGAAGGAGGCAAGATCCAACAAGTGGGCTCTGATCGCTTGCCAGATGTGGTTGAGGGAAGTTGAGTTTTTCACAATGGTGTTTCTCGAAATTATTGGACAAAAGTTCGCAATTTGGCCCAACATCAGTTCCAAGTGGGCTACTTTCTGTGCTGCAGATCTGGACCCTGGGACTGTCATAATCGGCATCATCAACAAACCCCCGGAGTGCAGCATTCCTGGTCTTCTTTAACCAAGTAACTCCATTTACAAGAAATGGGGCGAAGTTAGAGTCCAAAGATAAAATATAGATCAAATTCTGCTTCCAACTTTCAAATGTTGTAATCGTTTCGTTACGAGTAAGGCACCACTGTTTCGGTGCTCTCTGGGCCATCGTGTGTTAGAGCTCGAATATAAACAAAAAACTACGTCCTCTGGTGTTGTCGGAGAGTTCGTTCTCGACCCCGTCACCACGTTAATAAGAGGAAATTTGGGAAGATAAAAGATCGGTTTCTTTTACTTAGGTCAGATGTGTTTCACCAACAAGTTACAAAACAACAAGAAGGGGGCCATTATTGTGATCCCACATGTGAGATCACAATTCGGCCGCCGTAAAACGTTCCAGGCGTGCAAACAAACATGGTGGCGTGAACTGTACATACCATAACAATTGGCGCAGAACATTTGAATGCAGTCGGAAAGGAACATAAAAACGTACTGTGTTACATAGTGAATCAGGACTTACATACTTTTATTTTTGTTCGGTAAAGTAACTTTGTATAGTTCGGTATTGCAACCTCTTTTAAAAGTGCTTTTATTAACTGTTCCCAAGAAGCAAATGTCAAACTATATTTTAGGTAAGCTCAAGCAGTAAAGCAAAGAACGACTGAAGGGCTTCCTTTAAATTTTAAGGCCGAATTGCAAAAATATTTCAAAAATTCGGTAACGTAACGCAATTACTTTAAGAAACATGTATTTGCAAAACTCAAAGCACTAAACGGAGAAAATATCAATATAGCTACATTTTTGAATAACTCACTAAGTGGAGAATCCAGCCATGTTAATAATTTCCCTCACAGAAGACGCAGCAGCCCAAAATCGTACGACTTTATAAAAAATGTTACTTTACCGAACAAAGAAATATAACTTTTCAAATTCATTTTACTTGCAATAATCATTGTGGGTGACAACCATTCCGCAGCAACGTGAAACGTCCATCCTTGTGTGATAAAAGAAAAACCTGATATTGTCATTTCCTCCAAAAACAAAGTCATATGGGCCTAAAGAAAATGGCTACTATACTGAAATTCTATTTTAATTTACCATAAAATAGCCACATTTCGGTGATTAAATAGTTATTTTCATATGTTTTTATAATTTTTTGCTACACACGTCTGCCAACCATCATTTTAGCCACATGAAGTGATTTTTTCTCGAAAAAAATTATTTTTTGTATCCTAGATGCCTTCGGAAGCAAAGGTTAAGTTAGAAATAGGTAAATCTACTGGATCTTCTTCACTGTTGTTTCATTGACTTTGATAATGATTTGCGGTTTTTTGATGGAGTGGAACTAAGGTTTTTGTAGTGAAATGGACACAGCTAGAAGATACCAGACATACGACTTCAGCATTTTATGAACACGTTTACAACTATCTGAACTCATTTCACGACTTCGTGTTGATTTTTCTCAAGTTTTAGAATTGAAAAAAGATTTTCTCGTATGTGTTGAAAATGGAATTGATAATAATGACGTTGATGATAAGTCAACAGAGCAAAAAAATTATAATTGTTATTATTATTATATATTGTTGTATGTACTCTATCTGATTCACTGTATATTGTTTGTTTTTAGATTAATTAAAAGGAAAAAACATTATGGGTAAACCGTCTCTGTATAAGATTTATGTTTGCACTGTTGCAAAATTTACTTTGACATACGCACATCAACTCTACAATTTGCCTTGTATTGACAAATACTGGGATGAGAATACCAATAATGTGAAGGAATTTTTTAAGGATGTGAAAAACAGAATGCGTACCGAAAATTTAACATTGGACGATATCATTCGTGATTTTGATCGACCAAACATATAGAACGTCTTTTTGGAAGAGTTTTTGAATTGTGTAGAGGGCGATGTGAAAGATATTTTAAGCTATGCAAAAACCTGTTGTAAAGAATTATCGTTTGAAGAGATAAATGGTATTTTAAATTCTTAAATATTATATTTTATTTTACAGTGTTTTAAAAAAAATGGTAGATGCAGCAGTTCGTTTGATTTGTGGAAAAGTACCTTGCGTTTCTGTTAATTCAGCTGAATATTACTTTAATCAAGAAGCAGCGTTAGACGAGAATGGTGAATATAACGAAGTTGCAAAACATGATTTTGCCATTCGTGCAAATGTTGAGACAATGTATCAAGTCAAATTACAAATAAATACAGCGTTACAAGAAAATAACGAATTGTCTAACTTGCTTAATGATCAACGAAAATCACTTTTAGAAATTAAAAATAATCTTTATGTGCTTGTACAGTTATTAAAACAATAAATATATAAACATAAACAAATATCTATTGTTTCTATTGTTTCATATGTTTCATATGTTCATGTTTATTTTTTTGATACAATGTTTTTTTTTAATACAATGGTTTTCTTTTTATGTGTGCTTTTTTTTATGTGTGCTTTTTTTTTTAACATGTCATTTTTTTTTATGTTAGATGTGCATTATTTATAGGCTTATAGAAAAACAAATTTGAGACGATATTAAAAAAAAGAAAAGAAAAGGAAGATAAAATAATGGAAAGTGTTATGGACGAAATAAATATTGGAAAAGAAAAAGAAGTTAAAGAAGTAGACGATGGTCAAAGTCCCGACTTCACTGAAACATAATCATTGTTATGTGATGAGTAAAAGAAGAAAGGAATCAGAAGATTCTTCCAACTTTACTCCTAATGAAAGGTAAACATTCAAGCTTATCATTATTTTTTTTTCTTCAAAAAAATCACAAAGAAAAAAACATGGGGTAATTTCCAAATGTTTGACACGTGTTAATATTGTGATAAGTTATTTGATAATTCACAGTGTCACTACTCCTCCTGGCGGTGGAGTTTTTACAAAGATGATGTTGTTATTGTGTTTGTATGCACGTTGACGATTAAATTCTATTGCATACTATTTTTGCACTTAATTGGTATCCACTTACTTATTTTTCATCTTCATCTTCTATTCCTGCTTTACTTCCAGGATGGGTAGCGACTACTGGAATTATTTTAATCTTATCACATTCGTTTGACGAACATTTACAAAGAACTTTATGTTATTATTATTTTTATTATTATTATTTTTGATGAAAAATAATGATGTTTTTGCTTGCATGTTTAGATCCAATGCCATCACCATTACCCACAAATATGCCACTGTCAATTGTCATTCCTGATGATAAGAAGAATGATAATAATGACAATAATAATGATGATGATGATGAAGGTGATGATGATGCGATGGCCAATGATGAGATCTACCAGTATATGCACGGTTTGTCGTTTTCCGAACATGTTATTCGGCAAATTTATAGGTTGGTTCGAGAAGAAAACCTTCAGAACGGAATACATAAAGCACAAACAGTCCGACACATAGAACTTAGACAACCTAAAACGCAAAATCTCGAAAACCACTTGCCTTTTATAAAAACACATAACCCAAACAACCCTGATGTTTTCCCAATCGTTAAATCTGCTATTGACCAACTAAAACTAAGCGAAACGACAAAAACCAAATTCCAAAAACTAAATTTACTGAAATGCAAAAAGCAATCTCCAAATTTAGAAAGATTATTATGTAAGAGTGAATTTATTGAACCCCACCTAATAAAAGTACTACCTGCTAACTAATCACTTACACACGTGCTGCTGCCTGTTCTTTTATTAATCTAAAATACAATAACAGTTAAAGTTTAACAATAAACAGTTTCATAATAACAATACCTTCTTATGTATACAAACCTGTGTTTCTTCGTGAAAACAACTGCGATAATGAAAATCGGTTATTAACGAACTAATTTTTTGGAAATCGTCAACCAATCAAATTGGCGAAAAAATAATTTCTTGCGTTTTGATTGGTTTAAAAATTTAGACGTCACACTTAGACACTTTTTTTAATGTTACGTAATCTAAGTGTCACCAGATGGTCTCAAATTAAAATGAAGTATCTTCATTATCTTTGCTGCATACAGGATGAGTCATTAAAGCCCTACAAATTAAACGATGTTAATGATGACACAAGGGAAATGAGAAATGAGGTTTTTTATGTTATATTACTATCCATTATTTGAAATATATCTCTTCAGGCATACATCACTCTGATGATGACCATTTGATAGTATGGCTGAATTATATAGTCTAGGAAAAATTGAATCATCATCAGGGATCTTCCAAGCACTTTTTTGTAGAGAAGAGTGAGTTTTACAATCCAGGAAGCTCCGCAATTTTAGAGATTTCAATCTCCATAAACAAGCCTTGTCATGAGAGGCGTGGGTAGGGAGTTGGAAACTAAGATGCTTTTTAATTTCATTGAATAACATGAAAACGAGTCCTACTGCTACCACTCTCGTTTTTATATACTTTCGTATGGTGAAGAAATGAGCATTTGTATAACAAAAGAAATTTCAAAATTACCTTACCAACGGTGGTTGTTCTCCCTAGCAACAGAATATTTGGTGAATAATGGCCTAATTACTCTCCCCAAACTTGTTCTTCACATTAGAGAGCTGAAAAATGTTTAACTGACAATGAATGATTGAGTTTCAACTACCGGTAACCAGTAGTTGAAAAGTGCTTGGAAAAACCCCCTAATCATTATTATTACTATACAAAATGAAGGAAATGAAGACAATGACAAACTGAATGCAAATCAAAAGAACAAGTAAATTAGAATTTAATAGGATTTAAATTCGTGATAACTATTCAAGTTATTTTACTCCCTGGAGAAGAATATTTACGAAAATTCAGGATCTGTAAAGTGCTTGTACAATATCAAAAAGGCTACTTTAGTATCATAGTTGTTTGTGTTTAACAGGTAGCTAGATAATATACCAATGAATAGATTATATAGGGGACAATCAAACAATGTTCAAATCACTAATAGTTAAAAAATTCAAAAAGGATTTCTAAAATGGAAGAAGGATCATAGTAAAATAAAGAAAAACTTAAATTGTTTTCACGTTCACATTCTTATCTCAGGCATTTTACTTTTTATATTATTTAAGCTATCAATAAAGCAGAGGACTGTTCCATATTGTGAAGGTCTGTTTTCCCTTTCTTTTCTAAATCAGCCAACCTAATGATTAACCTTGTATGATATTAACATATGATTTCCTGTAACAACCTTTGACATTATAGTAAAAGAATTGAAAGAGCCTTTCATGACAGTATTGGATGAAGCACAGTAAGTACAATTGTAGTTACAAGTTCTGAGTGCTTTCCTTTATGTCTTATTAATAATAACTGTGCTTTATTTGCTGTAATAGAGGATTGCGCCCTGTTGTGGCATAAGACATAAAGTTTACTGCTACTTGGAATCAGCCTTCCATCTCCAAATTGAGGTGTTGATCTAAGTTAACTAATTTTCATATTTAGTTATATTTAATAAACTAGAATTTGGTTAACATATAAAATCTTTTCATAATAATCAACTGATTTTTCTTAGGGCAAATGAAGAATCGAAAGACTCAGAAAAAGGATATTGTGAGAATTGTAACGTTACATTCAAAAGTCTAACAAAGGTGAATTCCTTTGTGGTTTTTGATATACTGAAATAAAATGAAGATGTGTTTTATCTCGATTATTGCTTGTGGTAGTTTTTGATTTTAGTATTTTGTTAACTTTCTTAATTTTATGTACTATTAACATCAGGCTAATTATGTTTAAACCAAAGAGTCGTGATTATATAGTAAAGAAGTACATAAACATTAACATCAATTATTTATTTAGCATTTGCAAAGTTCTTTGCATCAACAATGCAGAGAAACCTTCAATAAACTTGATGATTTGAAGATTACACCTTTTGAATCTTTTGTTACTGAAGTAAAAAGTAGATGGTATGCACTGATTTCAAATATAATAAATTTATTAGTATTTGTATTTAGAATCAATGCTATTTTTTCAGTCCTCAGGTAGTACTTGTATTTTTCATTTCTACATTTTTGTATATAGTCATAATGTCATAATGCTTGTTGCGATTCCCTACAAAAAGTTTGCATTCTCAACATGTTTGGCAGTCATAAATAAGAAGAAAGCACTATGTAGAGTAAATCAGCCTGCTATCAAAAGAAATCTAAACCAAAAGTAATATTATGTAACAAAATATTTCCAGTTTACCAGAAACAGCATGGAGAGATGTTTACAATTACTCGAAAGATTCTATGATTGAATACATCATTGAAAGCTGAAGGCATACATATCCTTGGAGGCCTACTATGTCTTTCTATGGGGCTGCAATAAAAATGTATTTTGTCATAAATCACTCAGAGATTCAGAGTTTTGGTGCTAGGTGCCCAGTGCAGAAAACTTTGTGAGATGTTTTTATTTATGTGTGCATATTAAATTTTTATAAAACTCCTATGCTTCTAAGGCAATGTCAAGATTCTCCTTAGTTTTTTCAGAAGGTATTCAATAAAAAATTATTTTTTAATTACAACCATAAAGTATACTGGCATGTTTTTTAGTTTAAAACTAGAAAAAATTAACATATTAAACTTCATATTATTTTTTTCACTTTGTACACCACTATTGCTGAATATTTAAGCATGCTCAGTTTATTCAGGCAGATAAAAACAAACTTTATGAATATATTTGCAAGTCATTGTTGTACTTTCAGGTTACTGCTATTGCTGGTTGTCAGGAATAGTTAGATATTTTTGTTTCTCATGTTTTTGTATTGTGTTAGAACAGAAATTGTAGTCAGGAAAGCTATAACTTTTTGCAAGAATTTCAATGAGTTTAATATTTATAACAGTAGTGAAAACGTGAAAGAGGCAATGAAAGTTGGTGATGGTGACACTGTTAAAAAGAATGTTAATTTAATTATTTTATAGTGACTCTGTATTCGAAGACAATGCTGTTGCTTTTTCATTAAGAAATGAGCAGTAAGGGTTTGCATTGTGTTTGTTGGATTACTTTTGTACTGTAGAGTTCAAATTGTTATCAATGTCTTCTTTTATGGAATAGTGCTTTGACGTTTGATGAATGCATTCCAGATTGTACATCAGTTACACCTGCTGGTAATGTTGATGCAACTGTTGGAGATGATCTCCTGTAAAAATTTCATATATTTGTTTGTGAAACTCTGTGAAAGCATGACATGACCTTTTATTCTCCTTTTAATAGTAACATTTGTACCTACGAAGGCTTCATAACGGCTGATTTTCTCAATCCCGCTGATCCAGAAATGATTTTTTGTGGAAATCAAATACAGGAAACGTAAGTGCCTGTAAATAGTCCTTAAAGGGTTCAAATCTGTTCCAATTATTGAATGTGTCTTTGTTAACAAGCTTTTTTTTAATTGGGTTTATCTTTTACGGAGCATTATGATGAAGTAACGTAAGCTTAAAATAAATAGAATATTATGACTAACAACATGGGAGCGATTTGTACCGTCATTGGAATGACTTTTGCAGGCTAGGAACGATTTGCATCGTAAAAGAAATGACTTTTAGTAGAATGGAAACGATTTTGACCGTGTTAAGAATGACTTTTAGTGAAATGGGAACGATTTGCACCATCATAGAATGACTTTCAGAGGAAATGGGAACGATTTGCACCGTAATAGAAATGACTTTTAGTGCAATGGAAACGGTTTGCACCGTCATACAATGACTTTTAGTGGAATGGGAACGATTGGTATCGTCATTGGAATGACTTTCAGAAGAATGGGAACAATTTGCACCGTCAAAGAATGACTTTTAGTGGAACAGGAACCATTGGTATCGTCATTGGAATGACTTTCAGAGGAAAGGGAACGATTTGCACCGTCATAGTAATGATTGGTATCGTCATTGCAATGACTTTCAGAGGAATGGGAACGATTTGCACCGTCATAGAATGACTTTTTAGTAGAGTAGAATTAGGTATACACCCGGAAAAAAATACTATAAAGCTAAAACTTTGCACATTTGATCTATAATACTTATACTTCTACCAAAAAAAAAGCCCCATCAATTTGACAATGGGAAACCTGTTTTTGGGCCAATTCAAATTTGGTCCAAAACACAAATTTGACCAAAATGTTGATGTTGTCAAAATCGTTAGTTTCATATATCATTCGAAAGATAATTTCATGCTGAACAAAAAACTTGGTTACGACAACCTTTGAAAATGTACGGTTTCGTCAATATTTGAGCTCAAAGTGTGTATGATGACGTCATCAGTTTCAGCAAGATTTTCAACTTTCTCAATATTCTATATATTCTATATATCATTTATGCTGAGCAAAAAAGTTGCTGTAAGGGCTATTTCCACAACCACTTTTGATCGAAATATTTCGACGAAGAAAAAGGTTGAGCATGCGCATTGAATATTTTCTGCTTTAGGAGCGAAAAATTTCTTTCCCCTACTGTGCGAATGTGAGTTAAAATAGTTTCAGCTCCCTATCAAAATCGCTTTGTGAAAAAATATTCGTATTATCAGTTCCTATCAAATGCACATAACAAAAGCCAGCTGATCTCATTGTTAAAGGTCTTCTTCACAAATGAAAGACATAGTGTGATGGTTTGTAAAGGTGACGCGGACACCAAAATTGTCAGCACAGCATTAGAAGTCTGTAAGGAATTTCCAACAACCGTTGTCGCAGATGACACTGGCATTGCAATTATGCTGTTATTTCTGAAATATTTTTCCTCTTTGACATCAAAGAGCATTTATTGTTTATTCATGCATGGTCATGATGTGACTTAACCTCCTCTGTAATTGGAAAAGGTAACTCAGGTTTTCTTAGAATAATACGGAAATCTTTACCAATACAACGTGCATCCGAAGTTATATCTGACTATTGGGCGGATGGAGGAAACGTTGGAAGAACAACAATTGAGGTATTCATAAGACAGTATGGTGGTACAGATGGTTATACCTTGAGGAAAGTGAGGTAATTGTCAATTGAGTATAAATCTCTATACGCATATTTTTTGTTGTCTATTTATTGATAGCCGATTCTCAGTCTGTCTGTCTGTCACGCAAAATAGTAGATGTCAGCTGTGAGATAAATTATTTTTTTCCTGTGTGCGACGTCAGTACAGAACCAATGCATTGAAACCGAAATCGAATGCGACATTAATGGAAAGTTATCTTGGGAACCAATAGGTGACGTT
This sequence comes from Turritopsis dohrnii, assembly GCA_027922465.2. Classification (NCBI taxonomy): domain Eukaryota; kingdom Metazoa; phylum Cnidaria; class Hydrozoa; order Anthoathecata; family Oceaniidae; genus Turritopsis; species Turritopsis dohrnii. The sequence goes on from BQMF02000341.1 coordinate 338,992, forward strand.
TTGACGATACAGCTGATGGGATGACGAAAAATTTGGGCCCAATTTATTTGAGGGACGAGTCCTAGCAAAATGATCCCATACATTTTTTTGATCAGTTTTTCGAGCTCTACAACATGGGCACATTTTCCATTGGCAATTCCTAAATTTTACTTTTTGTGAACTCTGAGAGGGTGACACAACGCAGGCTGAACATGGCCGGGTAGCGACGCCACCTTGGCGGCAACAATAGACACGTAAGTTTGATACTTACTTCTGCTGATGCAAGTGTTCAGTGTTGGATACATAATACCAATAGTGCAATCACATTTAAACAAGTTTTATGCTAAATTGTACCAAAATATTAGTATTCTTCATATTTTCATATTTTAGCTCATGGACGTGACTATCTCTGATGTAGATTGCGATATTGAAGAAAATGACTATGAAGATGATTTGGAATGTGAAAGAAACATTTTTGATGTGTTAAAATGATATAATATAAATATAATTTTTTACCGTTTTAACATTCACAATCTACGTCATGAAACTTTTGTACCATCTTCTAGTATAATATAGTGTAGTGTTGTAATCAAACAAACAATAAAAAACTTTGAAATCATCATGATAACAGCAGACTTAATTATCTACAAAGTAATACATTTTGAAATGCTGGTGTATGCAACTTTTTTGCTCAGCATAAACTTATTTTTCAAATGATATAAAGAAGACATAATTTCGCGAAAGTTGAAAATCTCGCTGAAACTGATGACGTCATCATACACACTTTGAGCTCAAATATTGACGAAACGGTACATTTTCAAAGATTGTCGTAACCAAGTTTTTTGTTCAGTATGAAATTATCTTTCGAATGATATATGATACTAACGATTTTGACAACATCAACATTTTGGTCAAATTTGTGTTTTGGACCAAATTTGAATTGGCCCAAAAACAGGTTTCCCATTGTCAAATTGATGGGGCTTTTTTTTTGGTAGAAGCATAAGTATTATAGATCAAATGTGCAAAGTTTTAGCTTTATAGTATTTTTTTCCGGGTTTTGATAGGTTTTTGACTATTTCTCCTGTACTATTTAGTGGAACAGGAACCATTGGTATCGTCATTGGAATGACTTTCAGAGGAAAGGGAACGATTTGCACCGTCATAGTAATGATTTTGAGAGGAATGGGAACGATTGGTATCGTCATTGGAATGACTTTCAGAGGAAAGGGAACGATTTGCACCGTCATAGAATGACTTTCAGAGGAATGGGAACGATTTGCACCGTCATAGTAATGATTTTGAGAGGAATGGGAACGATTGGTATCGTCATTGGAATGACTTTCAGAGGAAAGGGAACGATTTGCACCGTCATAGAATGACTTTTAGTGGAACGGGAACAATTGGTATTGTCATAGGAATGACTTTCAGAGGAATGGGAACGATTTGCACCGTCATAGTAATGACTTTCAGAGGAATGGGAACGATTTGCACCGTCATAGAATGACTTTTAGTGGAAATGGGAACGATTTGCACCGTAATAGAAATGACTTTTAGTGGAACGGGAAAGATTTGTATCGTCATTGGAGTGACTTTCAGAAGAATGGGAACGATTTGCACCGTCATAGTAATGATTTTGAGAGGAATGGGAACGATTGGTATCGTCATTGGAATGACTTTCAGAGGAAAGGGAACGATTTGCACCGTCATAGAATGACTTTTAGTGGAACGGGAACAATTGGTATTGTCATAGGAATGACTTTCAGAGGAATGGGAACGATTTGCACCGTCATAGTAATGACTTTCAGAGGAATGGGAACGATTTGCACCGTCATAGAATGACTTTTAGTGGAAATGGGAACGATTTGCACCGTAATAGAAATGACTTTTAGTGGAATGGAAACGATTTGCACCGTCATAGAATGACTTTTAGTGGAACGGGAAAGATTTGTATCGTCATTGGAGTGACTTTCAGAAGAATGGGAACGATTTGCACCGTCATAGGAATGACTTATAGTGGAATGGAAACGATTCGCATCGTCATTGAAATGACTTTCAGAGGAATGAGAACGATTTGCACCGTCATTGGAATGACTTCCACTATTTTCCATACCACGCATTTTAGTTGGGTTTTGAAATTTTGTGTTATTTCAAAAACTTTCTCAACGACGGCGACGATCTGCGAACAGCATCAGTGTGGTGGTGCGGGGCTTACTCGAATATTGGCTCTTGGTTCCTCGCACAGCATTGTCATTGTTATGCAACTCTTAGACATTATAGGCAGCAGGTCAATTCAAAAAATACTATTATCAAAATGGTGCAAAACTTTCTTCAGACTCATACGGTAATGCATGTGTATGTTATTAGTTGTATTTTTTTCTAAATTTTTCAATTCATTCAATTGTAGGAATGTTTGTATCCAAAATGAAGAAAATCCATCTGATGATGCTGCTAGTTTCAACGAAACAAACATCGACACGTAAGTAAAATTTCTATTCTTTGACTAAAAGCATTTTGATCTTTTAAATCTTTATTTTGCATCATGCAGGGTAAATAGCAAGTCAACGTCCAAGATCAAATACCAGCGACAGTACGTATTATCTCCCTTTCTTTTGTTATTTTATCGCGTGGAATTTTTTACTCACTATAAAGTAACTTGTTACATTTATAGAACAAAACTCTGTCCAATTTGCCGAGAACCCAAGATAAATTTGATTAAGCATTTAAAGAATATGCCCAGGAGAAAAACGAAGACCTTAGGAAGACTTACACCTTCCGCCTTCACCGTTCACCGAAAAAGGTGTCGCAAACAAAGAAATTCGGCATGCTAAAAACACCTTCACCGAAGCGGAAGTGGAAAAATTATCATCGTAGCCGCATTTGTCCAGTTGAAGGTTGCACCCAATCCGTAAAGCAACTTGGTGAACACCTGCGAAAGTTCCATAAGTTTGCAGTCGACAACAAGTATTATGAACTTCTTCAAGTGTCGTCTCGCAATGTGTATGTGCATTTAGTTAAAGTTTCTGTTCAAAGATTTTCGAATCTACTAATATGAAATCAGTTCTTTGAGCTTTCTCCACACAGTACCTAGAATTTTAAAATTTCAAACTAACCAATTATTTTGTCCATTCTTAGCACTGTTAATAACGTGAAAGATGTAGCTAATCACGGCAAAATGTAAGTGTTGTTTACTCATAAAACCGAACAAAATAATATGGTAACCAAAACACCTTTGATTCTCATTCCAGTAAGAACTACTTCATCCTTCTGTTTTAAATATATCATGCGTTCTTGACATTATTTGTTTATGTTTCAGTACTGTTGAAAACCCTCCTACTAATGCTGATTCGCAAAATTCTAGGAAGTTGGTTTCCAGTTGGTGAGATTTTAACCTTGTTTTTCACATTTGTGACACGATTTAACACCCTATTATAAAAACCTTTAATTAATTGTCATGTAGTTATCCCGAAGACATTGGCATAGAACAAACATCTTATATCCATGTCAATAGAATACATTTACCACCCGCAGAAAGGTAAAGCTCACATTTGGTTTTATCTCTTTTTAAATTTAAATCTTTAAAGAGCCTATTAATACCATTTTTCTTCTAGTAACGTTCATAACCCACATGTCATTAATCTCAATCCAGAAAATTCTATGAAGTTACCTTTAAGTTTGTAAGACAATTTTTAATTTTTTAACCCAGACTTTATATGTTTGTGATAAATCCTTTAGAAATAATCTCTTTCAGCAATCTCGATGAAGGTCAAACATATCCTAATTTGGAGGAAGAATCTCGTAATAAAAACAACGCGGAGTCTTTATTAACAGAAAGGTAAGGTTGATGTTCCACAGTATCATTTCAAGAAGTCACTTTAATTTGTTTTACTTCGCAGCGTTATTGATAAACCATGTGACCTTTTTAACCAGTTTTAATGTGCTGTGAAACAGTTTAACTTCATTTACCAACAATTCCCTGCTAGTTGTTTCGATGGCAATGGTTCGTATTTTGATATGGAACAGAATTTGTGTTGCGTGGATAATAAAGTGGAATTTGTTCCCACAGAAAGGTAAACAGCAAACCCCAATCTTTGAGTCACAGTTTTTGAGTTTTTTAAACTGATAAATCGAAGGAAATACGGTTTCATATCACTTGTGTTATTTGGAAATCGTAGTAGTTGATTATAGATTGACTAAACGGGACTCGATTTTAATGCAGGAGACTAGCAGATTTTATTGAGCTTTCCGGTCATTAACTTAAACGCATTTGCCGAGGCTGTAGGATACCAAAAGAACTCCTGCAAGTGGAAGTTGTAGTTATATTCTCAACGTTGAAGGTTTTTATTTTTCAGCATGGAATTAAAGAAAAGCGGTAGACTCAACAAGCCATTACCAGTATCAGTGCAAAGTCATCTTCAATCTTTCCTTGCGTTCTTAAAAAGTGCAGATGGTGGTAATCGAAACCATACTTCTTCCCAAAATGTTGTCAGTGACATTAAGAAAGCGCTGGCCATTTTGAAAACAGACTACCTGAAAGACCTCTTCAACCGCCAGTTAATGCGAACTGGTTATATTGGTTATCTGACCGGAAATGGCTATGCTCCCGATTCCATCAAAAAGTATTTATTTTCATTAATGGATTTCTGTGACTTTTTGTTCACAGACAAAATTGAAATTGGAGTGGATGCAAATGATATTTTGCAATTTAAGCTGCCCTTTCAGAAATGGAAATCTTCCTATAATAAATTGTCGAGGGAGAGATTTTTGGAGAGACAAGAGGAAGACTATCAAATGTTGGTCACCCCTGACCAAGTTGACCTTTACCTAAAATCAGACAATGCCATCCTTGCGGAAAACCCTTTAAAAGATGCCAAGGCGGGCATTTCTCAATCTTTGGTCCAAAATGAATATTGCGCAGTAAGGGACCATTTAATATGCCTATTGCATTTCAGCCAAGGCCGTAGGTCGGGTGTATCGGCCAACTTGATGCTGAAAGAATTCCAAGCAGCAAACAAATGCGAAGGTCGATACATGATACGAGTACGCAATTATAAAACGTTTTATTCTCAAGGACATGCAATAATATCTTTATCGGAGAAACATTATCATTGGAATAAATTATACGAATCAGTTTTCCGTCCACAGACAAAAACGGTCAGCGAATGTTTCTTTGTTTCCTGGAATGGCAGAAACCTTACCTCTGGTGATATGAGTAACCGAATCCATTCGCTTTTTCTGAAAGCTGGTGTATTTGAAGGAAGAGATATTCCGAAAAACCTCTCCCTTAACATTATTCAGAAAAGCACCACCACTGGAATTCGTGATGCTGGTCTTGGCTATCACCAGGAAGTTGCCGACACCATGGCACACAGCCTAAAAACGGCTGAAATTAATTATCACATCCGTGAAAGACAGCATACGGCTGGTGTTGGTGCCAAGATTGTTAGGGAGTATTATAAGATCCCAAAGACCCCAACGAAGGAAGAAAACACCGACTTAATTCCTTCTTCTCCGAAGTACAAATGGTGTCCGGAGGAGGAAAGGAAATTGCATGCAGTTTTCGCATGTGAATTACAGAGTGGGACGATCTCTTTGGCACGTGTGCGAGAGTTGCACAATCGTCGGAAAGGAATTGCCGAAGTAACAGAGAAGCAAGTTGTCGATAAAGTCAGATCGATGATTAGATGCTCCCCAAAGAAGATATATGTATGTAATTAATTTGTGGAGTGATTCCGTAATGATAGTCTTTAAATACCTCCCGAAAACTGAACTGGTTTGATTTTTATTAATTATTTGTTTCATTAATGTTTTACCTCCAGTTTGCTGGAAAACCAAGGAAGAGAAAGCGTCTTTTCAATTGTCAAGAAGAAAAAATTATCCAGCGGAAATGCGCCCATCTGATTGTGAATGGAGGAATAACTATAGACTCCGTGAATGAGGCGCTAGATGGCGAAGAGGTATTGATAAAATATACATTTCAGCAGATTCGCACCAAGATCCAATATGAACGATCTAAAGTAAGTATATTTTTAATTTCTACTTAAAATATCATTGCTTGTAAGTTAAAGACATTAAGATATTAAGGTTTAAATGTTTACATTAAAATGTTTAGAATAAAAAATTTCGGATGGAGAACGACGATTAAAGTTAGCTGTTAGTTAGCTGTTAGTTTGTTGGTTTGTTGTTAGTTTGTTGTTGGTTACTTAGCCAATATTTATGCTTAGTATAGGACTTGATATTGTCAATGCAATTTTATATTCTATTCTATTCAATTATAATTAATTAGCGAGTCATTATGGTATTTAAAAAACAATAGTGAGGTTATCATGTTCAAGGTATAATCTCCTATCAGTTCGTGAAATTGACCAATTGAGTTACGGATTTCGTCTGGTAGAAAAATTAATGATACGGAACGTTTCCTGAACTGCTTCTTATATCCTGGAATGAATTGACACCTTGCATCAGTAACTATTGTTCTCTGGGAAATGATTTGAACCTCAACCTGGAAACAATCATAAGCGAAAAACTTTACAACATTATCTAGTCTATATATTAATAGCCGATTCTCTGTCTGTCTGTCTGTTTGTTTGTTTGTTTGTTTGTAAGTCACGCAAAATGGTAGATTTCGCTTCGAAAGAAATCGGGGATCTGCAACGGAGAGATCGCGGAGATCTGAAGAAAATTAGGGGGTAAAAACGGAAAAAGATGGCTTCTAAAAATAGCGATAATTGCATGAAATTGTAATATTTTTAACTGAAATATATGTACATGAGTAATATAAGTCAATTTATAACTTAATATTTCAGCAATACTTAAGAATGACCTTTAGTGAATCCACTTTTAAGCGTTTGTTAACCCCCGTTCAATGTCATGGCAACAATTGGAAACTGATCAGGTTTGCTTTGAACAAATTTTCATATATTCGCGCGAAAAGAAAGTGAAGAAAGTTGAGAAAAAACGATCATTTCGTTTGCCTTAAGACAAGAAAGGAAAGTTGTGTTTGCTTTTTTCTTTATTGTTGTCTATTTAGCTAGGTATACTGACAAAAAACACAAGGCCTGTTGTTTTGTGATGATACTAAAAATTATTTAAATAGATATATACATTCCTGTATAGATTGTTCTTTTTTTTGAGTTTTTTCTCAACGAGTTATGAATTCTGATCATGACTATGGAATCCCTCAAAGGTTTGCATTGCCTAGATCACAATTTGATAGAGATGTAGTTGATGCACGGCAACAGCATCAACAACAACAACCCCCTGCTGATGACCCTCAACAACGTCGTCGCATTAGAAATGCTGAACGACAAAGGAGATACCGTGCAAATCAAAGTGAGATTCGTGCTCAATTGAGAAGGGAGAGGGATGCACAACTTCAAAGACAGCGACGGGCTAACGAGCAACCTGAGCAAGTTGCTGCTCGACTTGAAGCGCAAGCTCACCGACAACAGGCGCTAAGAGATAATGGGCAACCTGATCAAGTAGCTGCTCGACTTGAAGCGCAAGCTCACCGACAACAGTCGCTAAGAGATCATGAGCAACCTGAACAAGCTGCTGCTCGACGTGCAATTGATGCTCAACAACACCAAAGAGCATATGTCCGAAACAGACGAGTGCGCAAGGCTCGCTTTTTAAATGCTGCACGGATTGATATTGAAAACAATAATTTACCTGACATTCATTCTTTAGGTGGATTTAACATTTTATGTGAACATTGTGGAGCAATCAAATTCGACCCTGAAACTAAAGTTTATTCCAAAAGCTTGTGGACACTTTACTTTTTTAAACTTTTCTCAGCACCGATTTATGCTATATTCAAAAGTTATAGACCGTTGGAAAGCTGAGAAAATGTGGGATATTCTACGCGAAAAAGTTTTTCAAAATTTTCATAAATTAAGAAGAAAATCGAAGAAGAAAAAAAGGTCGTTTTTTTCTAAGGGTGGTACAAGCTTGAGTTTCACATAGTTGGAAAGAGGAATCCTTGGCGATTATGATTATGTAATTTTTTTTTCAAAAAATTATTTATTTCGAAAGATACAGGAGGGGAAAGTGACCCATGTAAACAAACCAAAAAAATGACTTTTTTGAAAAAAACCGGGGGTATGAAAACAGACTTTTTTTCTGTTAACATTCAAAACGATTTGTAACTGTTATTAATTAATTTGTAACAATTTTTAATTTCCTCTGGGATTTAACGAAGATCTGTTACACTTCTGTGTGGCGTTTATGCTCTTTTCCAATGCACACTCAAAGTCATGCTATTTTAAGACTTCCTGTTCACCTTCCAAATGAGCAGCAGATTTTTTTCAGAGAAGGACAGGAACAAGCAGCACTGGAAAGAAGACAAGAGCACACCAAGTTAACTGCTTGGTTCGAATTGAATCGTGTTGATGAACAGGCACGTCAATATTTATATCCTGATATCCCCCACTATTATGTGTTTCAAACACGACAACGTAAGTGGGTGACACGTCAGCGTGGAGCAGAAAAAATTGTAAGTAGAATGTACAATATTTCTTACGTGTGCTGTTGTTACATGTTCCTGGTGCGACTTCCTTTGAATACCTTAGAACTGTAAATGGGATTTTATATAGATCTTTTAGGGAAGCGTGTATTGCACTTGGACTATTGGATGACGATACTTTGTGGATACGAACCATGGAAGAACTTTGCGAATCAGAACTTCCTCTAAAATTCGCAAAGTGTTCTCTTTCATTCTGATCCATGGAGAGCCAAGCAATCCAGCTGAGTTGTGGGAAAGATTTCGTGCTCACATGATTGAAGATTTTTTGAGACATCAGCAGGAAGTACAAGCAGAGCATTCAGCTCTTGGTAAAATTCAGGAAGTCCTGCAGCAATTTGGTAGGGTTCTTACTGACTTTGATTTACCAGCTTTTGAACAAGCTATTGCTGACGATCTACCAAATGCTGATGAAATGAGGGAAGAGGCCATCAACATGAGAAACACGTTGAACACGTTTCTATTGGTGTTTCATATAACAAATTTCAACAAATAAAATATTGTACCACATTTCTTTCTTAGGCAAAAGTTCTGTTTGTAAGAAAAAAGTCACTTTAGTAAAAAATAATTATATCCTCTTTACTTAAAAAGTGCAGAAAAAAATTCGTCGGCGAAAAATATTCGTCGGCAAAAAGTGACGAAATTATTGGCAAGTGACGAAATTTTTTGCCGACGAATATTTTTTGCCGACGAATTTTTTCACCGACGAATTTTCTACCGATAAGGTATCAAAGAAAGAACCTAGGATGCTATATTTTTGACATCATCGTGGATGGTAAAAAAATAAGGTAATATAATTTTTTGAAAAACTCTTTTACAGCCACTTAATTGCTTGAAGTGTCTTTAATTACATAGTGTCTCAGATCTCTCTTAGAATAAGGCTCTGCTTAATTCCCTAGTCAATAGATATAAATTTTCAATAAGAAAAAACAGTTAAATAAAGTTTATCTTAACAAGTAGTCTTTTGTCTTTAATCATTACCAAAAATCTGTTACTGTACAAGTAAATGTCTTTTGAATTATATAATAATAAAATTGCTTTTAGAATGCTTTTAGCTTTTTACTATTCTTAAACACTGACAGGCCATCAGTGGTTCATAAATTATTGAATTATTACTACTCTCTTTTAGTATTGATGCAACCTTATCATGTGGATTGGGCAGATTAGTTAATGACAGTCCACCAGAATTTACTAATTGCCAAATGAAACAATATACAGTGGACCAGCAACAAGGTTCTGGTTTTGTTTTCAACACAACCAATCAAAAAATTTCAGGAATTGCGCTACTCTTACATGGCAAACAATGAAGGTTTACTGTGGCGAGAAGATGTAAGTAATAATTGTATATTGTGCTAATATTGATTTGGCATTATTTCATGAATGTTTATAGACAAGAGAATCATTAAGCTTGGAAGACATATTTGTATTTTGCATTTGTAGCTTCAACAAAAGCCTTTAATAGATTAGAGTACTTTGGTGGACCTTAAGAATGTTAGGTCTTTAGGGGTGGCAGAACATGTGCAGAAATATCAAAATTAATGACAGTTTAAGTGATGACTTTCTTGTCAAGTTTGTATAGCAGAGGGCTAGCTCTTATGAATATTAAAATGAATGTCAAAAATGAGGTAAATAAAAGAAGACATTAAAAGGTTAGAAAGAAATAATGGCAAGATGATTAAGTGGATGTGTGGGGTTAGTTGAAGTGATAAAATATTTCTTTTTGAATTGAGAGACAAATTGTGGTAATAGTTTATTAGGAGAATGTGTGCAACAAAGGAGGATCCAAAAATTTGGTCATTTGGAAAGAATGGGAGTTGACACCTGACCCATTAGATTCACAGATATTCCAGTTTAGGGAAGAATCAGCCTCCAAAGAATTGAGGTGTTGTACAAGGAAGTCAGTAAGGAAATAGCTAGGGATAGAGTGGCATGGAAGGCATTAAACCTATGGTGATGATTATTATGATGACGATGAATAAAGTATTTTGAATACTTTTTAATGTATTGTATCCTTTGTTTTAGTGTAACTACATAAAGCCATTTGTATCAAAGAAAGAAGTGAGGCCACCTTTTCCTCCATATTTTCTAAGTTGGTTTGATCAATGAAGTTCCTGCTCATATCAACGGGATTGATTGTCTTGATTTCATTGCATTTTCATTGTCATTAACTTTCCACCGTTTAGATAATTATAATTTTTGTATTACAATTAATATTTATATTTATATTTTAGTATGGTATTGATAAAGGTGCTGGTGAAGGAATGGTATGTCAAAAAAATTAATTATTATCACTTTTCAAGTTTCTTGTGACTTATTAGTTTTTTATTCAGGTTGTTGCATTTATTGATGATGAAGATGTAGTAAGTGAAACTATCTTTGTTATTGTTGATGTATACATCTGGCAAAATTATATTTACTTAGTTGGGTAACAAGCAAACCTTGGTGTTTTAGGATGGCCAAATTAAAAAACATTGCAATCAAATTAAGAACAAAGGTATTCAATTACTTCTTATCATGGCTGAATGGGACATCTAGGTCTTTATCTAAGACCCACCTGTTCTATTTGTTCCATGTGCTGTTACTTGTTTTATTTGCATCATAAACCTACTTTTTTCTTTTTTTCTTTTTTTTTTTCATATATATATTTACCGATACTCTCATCCTAAATAAAATGTACAAGTGGAATATGAACATATATGAACAAATATGAACAAAGTGGAATATACATTTAAAAACACTAGCATAAGTTGTAAAATGTCTATAATAAATCAAATTATTAGATTTTTGACGCTAGTACGGGGTGTAAATGAGAAACGGAAGGGAGACAACGAAGATAGTTCCAACAAACTAGTGCCCTCGGAGTAACCTTGGTTTAGCATTTACTAAAGTTTTTAGTTTGCCAAGATCAGACCAGAGAAAGAGAATAATAAATAATAATAATAAAAATAAAAGAAAGACCGAAAAGAGTAAGAAGAAGAAGAGAAAAGGAAAGAGTAGCCAAGAGTCTATTGAGATGCAAGTTTAGTTAAAATAAAACGATGTAAATGTTTTTTAAGAGTTTGTTTTGTGCATTTGTTGAAATCTTGAATCAGAACCTCGGTATGGAGTTCATTCCAGTCCTTAGTTATTAGGGAAGCTATGTTGTAAGAGCCATACTTTACCGTATTTGTAGTCGGTAGTTCAAGTTTCTTTGGTGACTGTCTTGTACCTTCGTGTACAGGAGAATATCTAAGGTAATTTGAAAAGTATTTAGGTAGATTATTTTGAACATGATCAAGAGCAAAAAGGCAGTTCTTCACTTTAAGTTGTTTTTTGATTGGCAAAATAGAAGATCTTATGAAAAGTGGGCGAGCTGAGTATCGGTTGTGCTTAAAGTGTATAACTCTCAGGGCCTTATTTTGTAGAACTTCAATCTTTTCGAAAGAGGCTTGAGAGGTATAACCTACAGACTGGAGACAATAGTTAATATGTGAGTCGAATAGAGCATAATAGACAGAAAGAAGTGTTTTGAAGTCCACGAAATGTCTGAGTTTCGATAGGAAGCCAACAGTTCTAGATAGTTTCTTCGAGAGACTGTGAATTTGAGGTTCCCAGGAGAGATGCTCGTCGAGCAGAATTCCAAGGTACTTTACTACGCTTGATAGATGAATTTTCTGTCCACTGAGTCTGAAATTAAGATGTTTAGTGAAAGTGTTCCTCGGGCTTCTAAATAAAATTATTTCAGTTTTGGAGACGTTAAGGCATAGTTTGTTTGTTCTCAGCCAATGAACCAGTAGAGCAAGATCTCTGTTGACTTTTTTGTTCAGGTGTTTAATAGATTTGTCACAGCAGATAAGACTAGTGTCGTCGGCGAAATGAATAGTTTCTGAGTTTTCTAAAGATCGATGGAGATCATTGATATAGATAATGAATAATAGGGGGCCCAAGACAGATCCTTGAGGGACGCCATGATTGATGGGAACATGATCAGAATGTGTATTTCTTATTTCAACACAGTGAGTACGATTTGAGAGGTAAGATCTGAGTAGAGCAAGAGCTGGTCCTCTGATGCCATAATGTACTAGTTTACGGAGAAGGATGGTGTGCCCCACTGTGTCGAAAGCCTTCTTAAGATCAATGAAAACTCCAACTGCAAACTTACCATTATCTAATGCTGAACGAACAAGTTCAGTAAGCGCAATCACAGCATGATTAGTACTGTGACCTTTTCTGAAACCGAATTGTTTTTCGTTAAATATGTTGTTGTTTTCAAAGAACTTGACAAGTCTGAAATGAAGGAGTTTTTCAAAGATTTTATTTATGTTGGATAGCAGAGAGATGGGCCTGTAGTTGCCAACTTCTAGTTTTGAGTCTTTCTTATGTAAAGGTTTTATGTTAGCCTTTTTTAAACAATCAGGGTAGATACCTTCTTTAATACTAACATTAAAGATGTGAGATAAAATGGTGCTTGCAGTCGGAGATATCATTTTTAAGAAGGAAGTAGGAATACTTGAAGGACCTATAGCCGTCTGAACATCAAGATCATTGATAAGTTTAAGCACAGCAGTAGGTGTAATCTGCCTAAAACGAATAGAGTTAGATAGAGGATTTCCTAGATAGTCTGTGAAGTACTTGTCAGTCTGAGGGATTTGATTTTTTGTGATTTCAGCTATTGAACCATAGTAATTATTGAAAGTTTCAGCAATGTCTTTGTCGTTGGTTATTTCAAGATTATTGAGAAGTAGAAGTTTAGGCGAGAGATCAGACTTAGTTTTTGTACCAATTATCTCATTGACCACATTCCACTTTTTTTTAAGGTCGTGTTTGTTCTCAGCAAAGAAATTATTGTAATAATTGTTTTTACTCTTTCTCAAAAGTTTCGAGAGTAGATTCCTGTATTTTTTAAAGTTAGTATGTTTCTGGGCTTTAAGATCAGGGTCTTTAGCCTTCAAAAATTTTTTGTATAGAGAATTTTTAGTAGTAATTGATTTTAACAAGCCTTTAGTTATCCAGGGATTTTTTGGTTGTAAAGTTTACTTCCAGGTATGTTTCATAGGAGCGTGGTTGTCAATGACTTTGTTTACCTCAGTTATGAAGGTTTCTAGTTTGTCAGAGTTGCTTTTGTTTTGGAAAAGATTGATCCAGTCAAGAGACAAGAAGTCCATTATAAAATTGTCTTTGTTAAAGTTTCTCATGTCCCTTTTTGAGACTTTAATTTTTGGAGTTATTTTAGGTTCCAGATTTAATTTTAATATTTGTGGCAGGTGATCGGATATAGAGCATATCAGGTTACATGAAAAAAATTCAGTGGTGATAAAATTTGAAAAGATATTATCAATGAGAGTTTTTGAGCCTGGAGTTACCCTGGTTGGTCTTGTAATTGTAGGAAAGATGAAATGTGATAGATTACTATTAAGAAAATCTTCTATGTGTGATTTAGAATCTGCTTGTAGTAAATCTAGATTGAAATCTCCAAATATTATAGCTTTTTTCTTTTCTGATACTATTTTATCAAGTAGATTCGAATACAGAGATTGAAAATTTGTAGCATCTGCTTCAGGGTGTTTATAGATACAAGCGACAATGAAATTTTTATCATAGATAATCTCCCTTACCACAGATTCAATTTCTTTTTCCTTGTAGATGGCTAGGTCAGGCCTTGGGATAGAGTGAAATCCTTCAGAGACATAGATTCTAGCACCTCCTCGGTTGGACTTGGTGCAACAGTCAAAGTGGTTGTAGTTGGTGATTTTGGCAGAATTTTTAGCAGTAAGTTCATCTTTGAAGCCTGTTTCTGTTATGCCAATGAAATTGAAAGGAATGTCACAACTGTTGAGAATTGTTACAAGTTGATTATGATGTAGGCTCAGGGAAGCAATGTTTAAGTGCATTGCAGAGATTGAGTTATTGTTGTTGTGTTTTTGGTTTACCTCACTGAGAGAAAGGTAAGGACATTCAAAGTTGAGATGATTGTTTTCAACATCCTCTTGATTCAGTGCAGAGTCTATGTCTCTATAGAATTGTAAGTTTATATCATTGATGGGGTCAAGGACCAAATCAAAGTTCTTACCTTGTAAGGTTAGTTTGAGGTCTTCACGAGAGATCCGGCCAAAAGGTACTTCCAAGTTGAAACATCTCTGACATAGCCAGGTACCATCATCAAGCTGTAATTTTTCGTATTCTGATTTGGTGGTGTTGTTACATTTGATGTGGACCCAAAAATTACAGTGATCACACCAGACAGCTCTATGAGTAGTAGCTACAGGGTTAGAACAGATACCGCAAGGGTTTTTAATATTACGTGATTTGTTAGTTGATTTATTAGACTTAGGCATAGGGAGAGAAGTGAGAATTAGAGAATAAAATAATAATGATGATTAATGATAAATAATAATATAATAGGGATAAAATAAGAGTTTTGTGTTATAGCAGAGAGAGATGTGTGTGGGTCTGAGCTTGACAAGAATAGATTGATTTTGATTGAGAGACTTTAGAAATGCAAGTAAGAGTAAAATGCACACGAACAAAGGAGGACTTGAAAACCCCTGCCCCTGGACTAGTTTAATCTATATTTTTTAAAAAGTAAAAACAAAAACAAAAAGATCAGTATAGTATATTAGACTAACGATTGTGCAATGAGTTAAAATTTTTGAACTTGTAAGTATTTTCTGGAAGTGTCATCGAATTTCATTAGAATTGCAGGGAATTTAACATACATCTTTGATTTTTCACCGTTCTTTTTGAGATCTTTTCTTAATTCAATTGCTTTCTTGCGGCTTTCGGTTACCTCCTTCGAATACATCTGGTCGACGAAAACAGTGGCTTCTTGTTGTAAATTCTTGTTGTACTCTATGACTTGCTGCATGTAATACTGTGCAGATTTCCATGTGTTAAATTGGACAAAGATTGGTGGGGAGTTTTTGTTTCCCACAGCGTTATCGGATATTCCATTGGATGCACTATCGTTCTCGTTTGGACTTGGTCGATGAGCACGGTCGATGTAATAAAGGATGTCGTTAACTCTCATGTTGTTTTGATTAATGCCACTCAAAAACTTGGCCAATTTGTTCGAAGTTTTCGACCAAGATTCATTGCAGTTTCCATTGATTCCTCTAAAGATTAGAGTTTTCCTTAGATTACGGTTGATTTGGTCGTCCAAAAGTTTTGATAAGCTTTCACTATTGTTAGCTTGTTTGTTTAGCGAAGTTTCTAGTTGTTTAGTACGAAATTTGAGAGCTGTGATTTCATTCTGAAGGGTGACTAGGTCAACACCTTCAGGAAATGCTTGTTCCAGTTTATCAATCCTGTCTTTAGTTTTCGTAAGTTCTGATCCAACATATTGTCTGAATCCAAGTAGACTTGTTTCGATCGCAGATATCTTTTCAGCCAGATTCGTTGTCAATTCGTCATATTTAGCTTCAATTTTTGATGTTAGGTCTTTTGAAAGTTGTTCAAAAAGACTTTTCAAGTCATTAGCCATTGCTTTATCTTGAGATTGATAAGATATTGATAGATTTTTGAAGATAAGTTTTAAAATTCAAGTTACAGTTCAGGAGCAGTGGTTTTTGCGTCCGCGCTACTCGGCTGCCATTATGAAAAAAAAACTACTACCCTGTGTGTAAGCTGTGCCTTAATCTGGAACATGGTGCAAGCACCTTTACCCCATTGAAATATCCAATTAGGAACCTGCAAGTACTAGGAATCAAAGGTAACAGACTGTATGAAATTTTGTTGTCCTTATATTATCTAAGATAGGAATTTCCGTTTTTGTCACAACATAGATACTTCCAACCCCTTTACTCTTTTGTTTTCTTTCTTTATAGTCACTACCCAATGTAGTTGCTCCGCCTGACATAGCAATTATGCTACAGAACTGCACCTTTATGCGGGATAATACGATATAACCTGTTAGATAACTGCCCCAAAGAGTTCAAACCCGTGGTTTACAGAGGATATGTTGATGATATTTTTGTTTTGTTCTCGTCTCCTGACCATGTTGTCAAATGTAAGGAGTACTTGAACAAACAACATGATAGTATTTCTTTTACTTCCGAAGTGGAAAATAATGATTGTCTTTCCTTTCTTGATGTTAAAGTCAGCCGAAGTGATGGTAAATTTATTACATCACTTTATCGAAAAATCACTTTCAGTGGAGTTTATTCTAACTATAATAGTTTTATAGCTGACGAATATAAACATGGTTTGGTGTCTTCGCTTTTATACCGCATTTTTCGTATTTCTTCTAACTTTAAAATTTTTCACATTGAGGTTTCGAAATTGAAAGATATTCTCCACAGAAATGAGTACCCTCAAAGTTTGGTTGATAGTTGTATTAGGCTATTTTTGAATAAAGTTCTCCTCCCTAAATCTATACATTGCACAGTGGAAAAGAAAATTGTATATTTATTTTTGCCTTATTTAGGACAATTATCACTTAATATTAGAACTAAACTCGTGAAAGCTGTGCATAAGTCTTCCAATATGTGTGAACTCAAAGTCATATTAGGGAGCTTACGAAAGTACGACGGCAACGTGGACGACGACGTACAAGATATTCATTTTCAATGAATCACAAAGGAGCAGAAACTATACACTTGGGTTAAGAGGTTTATTTATAATGCCTTTGAAGTTTGTTTTTTGAACTTTGAGACACAGAATCATGAAGGAACCAAGGAAAATTTATCGGAAGTACTGCTATTCTCACGTCTTCGTTTTCAGTACAACTTCAAAATATTACTTTTCACGTTGTGTGTAGAACGTGCAAATCTGATAATGATATTAGTATGATTAAAAACATTTCCCAATAGTATAGTGTGAAATGACTTCCATTCTAAAGCAAATCTATGGAGTAAAGTCAATCTTTTGTTTGCCTCACGTCGTCGTCCACGTTGCCGTCGTAGTTTCGTAAGGTCCCTATTTAGCTCACAACAACGTTTGTCCTCGTTTTTTAGGTTCAAAGATCGTGTTCCGAAGTCTTTACTTTCAAATGTAGTGTATAAGTTTATGTGTAGAAGCTGCAATGCTTCTTATTTTGGCAAGACCACTACACATTTCAAAGTTAGGGCTTCTGAGCACCTAGGTATGTCACCTTTGACCGATAAATTAGTTAAGAACACACAGAGCACAGCTGTTAAGGACCATATTTTGTTTTGTAACTCTCCTGCGAGCTTTGAAGACCTTCGAATTGTCACCACTACTCGTAACAACTATTATTTAGAAATAAAAGAGAGCTTTATGATTTATAGAGAGAAGCCTATTCTTAACAAAAATATCTCCTCTTCTCCATTGTATTTATTTGATAAGTTCGGTTAATTACTCGTCTAGGGAGTGCTTGCATCGTGCAGCATGCTGACGAGTAATTTTCCCATATTCGGTAATATTCTGATTTGTCATAACTTGTTATATAATTTTCCCATATTTGGTAATATTCTGATTTGTTATAACTTGTTATACAAGGTGTGACTTGTTAAAATTTCGTGTATACTGATGATGGCTGGTGACAGCCGAAAGCTTTAAATAAATTGAACGTGTCCAATGCTATGTCAACCTGTGGTGTGACATTTATCACAATAAGACATGTGAAAAGGTCACCTATTTCAAAAGAGCAGTGACCTTTATAGACAAGCACTGTGTAACTTTTTTTCTTTCAACTATTCTGTTTGTTTCGTATTTAGTTAGGAGACTAAAAGAGCCTTTCATCAAGGTGGAAGATAAATCAATGTATGGTAATCATTACAGTTGTAATAGAGGTGTATTTTCTGGTGGTGTTTCCAGTAAAACGCACTAAAATCAATCATATGTGGAAAAGGCATCCTTATTCTTATCCTTGTTAACGTTGAAATGGTAGGGTATTAAGAAGTCTATTAGCTTATTTTTGAACACTGTGTAGGATGCTACTAATTTTCCATTCGTTTAATAGCATTTGCTTGGAGGACATCAGCTCTTTGCTCGCAATTCTGCTAACTATAAAGCAATTGACGCAACAATTGACTCTGGAGAATCATTTGCTGACTTTGTTGGGAAACTCAGGTAATGTATTGTTACATTGGGCGTCGTATTGGTATATTTTATTTCGAAGGCTCTGTAGAGAGAATTTGTAGAAGTAGACGGGGGAATCTAAAGAAGAATTTTGATGCATTTTTTTTCTAGCGACAAACAAAAGACCAACACAAACGACCAATCATTGGATGAGCAAAAGGCCTTGGTTTTGGAGGATGATTCATTCGACAAACAGAAGATCGGCGAACCATCAAATGGCCAAACGAGTCAACTGGTTTTAGGGGAAGATGATGTTCATCTTTCTATTTTGGAGACAAATCCTGTCTATGTTGTTGGTAGCAATGGTGCTATTACCAAAGTCGATGCAATTTTCAAGTTGATATTTTGTAGTTTTTTCTGGGAAACAAGTTCAAAAATTCAATTCTTTTACCTGTTCAAACTAGTTAATTGTGGTAGAAAATATTTCTATAGAAGAGAAGTGTGCGCAGATATGTCGCAAGTTGACTGTGCAAAGAAAGTGAAGACCTCTGGGTTTCGGTATATATTTTATGCATATTCTAATACACCTACCATTCTTTTGCATGTATCCGTTCGCATTCCATGAAAATTGTTTGGTCTGATTTTTAGAAAACCAAAGCAGTGTCCAGTTTGTAAACAGCCAAGCTCTTCTCTACCACGTCATCTGCGAACAGTACATAAGTGGAGTCAAGAAAGCTCTGTGGCTGCAACTTCCCAATTTGGGTTGTATAGTAAAAGTAACAAAGAACATGAAATAAAGGTACAAAAACCTAATAAAAAATGGAAAAGTTATCATCGCAAAAGGATGTGCCCATTCCCTGATTGCTTAAAAGTTGTACTTCATTTAAACGAACATCTACAAAAGACACACAAAATGGAGAGGACGAAGGAATATTACGATTTACTGAAAACCGCTGATCATCCTGATATAGTTGTGTCTTCCCCTCGTAGAAAGTACGGAGTTTTAAAGCGAGTAGAAGTTAAAAAGAGCCCAGAAGAACCCTGCACAACTGCAACTTCAGGATATTTTGCCAAAAACTCTATCGCAAATAGATGTAAAACAAAGGAATAACACACAAATCAGATGGAGGAAAATTGGGAAATGCAGCCAGTCATTGAGTTAAGTGATGTCGAAGTTTTGCAAGACTGTGAGGATACCGATACAGCTCAATCATTGCTTGAAGATATGAATGATTTGGACTTTGAACCATCGGAAGAAATCATGCAACGAAACCCTTTTATAGAACACTTGGTAAATGAGTTTTACAAATACATGGTTGGCCCTGACAAATTGAGAAAGCCCAGATCAATTGCATGTATGGTCGGTTGTTTAAGAAGATTATTTCAAGTTGTTGGAATCACAAACAACTTAAAGATTTTATTTGAAAGAAATGGACTGGCTGTACGAGAGAAGTATCTAAATGGATATTGCGCTGATCATTCTGTGCAGCCATCATCAATTAAGACTTACCTGTATGCGTTAAAGGATTAGGTACTACTTGATGGTTTAACAATCGACCAAGTGCGGAATTTCATTTTCAAATTAGACCAATGGATGAAGACATACACCATGAAGGCTAGAGGAATGCGTCATATTAGACATGCGGAAGATCAAGAGATGTTAGTCACTCCTGATCAGGCTTCATGTTATGAAAATAGTGAACATGCTATTGCAGCTAAAGCATTGTTTTCAAAGTTTGCAGAAGGTAATGACATTGAATTAATTCAGACAGAGTACTGCTGTCTAAGAGATCACATATACACAATCCTGCACTTTGGAAATGCTCATCGATCAGGAGTGACAGCCAATATGAATATGAAGGAATTCAAGAATGTCAAACAACTTGGACATACCTATGAGATTTGTGTATGGGATCATAAAACAGTGGAGACTTATGGTGCTGCTAAAGTGACTCTTTTGCCTGAGCATTTTAAGTGGTTGTGCATTTTCGTCGACCAATGTCGCAGTCAGCTGAATGTCCAATCAGAAAATGTCTTTTTGAGCTGGAGTGGAAAAGCAATGACATCTGGAGACATAAGCAAAAGGTAATTAAGTTAGGTCATTTCTCGTTTAATTTGCAACTTCTTGTAAGATATCTTAACTTTCGTCTCGATCTTTAAATTTCTTATTTTTTGAAGACATGTCTTTTTCGATTTGTTTATTATTTTTTCTATCAATCTAGGGCTGCATAATTTATGGCAAAGAGCTGGCATTTTTGAAAATCGAAATATACCCAAGAATTTAACTGCTAACATCATTCGAAAATCAGCCTCAACTGGTTTGCGAGATAAACGATCTGAATTTCTAAAAGAGGCAGCGTTAACTATGATGCACAGTAAGAAGACGTCAGATATCCACTACGATATGGTTGACATGAAGAAACGAGACCACTTTTATGGTGGTGAAGAGCCATCAGCTGTGGCCAACGCTAGTTCGCCGACTAGGACTCCTTCAAAAAGAAAGGTTTGGTCCCCAGAGGAAACAGATAAGATTGCTGAAGTATTCGGGACACCAGTGAAATTGTCAAAGGCCGAAGTATTTGAAAACTATTCAAAATTAGGCGATATGAATGCTTCTCCGCAGCAGGTATATGACAAAGTTCGCAATATGAGAAAGGTTGTGTCTACCGAGGTAGGTAGCACATATATAACTTTTGATTTTAATATCTTAACATGCATAGTAATCACTGCGATAGTTTACTACCTACTTGGACCTGCAAGATATTGTTAATTACTGCTCTTTATACTTTTTATTCTAAAGATTAAACGTTCATTTAGGCTTTCCGTATATATGTTTATCCGTTGTTAAAGCCTTGATAAAACCGTCGGAAGTTGGTCTATTACAGAGATAACTTTAATATCGCGACAGCAATATATTTCATGTGTTTTCTTACTTGCTTTGTAGCTGGACCGTGGTTTTGGACCGGTATCTAAACGCACTTCCTTATGGACTGTCGACGAAATTATTATTTTGCGTACACAAGGAGCGGAACTTATTGAAGGTGGATTATTAAGTGAAAAAAGGATTCGTGACGCACTAAAGGGGAACTTGAACAAATACAGCATATCCCAGCTTCGCACCAGAATTAATCACGAGCGAAACAAGAAATCTTCTTACCAAATACGCTATTTTCGCAGAGATTAGAGTTTGTTTATATTTTATTCACAAGAGTCATCCGAGTTTACCCGTTTTTATTAAACATTACCTATCTTTCCAGTCATTTCAACGACAGCTACCTAACTTACTTTTTTATATGAAACATCACATATTGTTCCTGACGACCGTCGCTTATCGTTCCTTTGTTATGTAAAACGTCGCATGTTGTTCTTGTCAACCGTCGCTTATCGTTCCTTTATTATGTAAAACGTCGCATGTTTTTCTTGTCAACTTGTCATTACCATCATTGCCTTGCTGTTTCGTTGAATAAAAGGATATGCCCCTTCTGCTAGGAACGACAGGTTTACTCAATAAAGGAACGACGAGTGGCTGTCGTGAGTACACTAGACACTATATGTGCCCTACGATGATGTAGCAATTAAGTTACACATGTGATTGTGATTCATTGATAGTCCTTAGTGTCGATGAAATTTAGTTATCGTTTGGTGTTTTTAATTACTGTTTGCAGGCTCAAGTGGAATTATTGTTACTTGCCACGTTTTCCATTTTGTTTTTTGTTTTTTTTTGGTTCTGATGGCTTCTTACTCTGCTTAACTGTTTATGACTAAACAACAAAATGTTCAGGATAATTAGAACGAAATTGTTGAGCTCTCACATCAGCTATACCTATTGCAGGTCCTTAGATGTTGTAATCATTTAACAATTCCAAAAGAAAGTGTTTATCCAAATCAAAAACACTTGCTTTATATTTTGTGAACCCTCATTCCTTAGTTAATCAATTGACCTGCACAACTTCCGTTGGGGTCGTTTATATGACAGAATGAACCAGAAAGGCCAGATTCCTTTGGAAGGAAATCAAGGTCCTGTCAAGTATATGAGCGGTGAAAGTGTTTTTGATCCTGTAAGTTCTGGATAAAAATGGACACAACAATAGCCAATAATTTGCTAAATTCGCACCAGACACGAACACGCTTTGTCTAGTCGGTCAGATGTACAAACTTTAATGCTGTGAGGCCCAGTGTTTCAGTTTTATTATGAGTATGCCGTGGGAAAAGTGAGCAATAACCTGGGGCAATAATGGGGTTCCATTAATAAAGCTTCCCTAGACCAGCATTGCTGCCACACGGGGAGTAAAAGAGATTGTATCTTTCACAAATATCTTGGAAATGCATAGAGTTAATTGTACACTATCCTAGTGGTTGGGGAAATTCCGAAAGTATTATGATATAAACTTCAAAACCATGCCATTCAAAATTGTCTGTGAGTTTAGCTGCTCTTTCTAAATAACATACTGAGACCTGAATGAAGGAAAAGTCTTAATATTTTCATTGACATTATGCTTTCATTATGGGTTTGTTTTATCTTCACTCGGGGAGTTTGTATTACGCCTATTTCATGTTTATAATGCATTATTCTTATGTAGTTGTCTATACAAGCCTCATTTCTGCATTGAAACTTGATGCGGAGGTTGTTATATGAGATATGAAATTTCAAACCAGATAGGATAATTTTAAGTACTTTATATCGGGGCTATTTCGTAATTAGCAAGCGTAGTATTTTTGTATTGGTTAGACATTTCTTACATAGGCAATATGTAGCGATATGGCACTTACATGTCAACATAAGATTCCATGATTTCGTAATAAGATTTCATTTAGTAAATAGGAATGAAATTCGTGACTGTTTAAATTCCGCGTCACTTGGCACATGTAAGCACTAACTAGATAAACCCTGGAACTAGTTACTAGGACAGTATGCAAAACACTGGAGCGACCGCCCGCGAAGGTCGATACTAAGAATAACGTGGTGGATAAACACACACGAAATTTATCTCTGTTTATACACACGATTTTTAAAGCTTGATTTTTCTGGACAACTATTTACGTTTTACTATTACGCAGAGCAAAGATAGGTTCTTAACCAGGAAATAGTTTCTTCGTAGCGTTCATCGTTCTTTTCGGACATTTTTGTCGCTAACTGCTTGAGAAACTTTTCGCATTTGTTATCCATGCCACCATTGGTTCCAAACACCAACGGGGTGAAAGTCCCATGTTCTACTTCGAGCACTCTTTCTAAATATTCTCGTTTCTTTGCCTCTTCATGTCTGCGAAACTATTGAGATGTACTGTGGTTTTTGGAGGAAACAGAGTTAACGTGCGTTATACGAACATCGAAAAATGCCGTTTCCTTCAAAACCCCCTCGCTTTCATGGCGAGGCGTGCATCGTCGGTTGTATTTGCTGACTTATTGACTTAAGATAAAACTTTTCGTCCGTTACTTTGATAAGATGAGGCTCCACCTGAACATCCTTGCGCACTTGATCCAAACAAACAGTTAAGAAATCGCAAATATTATCATGCCTGCTGGTGATAAACCCTCCTTTTTTACAGTTCATCGCGTGTTGCTGATTGAACTTTCTCCGCATGGACAAAATGAGGGTAGGTTCGACAGTGACTGGTTGTATCTAATTCTTATTGCATCAGTGAATTCTTCTTTGTTCAGGTCAAGATTTTGGTCTTTAAGCAGGAGTCATGAGTCAGGAAGTCATGAGCTTGTTTCTTTATCACTCGCTTGGATAACATAATTTCTTAAATCACATAAAACGAATCGTGAAGGCTCTTGACATGGTCTTTTTTCTCCTGATCGATTTGCGTTACCACTTCCCTCTTGTGATCTGCTTTTGTTTTATTGTCACAATCTAAGTTTATCAAAGTTCCGTGTTGCTGTATGATGGAGTTAATATGGTTTGTGGTTACGGTTTTCGATGCTTTATACTGCTTCGGAGCCTCTTTTGTGACACAGTTTATTCCGAGTCCACGTATTAAGACGTATTAAGGGCGAGTAGGTCTCGATGGCTACTTATTACTGCGCAATCACTGCCAAAGATAGCTGGGAGAAGTTTATAATGGAGTAAGTCGTCAATTTGAAGTAGGAATTCCTCAGAGGGTACGCATAAAATGAGTAAATTTTGACCTGTAGCCTTTAGTATAGGCAGCATATAATGCCTGTGGCTGTGTTCTAGCTATTTCACACACTTTTTCAAGATTACTATTCCAGCTGTCTACTAATTTCTCGCAGTACTTCTTTTTATAACTCTTACTACCGATACATGTGCCTAGATGCCTCTTTCCCTCTGTTGTGATATTCACTGTCTTCCCGAACAACACATGCGCAGCATCGGCAAGTTCAGGTGATTTAACTATTAACCAACATTTTGAATGATTAACGTAATAACCAAGTTTTTCTACAACTGCTCTCAACTCTTTGTACCATTTTAATAATGGCTGCAGCTTCCTACGAGTAATTACGTGGCTGCAAATGGCATGGAAGAGTATAACCTCAGGAGTCATCGAGAACTGCTTCCGAAAATGTGGTTTTGATGTCAAGAATAGCGCCGCAGAAATACCTGAGCAGATTGGCACGAAATTTCGGGAATTGTTTCAGCAAATTTCTGCTGAAACCAGCATCGAGGAATACATTGACTTTGACACTGGAGTTGTAAAATCAGTATTGATCCACTTAATAGACTGACTGAAGACGAAAAACGAGAAAGTTTTTGCTGAAGTTACTCTGAAAATTCTGTGGTTGAGGCTGTTGATGAAACTGTTGAGTCCCGGGATGAATGTGAAGTAACGAATGAAAGGAAGATTAACATGGCCACAAAACAAGCATTGTCTCGATGAGGTGAAAAGCTTTATTAAGGTCCACCTTTTAAACAGGATGCTAAAAGATCTAGTCGGAACAGTGGAAACTATGAAAGTAAAAGTTTAAAATTAGGGAGACATCAGGACATATCAAAAATATCATCTGAAGCCATTGTGCGTATAGCGTCTGTTAAAAAATAACTCTCCCATGCTAAGTTATGATGTCTTTTTTGCTGATAAAATAGAAACCTTCATTATAGTTCATTAAAGTTTGACTGTATGAAAGAAAATAATATGACGAGGTTTTCTGGATATTGTATGGCATCTGATAGGGAAACATGAATTATGGAAACAGTTAATTGAACCAACAATTGCCATCCCAGAAGTACAGTGGAATCTCTAATAGCGGCCATTTTCGGTGAACATACCTAGTGGCCGTTGTTTTAGAGTTGACCATCGCGAGGAAATTTTTATTATGTACATTCTTTAAACTAGCCAAAAGAGGTGGCAGGGGCGTTTAAATAAATGAGATACCGGTGATGTATCATGCGAGGGGTCATGAAAAGGCCATTCAGTGGTTAGAAAAACTTATTACCAAGGTTCTTTTATATTCTGATGACCTCGGCAGTAATTTCAGAAGTAAACAATTTTTAAAAAACACCTATTTTCTAAATAAATAAAACGAACTTTTCTCATTTGCCTTTTAATTTGGTTGCATAAGGTCGTCTTCTATGAAGTTAATTCAACGCCAAAATCTCGTTTGTCAAGTCGTCGAGCCGTTTTATAAATCAACGCGGTTCACAATAAGGCGGTATTCAAGTCGTCGAGTTGTTTTAGATGACCACGCGTTTTTCAATTGGAGGCGTTTTAGACGTTGGGGTCGCTAGGTGATGTGTAGTTTGAGGCGCTTTGGGAGATTAGCCGTTTTAGATCTTAAGTCGGTTTAGAATGAGGCGGTCCAACCTCATTACCAGATTCTTTAAGTCGGTGTTAGCGTTTACACGAAAACAGAAATTTGTGTCATATTTACATAAATTTACCCAGACCCTCAGTTGCATGTGGTATGGTTACTGGTGGAGGGGAGGATATCGTATATGGAACCAAACTTCTTTGAGTCATATTCGTTTGTTTGTGATATTTGTATAATGAAAATATATGCCTAACATTACCACGTGCATGTTAAGTTTTCATCAAAAGAGTGTTGTAAAATGGCAAATCTTCTGTCAATATGGCGAAGAACAAATATAGTGCCTGAATTCAAATAAACCACTCACGAACAATGTTTTTCGGAGTAAATTGATCACGAAATTTTGATGGATCTTGATATAAAAAACCGACAAATTTTGTATAACGCGTCATCTTCTTCGTCGAATTAACTTCATAGTCTTCTCGACTGTTAATAGAGGTAAAATTAGACATTGATACAGTACTGTTGATTGGATGTGACCGCTAGTGGGAAGTTTGTTTTTTTTTGTAAGAGATTGACCTTAAAATTGCTAGGGACTTTCTTTACTGACCGCAAGTCAGGAGGTGGCCGTTGTACAGAGTTCACAGTTATTAGAGGTCTCACTGTATTCTAACAAATAGCAGACTTACAACTGAAAAGAGTCCTGTAATCAACGAAGTTATACATGATATACATGATACATAAGGTATACAGTCAACCTCTTACTAATTTCATGTTATCAAACAAAGGGATCATCTCTTTTTTCTTAACTGGGTTTGTTAAGAAATTCCATCAATCCAGACGGTTTCCAACCATTTATCACAAAGTCCACTTGAGACTTTTCTTTTTTTCATTTTTCTAACAATATCAACTTTTT
Source organism: Turritopsis dohrnii (assembly GCA_027922465.2). Taxonomy (NCBI): domain Eukaryota; kingdom Metazoa; phylum Cnidaria; class Hydrozoa; order Anthoathecata; family Oceaniidae; genus Turritopsis; species Turritopsis dohrnii. The sequence goes on from BQMF02000341.1 coordinate 366,070, forward strand.
CGATACTATTTTGTTAGTTATTATAAAAATTGTAACTACTGCGCACGCGTGAAATGTTATCTCGTCCCGGTTGGGGATATCTGTGATCATGTGGAAAAAAACACCTCGCTTAAGCGGAACCCTGGCAAAAATAAACGAGACCCCGGACAGGGTAATTTTTTTGTTTTTCATATGATCAGAAAAAAAATCTAGAAAGAATTGCATAAAAGTTAGGATCTCGTCAAAACATCTCGTCTTGCCCTGCCGTGAGGAAAAGCTCCATATGATCAGCCCCTAACTCAGGTGTAACTCCTTTTTGAATCTGCTCCATAACTCTATTTGTAAACCAGTAGTGTATTCTCTTACGCAGATAAGCCTTAAAACTTCTGTTTACGGTAAGATCTAAGGGCTGGGTACCGCCACCATTTTTTCATGATTTTGACGGTATCTGTCCAGTGGCCCTTCTGCAATCAGTAACACTCCTGCTTTTTACAAAGGTATAGAAAGGTATATTTCCTGATTTTAGCAACGTAAGGAATTAAAACCTTTTTGATTTTCTCCATGTTATAAATGTGCGGCCAAATATTTAAATATGCGGCTGCACATTTTAGTTTTCACATACTTACATCTGTTTAAAAAAGGAAGCTATGTTGTTCGAATCAGCTCATCTCGCTTAACCAAGCTAGAGTTTGTTTACATCACGTGACCTCTCAATTTTGGGCACTCGTTTGATAAAATCCCAGCCGGACTCACCAGGTTAGTGTTCACATGTAGAATTTTCATCCTGCCTAGCTGAGATCTTGGTAAAAACAAAGCACAAGAACTTGTCAGAAAAACTTTTTTTTTGTTAAAAATAGCGAGATCCATTCCGCCTCCATATAAACAGCTGTCCCACACAATGTTGTGATACATGCAATGTTGTCCAAAAATCGAAAAACTCATCATTCATCCAACATTGTGCATTAACGCCTAACTTTGCATATGCCTATTATTCTTCCTGAGTGAGGCGAAGTCTAAAGTGAGGCAAAACAAAAGATATTATGCTTTGGCAGTCATCAACCGGGGAAAACATTGTTTACTTTATAAATGGAATCCCCTCTTTCAGTGTCGATCTTAATCTGAACGGTCTACAGGAAAACAGCACAGTAATTCCAAAACAGGCTAACATTGTGATTTCAGTCCAACATTGCATGTATGCCCAACATTGGTTGGAACACAGCCCCTTATACACCATGACAACCGAATCTCTTGTGCTCAATCACTAATACTATCACAATTATTATACAGTATGTCCGGAAAAAAAAGTAGCCCGAGATTTCAAGCGCCTGTAGCTTTATGAAAATTTGCTTGTTTGATGCGATTTTTATATCAGTAAGTAGGTTTTTTCTTCTACTTTCTTTAAATATATATTTTATTTGCCAGATAAATATATTTCGAGAGTTATTGGAGTTGTTAGCATGAGACTGACACATCTTTTAGATAATGATCCATTAAAATATATTTCAAAAGAATCGTGCAGCATATTACAAAGAGCGCAATTAAAAACATTACATCATCACAAAAATCTTCATCGAAAGCTTAGAACACACGTAAAAAATCATATCTTAAATTCGTGTCTGTTTTAAAATTTCCCATGTGGAGTTTACATCGAAACGCTTTGACACATTTTTAATGATCAATAACAGAAAGACAATATAATGAAAGTTTATAACAATGAAAATCGTTCTCGTTAAAATTTGTCTTAATCGATGATTAAGAATTTAATGACCATATCGAAAAATATAAACGTAAATATTTCCTTTGATATTCAACTTCAGCAATTGGCTTCTGTATTTTTAGAAAGCTTGTGAAATTTCCTTTCTAATGGTACAAGATCTATAAAAACTTTGAAATCTCGGGCTACTTTTTTTCCGGACACCCTGTACTTATTGCTCATTACTGAAATAAGTCCTGTGACATTCTGTTGCCATATCAATCATTGCGAAAACGAGGCAGAGTGTGATAAAAAATAAATTCGGGAAAGGTCTATTGTTACATAACACTTAAACGAAACGATAATTTCAACGTCTACTGTTTTTCTTTAGTGAAAAGAATACATTGTTTGTAAAACAGTTTAGGAACCTCATATAAGGTTAATATTGTTGTTGTGCCTTGATATTTTCCAAAGTAGTTTTGAGAACATTTGTTGTCATAGTATGAAAAGTGTTGAATTTTTGTGCTAAAAAGTTGTATGTTCTAAGCTCAATATCTGAAAAACGCACCTGCCCTACATTTGACTCAGTTATGCCACTGAATTCAATATAAAATGTTGTTAGTCGACCGTTATTCAATTTAGAAGTTTCTTTTCGTATAGAATTTTATTTTCAATATGGAAGTATACTTTCGTATAGATTCTCATCCATCCTACTCATCCATCATTTGGGATGACTTGGATGAGATCGTCCAGCAGGTATTGCCATGGCCACATAATGACTTTGGGAAAGCATTATATTCATGTCAGTCATATGGTTGTGGTTGACGATGAATAAGTTGGATATATAAAAACAAATATACGGATGAGTTGGATAAGACAAGTATAAGTTTTTTATCAAATGATCACTTCACTTGTTCAGTGGATTCGGTAATTGCGAACTTCGCAGATGACATTAGATGGCATGTTAGATATATACACTAATATTCCAGTTGTCATTAACTTATTAAAATCATATCAAATGGTTGTAAATCCGGATAAAATTCAGGGTTTTTAATTGTGAGAATATACTCTTACCTCCCGAATAGACGTCCCCCCGCTAACTGTTCAGAGAAAAAAATGCTTAAGATTGGCTGTGTATTAAGTGAAAGAATATCAAAAGTACAAAAGTAGTTCCCTACTTCGAAAAGAGGTTGATAACTTGCACAACTTCACGAATTCATTTGAATTAGTTTTTTTATATTCATTTAAATGTTGTACTGTGAACGATCTCTTAAGTTGCATATATGCAACATATCGTGTTACAAAATTTAAACAAAAACATAAAAACACACACACACAAGCACCCATACAAAACAGCAACACCACCAACAACAACAAAAACTCAAGATACGGAAAGGAAGAATACTATCGGTATCCTTCATGACTTAAAATTCTAGTCATGGCACTATTGAAATAAATTTTTTTCGCTTTGTTTGCAAACCACTGGTAGTTGCTTTCTCTTCTTAATGGCTGAGTGAGTTTGTTGAAGCGTCTTCCAGCTTCATAAGCAAAAGTTCCTTTTATCTCACCGGTGTTGATTTCAGTTGCTCGATTATCGTTTCCATGAAGGTGGCGTTCTTTTGGGGTTTTGAGCTGCAATCGGAGATATATCGGCCAATTTTTAGCTGGATACAAAGCTTTTGTGTGCGAGTTTCACTAATGCAAGGGAGATTCTTTCGATCGGTAGCCAACCTAGACTGATGATGTCAATATCGTTGCAGTATCTTTTATTGACGAAAATGGCTGCTAATCTTAAAATTTTTTGAAGGCGCTTCATTATATAGTCACTCGCATTTGCAAATACGACGTTGTTATATTCGATTTTGGAAAGAACCAGCGATTGCATAACAATCTTCCTAAACGAGAAGCTGGAACATATTTGGAATTGTTTTAAGAGATCTTAGCGTTGCCATGGAAGATATGATGATTTTGTTTGCGTGAACGTTCCACTGAAGGTGTGGGTGGAGATGTACACCGAGGAATTTGAACTTTTGAACTCTTTCTATCGGCTTGCCATTACTGAAGATTTTTGCCGGATGATCTTCAAGACTGTGTGTTTTGGACATTTGCAAAGTTGAGAATATCATTAAGTTAGTTTTGGCTGCGTTGAGGTGTAGCTTGTTATTCACAGACTATACTTCTAACTGCTTGATTTCCTCTTGCATCAAGTTAATTGTTTTTGTAATATGTTTTGGCTTGGCAGTGCATACTGAAGGAAGTTACTTGGTCCAATGTGGCTCACCAGTGTCACGTATAAATTGAAAAGAATTGGGCCTAAGATACTGCGTTGATGAATTTTGCTGGAATTTTATCGTAACCAGTGGAAAAATCGTTGCGGATCGAGTTCAGACATTTTAGGATTTCTTCATAGGTTGCATGCGGTAATTTGAAAGAGTCCGGAGCATCAGATAAACTTTCGATAATAACTTTGATGGTTGTTGTGGGTGTTGCAATTTTCCCTGTTGTAGGTGTTATCATTAAAGAATTTGCGTATTTCACCAGGATCTATATTAATGTTCTTTTGGATTTGTATGAAGAACTTTGTTGATTACCTTCAATGAATCTGAGTTGTTTTTGCTATTAAGGAGTTTACTCAGGAATTGAAACTTGGTTTTGGGTATCTCGGTTTTTAGAGCGTTGCAGGTGGTTTGCAGTTGTTTTTTAATTTTGTTCGATGGAGTCTTTCGGTTCAATTTTCGTAGGCGGTTCCGTTCTCACTGGAGGTTTGTAATTTTGAGTTCTTTCATCCATGGTGCAGTGTTTGTCGATGCAACTCAGAATTTGTTTATTCAAGAATTCAACTCTAAATAAAAATTACTTTTCGCTGACTATCCAAGTCATTCAGGTAGCATAAACAAATGAAATTCAGATGGGATGAATGAAGTGCATAAACAAATAACCCCTAAGTCAGCTTCTTGTCGCTACCGTCAAAAAATTTCTGATAAATAGTGCTACCGCGTATTATGACTTTTTGACAACGCTACCGTTAAATAACAAATTTTTCGTCTATGCCGGCTATTGCAATAATGCTGTTTAACGTTCCTATTCTCCATTTTATAATAATAATAAAAATAACTAGCCGCCAAGGCGGCGTCGCTCGCCGCCCATATCCATCTGCTCTGTATCACTCTATCAATAAACGATAAATAAATAAATAAATAAATAATAAATATGTCAATAATAAATAAATAATAAATAAATCAATAAATAAATTTCCTTATAAACGGCTCGTACGACTTGTGCTCAACCAGAAGCAGATTCGAAGTCACAACCTCTGGTAAAACCAATCTTTTATCAGTGTAACAATACACTCAAATGTAGAGAGAGAAAACTTCAACTCTTTATTAGCTTTTGTTTTAAAAAAGTTACCCGCTCTAACATGGGTGCTATCAAACAGGGGGAAAATGGTTTCTCTTCTTAAAAAGTTCACACGGAGGAGAGAAAAAAGGCACATGCTAAATGAATAAATCGAATAAAAAAACGTTCGATCAGAACGCTTAACAATTAAAAGAAGAAATTAAATTATTAAAAGAAAAGCAAAAAAAAAAAAAAAAAAAAAAAATTTGTTTTGATATAATACTCTTTTTTTACCTATCGGTTTTTAAACATTTTGATTGCTCAAAAAAAAATTTCACCCGTCTCAGACAGTCAGGCAAGAGTTAGTGGCAAACCGAACATATGCTGCCACGTTCTGCCACTGCTGCTTTTTGTCCAAAATGTTTAATCAGTTAGTTTCTTTGTATTTAGTTGATGTACTGTTTTCAAAGCCAAGTCAACGTGGAATATAAAACTAACAATAATGATAAAAACAAAGCGTTATTCCTATTAGTTCATCAGCCAAAAAAAGTCACGTTCGATTGAGGTTGCAATGTATTTGCTTCGAACTCATGTCGCACACAAAAAAAGAAATAATTTCGCTCACAACTTAATCTACCATTTTGCGTGACTTACAAACAAACAAATAGACATACGGAGAATCGGCTATTAATATATAGATAATAATAATAATAATAATAATAATAATAATAACAAAGTTGATGGACTCCTTTTCTACGCAGTTTGGACTTCTTATTTACAGTATAGGACCCCTTTCCTATGGTCGGACTCCTTTTAAACATTTGTTCGGACTCCTTCTCGACAATAGGACTCCTTTTTCACATATTCAGACTCCTTTCTGCACTGGGAGATTCGGTATCAGTAGCCGGCTGGATAAACTTGTTTCCATGATGGCGGACTTAGGCGAGGGAAAGTGGTGTTATCAAAGCGAATAATTGAACTCTTCTGGATCCTATTTCAGCTGATTGCTTGTATATATCCGTAAAGTTTTTTGTCTATCTTTTATTCCATATTTTGCTTCATTTAAGTTTTATTGTGGTCATACGTCTCCGTCAAATCAAATGGATGCAATTTCAATTAACCACGACCCTTCGTCGTTCTTAACGAAGAAGTTCATTGACAGCTATATCGGTATGTATTTGTATAAGAAATTTAATTTCAAGGGTTTTCAGGAGATAAAGGACTTCTTTTACATTATTTTCTCACATATGTGTTTTCTTCATTTATTGAAACTTTTTGTGGCGTTTTTATATTATATATATGGAGTGAGAGTAAAAGTAAAAGGGGGGTTTCCAACGATTGAATGTTGTTCAGCAGCGCTCCTTCTCAAGCTGATCAAAACGAACACCAATAATTAAGTAAACATAAGAACACTGAACTGACATGAATCCACAAATATTTTAGAGATGACTTCCTGCCTTATTAAGTGTGTAATTATTCTTTCTCCCCTGTTTTTATAAATGCCTACCTACTACATTCCTTTCTCGATAATTTCTTAATATTTCAAAATGAAACGTTAATAATCAAGTCATTACTGAGTTGTGCATGCATTTTGGTTGGTTATTTGGTCATTGCTCACTTTGCTTAAAAAATATTTTCTGTGTTTTGAAAGGGTATTTTTTATATGAAATTAAGTAAGATATCTTAATCAGCATTCACTACTTGGATATTCTGTTTGTACAGGGAATTAGCATGCATTTAACCAGACATAAATATTTGAAGCTTTATATATAAACTAGTATCCCGGGTAAAAACTTTTTACCGAACTTAACTTGAAAACATTAGGTCAAATCTGCCATTCCTGTGGTACGTACGCGTCACTCGCCACCCATGTTAAGTATGCGTTGTGTCACAGAATTTAACTCGTGTAAAAGTTTCTTTTCAGGCATTAATTTGTTATTACATTCAGAAGATTAAAAACAGAAACAAATAGCAACATGGCTCAGAATAATATATTTATACGCAGAATAGAAGTAACTTTAATGTAAAAAAAATGGCAATATATAACACAGAACTGTTTACCCAGACATACGAAACCAAACATTGAATAACATTACAAAATGTGAATTGAAAACAAATCGATACCTTCCAACTGTGTTTCTTTCGTGCGGAAGTTACATTGGACAGCAACCATTAATGAATTTTTGAAATGATATATAGTCTGTTCTTCCCAAAACCATCAACGTCATGATTAAAACCATGAGTTTCATTTCTTTATACTTTTTTTATTATTACCTAAAAGAATAATATTTGAATTGCAATACCGAAAACCTAATCATGCTATAAGAAACAACAATAAACAACAACAACAACAACAAAAAAATGAAATTCAAGTACGCATTTATCCTAAAACAATAACTAAGAAATTTACCCAGAAGATAAAGTCACAAATAAAATCATAATGCCAAAGTTATATACCCATGCACGTAAACGATTACCATAACACAAAATAATGCATAAACATGATAAAATATAAACTTAAGAAAAATCCAACCAATAACGCTTATTTTTTGTAGGACAGTTTCATTGCACAGTCATAATTAATGATCTTCTTAAATACATAATCCATTCTTCTCTTAACTAACCCTCTCAACATTATAATTTTACCCATCATGTGCTTCATTTCTATTTTAACAGATGAAAATATTCAAAAAACATATACAAAAAACCTGATCGTAATATGACGAAATCAAAAGAAAAACAAAACAAACTAAAAGAAACTTTGAAAACATATTTACCTTAAAAATAATAATTAAAAACACAAACATAATGACAGAATTAGTATAGCTAAAGAATTTTTAACTTATGAAAACATTCACATATATGTGGAACCATTTTTTATTTCCAGTTCAAAGCTCCTCTCTGGAAAATTCAAAACACAACAGTAAACATCCCTCTTATCCTTTATTTATCCACTAATACTAACTGTGTTTTAACTAAATAGATACTATTTTAACTTTACCTCTCACCAATTCACATCAATATTGATCATGATCTGTAGCCATTATCAAACACTTCTAAACTCTTTCCTTTTTATATATTTCATACCTGTAAACAAATTAATAACACTCGATTTACTTTCCAGCATACTTTCCTATTGCAAACATACACTTTCTCCTTGCTTTCTACTGCAATTCCACTACCATTTTTATACAGTGAAAGACATAAAAGTGCTTTCTTCGTAACTTCATAACTGTGGAGCCATTTTGAAATAAATAAAAAAAGGAACAGCAATTTCGTTACCAAAACAAATCACTAACTGCATCTTTATGATTTGATCGTTTTAACTCTGTTTTTACTCTCTTTTAACGATCTATTTATTAAATCCGTTTGACTCATGTACTTACGTATATTAGTTTATATCTTTTCCAAACAATTTCCCACCGAAAAGAAGTAAAACCATTTTCATCAATGTAAATAAACATCATCCTTTCTGCAGCCATTTCTAACAACTTCAACTTCTGCAGCCATTCTTCAACTTCATCTACACTACTTCTGTACTGCTGCACTCCCATAACTATTTGATAACTATAAAAAGAAATTCGTAAAATCAGCACGACTTTCTTCCACTCGTTCTTCGTTTGGTTTTCATCTGAAAAAACCTATATATAAAAAAAAACAAACATCTGTTCAAAAACTCACCTACGCATGTGTGCTACCTGCTAACTAATCACTTTTATTAATCTAAAATACAATAACAGTAAAAGTTAAACAATAAACAGTTTCATAATAACAATACCTTCGTATGTATACAAACCTGTTTCTTCGTGAAAACAACTGCGATAATGAAAATCGGTTATTAACGAACTAATTTTTTGGAAATCGGCAACCAATCAAATTGGAGAAAAAATAATTTCTTGCGTTTTGATTGGTTTAAAAATTTAGACGTCACATTTAGATTACGTAACATAAAAAAAGTGTCTATCGCCTCCGCGTGGCTTTGCGACGAAAAGGGAAAAAATAAGAAGGTTTTGACCGTGAGAAAAAAACCAAATATATCACTCTCTAAAATAAAAGTGGGATGCACAATTGTGAATTAGTATAATAAGATAACGGTAAAAATTTTGGATTGATCTTCTGAAACTAAGTCAACTAGTGGTCTCATTGAAGGAGAAAAAAATAGACTAAAATAAAATAGAAAAACTTTTGCTTTTCACGGATGTTATGTCTTCACAATAAAATTTTTTTCCTTCCTAATCTGTTTACCTTTGGTCTACCTCTTCAACATAATTTTGATATTGAAATTTGATGAGTACAGTCTGCATTACATTATAATTCACTGATGAACAATTAAAAGCTCTCATGGCGGTTCATGGTGTTCTATTCATATTTAGTAAACATTAAGCCATGTCAGCTGTGTGCGAAAATCATTCTCAATAATAATTCACGGTTTGTTATCAAATTTTTCTGGAACGTATTAAATGTGTGGTTTGTAAGAGAAATTTCTTTTAAGTGAAAAAATACTGTTCATCTCTAAACTTGTGTGACTAGTCATGGTTTGATTAAACTTTATTTTATAAACATCTTAAATCTAATTTTGTATATAATATTGTATATTTTCAGAGGGTTCTAACTATATTGTCTGTTTATGAACAGGAAGCACTTAGAGGTTTGCAATCTGATAAGTCTATAGTCATCAAACCAGCTGATAAAGGGTCAGGGGTTGTGGTATGGGATCACGAGGACTATCTCAGAGAGGCTAAAAGTCAACTCTCTGATAGCAAGGTGTATGAAGAGTGTAAGAGTGTTACCCTTTATCAGAAGAAAATCTCTAAGTTGTTGAATAATATCAAAGGTAATAAGGAAATTGACGATAAGACACTTAATTATCTTATGGTCAATGACCCTAGACTAGCATGTAGCTTTAGCTAAAAAATGCCCCCGCGCTCAAGCATTCCAATGTGTACACACAGCAAGCTATACATTGCAAGCTATACAACGGGAAAAAAAACAAATTTTTGTCCGAAACTCAAAAAAATTCAGATGAATGTTCTTCCAAATCTTTACACAGAAACAAATATATACATAAACTTTTGTTAACATTGTATAAACTAAACACAATAAAAACAAGAAGAATTGTGAGCATGATCATTTCCAAATGGGAGATCAGATTTGAAAACTCCTTGACGGATGGTCTTCACGGTTTTTCACTTACGTTTTAATTGAGTTAAACTTTCTTTAGGATAATTTTTTTTTTATTGATGCTAATATACCTTTCAAAAAGTGTAATAAAGGCTGAACAAGTAATATCAGAAAGTATTTGCTACAAACAAAAGAAATGTGTGAACTGAAACCATGGATACGTATTTTATAATCAAAATAGATTTGTTAAAGAAATTCTGTAAGAGCCAAAAGAAAAAAAACAAATTTTTTAAAAAAAAAATCAAAGGAAAAAATCCATTAGAAATCTGCGTTTTAAACTTTGATACAAAACAAAAAGTAGCCAATGTTTATAAAAAAAACAACAAGAAAATGTAAAAAGCTTTTACTGATCATGATCACACACAAGTATGATTAGGTTTGGCGCGAGGAGGACAGTTAAAATAGAAAAACACGAAGAAAGGCAATTTGTAATATGGCTTTCTTGCATACACAGAAATCCAATTAAAATCTTTATTGAATGAAGTTTATTGAATGAAATATTTAGAGCTAAAACATATATGTACAAAAATAAAATGTATGGTTGGCAAAATTTCAGATTTCAAGCTGTGCTTCAAAATCCTTGTCGTTCACTAAAACAACACAAAAGTAACACGAAAAATGTCCAAGCAATTTTAGCATACGATCTTCCTAAATAACATAGTATAATATAATAATAAATTAGGAAAGAGATACGAAAAAACATTCTGTCTCTCCCACTTACAGTACCATGCTTTGAAACGGAAAAAAAGCAAAGTTAGCTAATAATTGTATTCCACCGTGTAACGTCAACACGAAAGTTGGAGGATGAAGATGATGATGATGATGATGATGATGATGATGAACAAAATCGGATACTGACATTCGCCTATCTCGTGAAACTACTTTGCCTCCTCGCTCGCTTACGCTCGCTGCGGGGGCAACTAGGTAAGTTTTACTTGTTACCTAAGATGCGTAAACGCTTAAGTTCTGTACCAGGTAGGCCAGTTATTTCAAATTGTGGGTATTTGAATGAGCGAATATCAACCTTTTTTAGATTTTCATTGAAAACCTATTTCCAAAACTTTTAATTCATACATTAAGGATACTAATGACTTTATCCGCAAACTGAAAGATTTGCACCCTATATATACCTGAAGATGCCAGTCCCTATGCTGTCGATGTTGTTGGTCTTTATCCTAGTATTACGCATGACCAAGGTCTTTTAGGTATGAGAAAGGCATTGGATAGAAGAGAGGAGAAATCTGTCAGAACTGATTCACCAGTTAGTTTAGTTGAGCTTGTGCTTGAAAATACCTTTTTTGAACACAATTCTCAGACATTTCACCAAAAACAGGGGACTGCTATTGGTACCAAATTTGCTCTGCCTTACGCAATTTTATTTATGGGTGCTTTAGAAGATACACATAGTGTCCTCCACCCCCTGGTCCCCCAAGCAAAGGCCTCCCCCTAGGGTCATCCTCTCCCCCCTCAAGCAAAGTATTTTAAAAACTCCCCCAGCCACCCTTAATGTAAATGTAAACCATGATCAATTATATGCATACAAAGTTTCATAAATGAAACATGGAATCTACGATGTAAAAAATAATCTTATTATGGCGATAGCAACCATTTTTATTTACATTTTTTTTTGTTATCCTTTTCCCATAAACTGTCACATATGAAGTCTCACTTTCTGAAATGGAGAATGCTATGCTCTCTCTTTCTCTCAAAACCCTCTCAAAAATATCAAGTCTCTCTTTCTGAATGTGAAAAAATGAGTTGTCTAAAGGCCAATCTCCACTTGTGCGTACGTATGTAAGAACGTCCGCTCGGCGCCGCGCAGCCAATTAATTTGAATTTCTTAACAAAGAAACGTGAAGTGTTGAGCATTTCTTTTATGCGCAATAAGGACACTATGATACGGCTTTATAGATTTTTTATCTTTTTTATCTTAAGCCTTGCCTTGAACAATATGCGCTCTTTATTTACAAACAAACACAAATTTCGAGATGGCTAACGGAAAAAAATGGATAGTCAAATCGAAAATGTCCTGCAAATCGAAAAACGTCATTTATTTTCTCAGATGTTTAACTTGCAATGTATCGTATATCGGCAAAACAAACAACTTGAGAGTTCGTACGAACCAACACATTTCCACATGCCGTACGGGAGTAGGGACGGACCGATTCGACCAACATGTGTTCTCCTGCAAACAAGATAATAGTGATGAGCCATTTTTTAAGCTGTTTCTAATGATATCGTTTAACACTCCCGAGAAATTAATACCATACGAATCACATTTTCATCGCCAAGGTTACGATACGATGAACAAAAAGTTTTAAAATTTTTAATTGTACATTTGTTTATAGTTATTACCATTCAACACGCATCGATTTTAATCCAAACATTCTCAGTTCAAAATTTTATATGCACAAGTGCCTTTTGTGCAATTTTACAGATTATTTACTCGAAAGAAAGACTTACATTTTAAATTTGCTGGTGTCTTTATTTTCCATGAACCCTTGTTTTTACTTTATGGTTATAACGTTACTGATTTATATATATATATATATATATATATATATATATATATATGATTTATATATATATATATATATATATGTTCCCAAAGCAGCATTTTTGCAGTTTAAAAAAATATATATGTTCAAAAAAAACTACATTTAAACAACGTTTGGAAACGTTGTTTAAATGTAGTTTTTTTTGAACATATATATATATATATATATATATCTTATTATAATAATCCGCGCTGTGCATCCCACTTTTATTTTAGAGAGTGATATATTTGTTTTTTTTTCACGGTCAAATCCTTCTTATTTTTTCCCTTTTCGTCGTAAAACCACGCCAAAGCGAGAGTGATTTTTTTGATTTTTCGCGATTAGTATATGCTCCTCCGTTTTGTTATTTTTGGCTTGCGCAGTGGAAATCAGCCGAAAAACGTCTTTGGAGGAGTGCGAGCAATGCAATGTTAATCGTTCGAAATTTGTCAACGATCATTTCGTGAGCAAGAAACTTCGCGAAGAAGACGTGTTTCTTTTTGTATACGAATATTTTGATTTAAATTTGATTGTTTTAGGCAGCAAATCGACGAAAGAACTGATGAAGAAACACAGGTTTGTATGCACGAAGGTATTGTTATTATTATAAAACGTTTTATTATCGTTTGTTTACAATGAAAAATCATATTTAGATATACAGAAGAAGTGCAGTGAAGTTTTTAAAAATTAGCTGCAGAAAGATCGAACGAACAAAAGGTATTATTATAAAACTTTTATACAGAAGAAGTGCAGTGAAGTTTTGAAAAATTGGCTGTGCAGAACGATAAGACTTTTATTGTTTAATAATTTAGATTAATAAAAGAACAGGTTTTTAAATGTTTGTTTATGTTTTAGTTTTAGTCAAATATCGCTATACAGAAGAAAGTGCAGTGGAGAAATGCAGTTTCATGTTTATTTACATAGTAAGGAATGGTTTTAATTTAGTTTTGAAAGATTAATTGATTTAGCTTTGAGTGGATGTCTTAGTTATTCTGTCGTTTCGAATGTGTATATGCTGCTGGATGAAAAGGAAGCCGAGAGAAATTTGTTTTGGTAACGCGCGCTATTATTACATTAAAAATGGTCCTACAACTATGAATGTTTTTATTTCTCATGACGCTGTGGAAGTGGGGAATGTGTTATGCTGTCTGATTGTATCTATTGTATCTAATTTATATCGATGCTTGATGCTTTTGTCTGCCTGCCAAAAAGTACAAAATCTACTGGAAAATACAGAAAGTTTAGCAGTTTTTCCAAACGAAGAGAGCAGTTTTATGTATTTCACTTAAAAAAAAATGGTAGCGAAAGTGTTTTATAAATACCTATGTATGTTTGTGCTGGAAAGTAAATAAAGTATTAGTAATTTGTCTATAGGTATGAATATAGAAGTAAAGAGTTTAGAAGTGTTTGAAAATGTCTACAGAAGATGATCAATGCTGTTTAGTTTACTAACATGTGAATTGGCAGTGAAAGGTATCCCATTTTGTTTAAAGTTCAGCTAAAGTTAAAATAGTATAAATCTATTTAGTTATAACACAGTTGGTATGCTGGATAAATAAGAATAAAGGGTTGTTTAACTGTTGTGAATTAGCCAGAGGAGATTTTAACTCAGATTAAAAATGTGGTTGTTTTCAATTTTTTATAAACTCTTTAGATATATAAATTCTGTCATCACGTTTGTGTTTTTGATTATTATTCATAAGGTAGATGTGAATGGATTATGTATTTAAGAAGTTCATTAGTTATTACTGTGCAATGAAATGTTTATGCATTATTTTGTGTTATGGTAATCGTTTACGTACCTGGGTATAAGTTTGGCATTATGATTTTATTTGTGACTTTTTATCTTCTGGGTAAATTTTTGTTTTAAGGATAAATGCGTAGTTGAATTTCACTTTTTGTTGTTGTTGTTTATTTCAATATTCTTATAGCATGATTAGGTTTTCGGTATTACAGTATTACAATTACTATTACGGTGTTTTGTTGTTTTGAGTTATTGTTTTTAGGATAAATGCGTAGTTGAATTGCATTTTTTTTTGTTGTTGTTGTTGTTGTTTATTTCAATATTCTTATAGCATGATTAGGTTTTCGGTATTACAATTCAAGTATTAATTTTTTAGGTAATAATAAAAAAAAAGCATAAAGAAATGAAACTCATGGTTTTAATCATGACGTTGATGGTTTTGGGAAGAACAGACTATATATCGTTTCAAAAATTCATTAATGGTTGCTGTATAATGTAACTTCCGCACAAAAGAAACACAGTTGGAAGGTATCAATTTGTTTTCAATTCACATTTTGTAATGTTATTCAATGTTTGGTTTCGTATGTCTGGGTAAACAGTTCTGTGTTATATATTGCCATTTTTTTTACATTAAAGTTACTTCTCTTCTGCTTATAAATATATTATTCAGAGCCATGTTGCTATTTGTTTCTGTTTTTAATCTTCTGAATGTAATAACAAATTAATGCCTGAAAAGAAACTTTTATATACACGAGTTAAATTCTGTGACACAACGCATACTGAACATGGGTGGCGAGTGACGCGTACGTACCACAGGAATGGCAGATTTCACCTAATGTTTTCAAAGTTAAGTTCGGTAAAAAGTTTTTACCCGGGATACTAGTATATATATATATATCTAACTGTGGGTATGTCACTGAGAGGATATCTTCTTTTTTAGACTTCCATTTGCAACCATTATCTAAAAAGGTTAAATCTTTTATCAAAGACACGAATGATTTTCTTGGTAAACTTAAAAATTTGCCGCCCCTTCCAGATGATGCACTTCTTTGTACTATTGATGTCGTAGGATTGTACCCTAGTATCCCTCATTTAGATGGTCTGCAGGCTATGAGAGATGCATTGAACGGAAGAGACGACAAATCAGTCAGCACAGAATCACTTATTAAGTTAGCAGAAATTGTTCTAAAAAATAATTTTTTTGAACACAACTCTCAAACATTTAGGCAAAAACAGGGCACTGCTATTGGTACCAAATTTGCTCCATCATATGCTATCCTATTCATGGGAGAATTCGAGGAAAGGGCGCTCTCCAACTATCATTTGAAACCCTGGGTTTGGTGGAGATATATTGATGATATATTTTTAGTGTGGGAACACGGTGAGGAAGCATTGATTGAGTTTATTAGGTACCTTAATAGCATACATCCAACTATCAAATTTACATATAAGTATTCTCGGAAGTCAATTGAATTTTTAGATGTTTTAGTTACAAGAGAAGGTAAAAGTATTTCTACGGACCTTTTTGTCAAAGAAACTGACACTCACCAGTATCTTCATTTTTCTAGTTGTCATCCTTTTCATACTAAGAAGGGAATTCCTTTTAGTCAAGCTTTAAGAATACGTCGCATTTGTTCCGATGATAAAGTTTTTTTAGATAGGATTACTGAACTGAAACAGTGGCTCCACTCAAGAGGATACAACAAAGGGCTTGTGGATTCGCAGATTGATAGAACTGTCTCTCTAGATCGAAATGAGAGTATGCAGGGCAGGGTAGAACGGGACAAAGTGGGAGGGAGGGAAATTTTTATCACTACATTTCATCCAGCATTAAGTAAAGTTATTTATAATATTTTTAAGGAAATACAGGTCGTTTTACAATGTGATGAGGAACACAAAAAACTATTCTCTTCTATTCCTCTAGTATCTTTTCGTTGGGCTAAAACTTTGCAGGATATTTTAGTTAGGGCACAGTTACCTGCAGTTGATAAAAAAGGGGGATCCTGCAAATGTTGCAAAAAATCGAATTGTCAGGTTTGTAAGTTACTGATAGAAAATGAGAGCTTTACTGATAGTGAAAATACTAAAACGTATTTTATTCGTCGGGGAAATTTTAACTGCAATTCAAAATATGTGATTTATAGGCTAGTGTGTAAAACATGTAATAAACAATATATTGGTAGTACAAAAACACCATTCAGACTAAGGGTTAATAACTATAGGAGTCACTTTAAATCGTATTGTGAACGTAAGAATGCAGGTACACTTAATCAGGGTAGAGTTGTTCCACAGGCGGGTTTATTTTCACATTTTACACAAAACACACATAATGGGTTTCAAGATTTTAGTTTTCAAATTATTGACGCATCAAAAACCGAGAACCAACTTCGAGAAAGGGAGTCTTTTTGGCAGTACAAATTAAAAACATTTTTACCACAGGGACTTAATGAACGCAATGTACCTACATAATTTTGTGTAATTTTTGTGTATTTTATTATAAACTAGCACTTCCTCCGTTTTTTACGCACTTTTTGCGTGTATATCGCATGTTAGGTGTCTGCACTTCAGCTTTTTAGCGTTGTGTCAGAGGGGTAAGGAGTCTATTCCAAACTTATTTGTTGTTTTGTTGTTTTTATTGTATTTTTTAGCTTCTTGTCTTTTCTTATTTTTTGGTATATTTTACTTTTTGTTAGTAATGCTCTGCACGTTCTGCTTTCTAAGTTTTAATCACTTCGTGTCCTGTGTGTATTCTGTTTTTGCTTGTGTGTATTCTGTTTTTGCTTGCAAACATGTTCGTTTCAGTGGCTGATTCTAATTCTCCCCCGAGTGTTTTTACTTTTACTTTTTATTATCAAAGATTTAGTTTCTTTTATGAAAATATGATTTTATAATTGTTAATAGGGCGTATGTATTTTAACAGATTTACTATATAAGCATGTTGTAAGACATTTTTTTAAATAACCTGACGAAGAGAAATCGAAACATTGCTATAAAAATGTAGTTTTTTTTAACGAACATTTATACTATTTTAAACTACTTATGCTGCTTTTGGAACGAATATATATATATATATATATATATATATATATATATATATATATATATATATATATATATATATATTGTACAAAAAAAACGAAATATTGTTATATTTATAGCAACAGCAACAGTGATACTTTAAGTTAAATTAAATAAAATAATAATTGCACATTGACGTCGTTAGAATGGAACACATAATAAATACACTTAACACTCCCTCTACCAGAGCGATAAGAAACAAAAACACATAAATACCATATACATCAAAAACAAGAATATATTTAGGTTCCATTCTAACGACGTCAATGTGCAATTATTATTTTATTTAATTTAACTTAAAGTATCACTGTTGCTATAATTCCCACTGCTGCTATATATAAATATATCACTTTCTTCCTTTTTTAAGGAACCTGTAAATTACTATGATTATTTTAATGGCTTTTATTGTATATATCATATTGACCATTCATTTTTTATTTGTCACTTTACTAATACGCAATTTTCACACACTCACACACTCTTTTTAACTACTAATTTTCTCCAATTATATGTTTTCATTTTTATTATTACACTCTAGGTATTTCATTGTTTTTAAACATTTTGTACACTATATACAGGATGGGTTTGTAAAGCTAGACACACTTGACAAAGATTTTTAATAAATCGAAATATTGTGAAACTCTGTGTGTTTTTTTTGTACAATATTCATATACAACACATGTTTTACTGACTTTTTTTGTTTTAATATATATATATATATATATACAAACAATTAAAAACAACAGCTTCTTCAACAAATTTTCAACATCTTACGTGTCTTCATCAGGTTACATTGTAAGATGTTGAAAATTTGTTGAAGAAGCTGTTGTTTTTAATTGTTTGTATATAAATTCAGCTGTAACCTTTTAGTGTACATATATATATATATTAAACTTGTAAGCCTTGCATTTCAAAGACGAGATATATAATAAACCATAGAAGTCATATTTTAGATATTTCGACAATTACATGTCTTCATCAGTAGAGTGTATGTACAAGTAAAAATTGAGGCGTATAAATATAGAGAAAAGCTAAAAATCATTCAAGTGTGAAAAATCTGGTAAGCGATAATGTTGAAAAGAAATCTGAATAAATAAACGAAAATAGGTCCCAACAGAAAAACTAAATTGTGTTAATCACTGTCCAAAATAAAAGTAATAACCAACGAAGGAGAGCTTGCCACACTCTCATCCTCTCTCACAGGAATCTCTTCGAAGTGGGAAACAAAAGCGACATGATGTTGATAATTTCCAAAAAAAAGGATAAATGTGATAATCACTGTCCAAAATAAAAATAATAACCAACGAAGGAGAGCTTGCCACACTCTCATCCCCTCTCACAGGACATACGACGAAGTGAACAAAACCAAAATGTAAAAATGTGATATTCACTGTCCAAACAAAACATTTAACACGATTTCTTTCCAAAACAAAAGCTGTTCGATTTTTGACACATCCGGTAGTTTTAATAGTATTGACGACTCGTAAAATCTGTGTTCAAAAGTGACACGTCCAAAATTCGAAATGAAAATATTTTAAAAACGACGCTGCTCATTTTCTTTCTCGTACAAAAGGCGATCTTGAATATATTAAACTTGTAAGCCTTGCATTTCAAAGACGAGATATATAATAAACCATAGAAGTCATATTTTAGATATTTCGACAATTACATGTCTTCATCAGTAGAGTGTATGTACAAGTAAAAATTGAGGCGTATAAATATAGAGAAAAGCTAAAAATCATTCAAGTGTGAAAAATCTGGTAAGCGATAATGTTGAAAAGAAATCTGAATAAATAAACGAAAATAGGTCCCAACAGAAAAACTAAATTGTGTTAATCACTGTCCAAAATAAAAGTAATAACCAACGAAGGAGAGCTTGCCACACTCTCATCCTCTCTCACAGGAATCTCTTCGAAGCGGGAAACAAAAGCGACATGATGTTGATAATTTCCAAAAAAAAGGATAAATGTGATAATCACTGTCCAAAATAAAAATAATAACCAACGAAGGAGAGCTTGCCACACTCTCATCCCCTCTCACAGGACATACGACGAAGTGAACAAAACCAAAATGTAAAAATGTGATATTCACTGTCCAAACAAAACATTTAACACGATTTCTTTCCAAAACAAAAGCTGTTCGATTAAATAAACGAAAATAGGTCCCAATATATATATATATATATATATATATATATATATATATATATATATATATATATATATATATTGTATACCTTATATATATATATATATATATATTGTGACTTTAATAATGAATGAATAAAGCCACTTCCATTTATAGGATATGGTGTTTTTACAAGCTCCAACATCGTAAAGGAGCAAGTGCTATTGGAGTGTAAGGGTCAATTGGTGACAAGAAGGCTGGCAAAACAAAAGTCAGTAGAGTATGTGAAAAAGAAGATCGACTGCTGCATATTTAACATAACACATAAGGGGAGAAACCTAAGGTGAGAATCAGCAAGTCCCACAACACAGATAAATTATAACTATAATGACATATAATTTTATTTTGTCACTTTTACTATGCTAGTATTGTTTTATCCGTCTTGCCTTCAAAATGTTGATTAACTAGTTTTTCTTTATATTTAGCATAGATGCATCATTGTCTAATTGGTTTGGAAAATATATAACCTAATATATGAAAAGTCAAAATAAATGAAAAGTCAAAGTATGTATGGCATTTTTATTGTTAAATAGTAATAACATTCATCCATTAATTTTACTTTCTGTTATTTAGTTTTAAAAGCCATTTATAGATAGTGGGGTAAGGCAATAACCTTTAGGTATGTTTCTTTTATTGACATTAAATGATTTTATATACTTCACATTTTAGAGCATTGATGCACAGGGCTGTGATGTGGACTCTCAGTAGGTTCATTTACTTAACTGACAGAGCTTTCTTTGTTTATTTACTTGTTGGTTTCTGTAACTACTTTGTTACTTCATTTTAGATTGAATGTGGATGTTGATCTGACTGCAGAACAGGTAAATGTTGACACAACAAAAAGTTATGTTGTTTTGTATTAAAATTATTAAAATAATTTCATAATTTAGGACAAAGACGCACACAATCAATGGAAGAAATACAAGTAAGAATTTTTGATACAACAAAAAGTCTGAATTTTTTTAAATCATTTCTGAGATAGCAACCTTCTGTACTTAGACAAATAAAAGACATTCCTCTTCTTATTATTGGTGAAATGATGGACCATTTGAGTGACCAAATTGTTTCCATTTTTGAAGGAAAGGTAATTTACTTGGTTCAGTAGAAAATTACAGTGAATGTTATGCAGAGCTATTAACTATTATGCCCTTCTGCTAAAGGACACACATACTTTTTAGCCATTATTTTAATCCCATGTAGGTGTACAGTGAGAGGCATGAGCGATTTAAAGATGGTGGTCAGGAAAAAGGTATGAAAAATACTGTCTGTGCTAACTAAGCATGAGAATGATAGTTTTGCATACATAACTTTGTGGTACATTTATGCACTGACACATATTTAACATGTATAACATCTATATATCGATACGCAATTATCAGTACCTATATCACAGAAAATGCTAGCCACATACTGAAGGTGATACTTGGTATTGTAACCACTTTAATGTCTCTTTGAATAACAGCTAATTGATGACTACAGTTTTACTAACATAGAGTCACTAAAAGCAGATATGGGACTCTGTGTGTTTACCACAGATCAACAAGATATCATTGCTGATAAGTTATTCAAGACTTTTACAACAAAGAATACGAAGGTATGCCAATGTTTGCACTCGCACATTCTATCAGAGGTCAAAACATTAAGGTAACACAAGGTTGAAAAAGTAACACCTACCCTTCCTAATATTTATTACAAAACACATGGACATTTAATTTATTATGTATACAAAAGTGGTAGTAATCAAACGTGTTTGTTTTTTAGTATTTTGACTACATCCATAAAGTCCTCCTTCCTGAGAGTATGGTGTTGGTGTATTCTTTGTATTCTGGTTTGAACCATCAGGAGGTATTCTTAACATGTTCTGTAACTGATTTTAATAGTAAGCATGGCGTGAAATATATATATTCACCATGCGCGAGTGAATGTACCATAGCGCCGGGTCGACCCATGCCATGTGAGGGAAATTGGGTAGATGATACATCGGGTGTTGCAGGAGGTCATCCAGAAGAGCACAGGCCCTTGATTGGGTTTGTGTCACTCGTGAGAGTGTCAAATACTTCGGAGCCTCCAACCTAAGCCGTGGCCCCTCCTGGAAAGCAGATGCAATAGCAACTGAGTGAGGCTAGCCACGTAAAACAATACCAAATAAATAAATAAACATGTTCTGTAACTGATTTTAATAGTAAGCATGGCGTGAAATATTTGAAGTTAACTTGTTTTCAGGCAAGGAAACACTTATTGTATGGAAGCGATGATGAAAAAAGTGACGGAGAGACAGATGAAGATGCACAAGGTGGGATTGTGGTTTCACATTAAGATCATTAAAAGGATTGAAAGAGCTTGAAAAGGACTTTGGCGAAACGTTGCTACGGCATTTGTTTTTTTCAGTTTTTTTTTTTACTTTCGCAGTGTTCTTTTTGTTGTTTATATATATGATTTGAGAGCTGACTATGTATAGGTAAATGTTCGTATATATCTTAACGTAAGGTCTTTCAATTTTAGCGATCGATGATAGAGTAACTGCTGTTGATGAAATAGCAGTGGGAAACGAGGAAGCCGTTACTCTTATCGGTGAAATAGCAATGGGAAACGAGGAAACCGTTACTCTTATCGATAAAACAGCAATGGGAAACGAGGAAGCCGTTACTCTTATTGATGAAACAGCACCTGGAAACGAGGAAGCCGTTACTCTTATCGGTGAAATTGCAATGGGAAATGAGGAAACCTTTACTCTTATCGATAAAACAGCAATGGGAAACGAGGAAGCCGTTACTCTTATTGATGAAACAGCACTGGGAAACGAGGAAGCCGTTACTTTTATTGGTGAAATAGTAATGGGAAACGAAGAAGCCGTTACTCTTATCGATGAAACAGCAATGGGAAACGAGGAAGCCGTTACTCTTATTGATGAAACAGCAATGGGAAACGAAGAAGCCGTTACTCTTATTGATGAAACAGCACCTGGAAACGAGGAAGCCGTTACTCTTATCGGTGAAATTGCAATGGGAAATGAGGAAACCGTTACTAAAGGACACACATACTTTTTAGCCATTATTTTAATCCCATGTAGGTGTACAGTGAGAGGCATGAGCGATTTAAAGATGGTGGTCAGGAAAAAGGTATGAAAAATACTGTCTGTGCTAACTAAGCATGAGAATGATAGTTTTGCATACATAACATACTGAAGGTGATACTTGGTATTGTAACCACTTTAATGTCTCTTTGAATAACAGCTAATTGATGACTACAGTTTTACTAACATAGAGACACTAAAAGCAGATATGGGACTCTGTGTGTTTACCACAGATCAACAAGATATCATTGCTGATAAGTTATTCAAGACTTTTACAACAAAGAATACGAAGGTATGCCAATGTTTGCACTCGCACATTGTATCAGAGGTCAAAACATTAAGGTAACACAAGGTTGAAAAAGTAACACCTACCCTTCCTAATATTTATTACAAAACACATGGACATTTAATTTATTATGTATACAAAAGTGGTAGTAATCAAACGTGTTTGTTTTTTAGTATTTTGACTACGTCCATAAAGTCCTCCTTCCTGAGAGTATGGTGTATTCTTTGTATTCTGGTTTGAACCATCAGGAGGTATTCTTAACATGTTCTGTAACTGATTTTAATAGTAAGCATGGCGTGAAATATTTGAAGTTAACTTGTTTTCTGGCAAGGAAACACTTATTGTATGGAAGCGATGATGAAAAAAGTGACGGAGAGACAGATGAAGATGCACAAGGTGGGATTGTGGTTTCACATTAAGATCATTAAAAGGATTGAAAGAGCTTGAAAAGGACTTTGGCGAAACGTTGCTACGGCATTTGTTTTTTTCAGTTTTTTTTTTTACTTTCGCAGTGTTCTTTTTGTTGTTTATATATATGATTTGAGAGCTGACTATGTATAGGTAAATGTTCGTATATATCTTAACGTAAGGTCTTTCAATTTTAGCGATCGATGATAGAGTAACTGCTGTTGATGAAATAGCAGTGGGAAACGAGGAAGCCGTTACTCTTATCGGTGAAATAGCAATGGGAAACGAGGAAACCGTTACTCTTATCGATAAAACAGCAATGGGAAACGAGGAAGCCGTTACTCTTATTGATGAAACAGCACCTGGAAACGAGGAAGCCGTTACTCTTATCGGTGAAATTGCAATGGGAAATGAGGAAACCTTTACTCTTATCGATAAAACAGCAATGGGAAACGAGGAAGCCGTTACTCTTATTGATGAAACAGCACTGGGAAACGAGGAAGCCGTTACTTTTATTGGTGAAATAGTAATGGGAAACGAAGAAGCCGTTACTCTTATTGATGAAACAGCACCTGGAAACGAGGAAGCCGTTACTCTTATCGGTGAAATTGCAATGGGAAATGAGGAAACCGTTACTTTTATTGGTGAAATAGTAATGGGAAACGAGGAAATCGAAGAAAAAGTGGACTTCAATCGACATGTTTAGGTAAGCTATTAAATTATTCACGCATTTCCTGTAGCACCCTATTTCCTAAAGGTTGCCTGATAAATGTAAATTGTGCGTCTTACTGAATCATAGCTAGCCTACTTAAAATGAGCACCTGCTTCTAGTAATATCATAAGGTTTTATTCGCTGAATCATAAGGTCGCCTAAAAAGTCTGTGAGCAGTTTTCTCTGAGATGATCTCCATGAGAAAGCTCCTCGTTCCTAGACCATTTCCCAATTGTTCTATTTCTACTGACAGCAGCATAGTGCAACTCTCAGCTCTACATATAATAGTCTATGATCCTTATTTGAACCGATGTGATATAACTACATTACAGGATCTACCAGATATCAATCATGACGTCACAAAGAAAAATGTAAATGCGTAAGTATTTTTTTCTCGAGTTTTGCTTTTTTGTGTTACAACGTATTCTCCTTAATGATCCCAGTCGTCCAGCCTTTTTAGATTAACACTGTTTTTTTCAATTTGAGGCGTTTAAAATGTAGGGGTCGCTAGATGATGTGTAATTGAGGCGCTTCGGAAGATAAGCCGTTTGAGATGTTTAGTCGGTTAAAAAAAAACAACAAAAAAAACAGTTTTCTGTGTCATATTTACATGATGTCATGATGCTGGCCGTCATGTTTTCAAGAAGTTGCTTGTAGCATGTACAGTTACCAAACTGCGAAAGATTCCTTTTCTTTGAGTTTATTTGATTGTTTGTTAGAATTCTGAAAGGTCCCTTATCTTAATGTAATGAAATAGGCACCACACACTAACATTTTCATGTATGTTCAGTAGTGCAGAACACACTATTTCGCCTGATTTCAAATAAGGGATTCACGATTAGTGTCATTCGGAATAAACATATCATGAATTTTAATAACTCTTGATATGGAAGACCAACAAATCTGAAACGAACAAACTTCCAAAATGCCTTCATTTGAAAAAACTAGTGTACAACGACTCGACGACCTGAATGTCGACTCATTGTGAACCATGTTAACTTCTAAAATGATTCGATGACAAGACAAACGAGATTTCGGCCCCAAATTAGCTTCATACTTTTGGTTCGTCTTCCATAAAAAAACCTTTAGTGTGGTGTTACCTTGAAGCTCCAAACATGAACATTAACCTTTTTAAGTTTTGTTGATAAACTCGCAGTGGGATTATTTTGGAGAGAATACAGTATGTTTTGTTAACCTGGGGAATAACAATACTTTAGGAATACTCACAAAAGCTTTAAATGTCCTGTTTCTGGTTGTGGAGTGCTCGTGATAAATCTACCAAGGCATTTAAAATTGAAGCACAAATGGTCACAAGCTAGTTGCCAAGCTGCTGTAGGACAGTTTTGTTTGAGGAAAACAAAAATTAAAAATCCGACAAAGACTCCGAAAAAGGGTAAAAAGCATGAATATCACACATCCCGGATTTGTCCAGTTAAAGGCTGCTATAAAGTCTTGAAACGACTACCAAAGCATCTCCTTTCTCATCATAAATTACCCCGTAATACCGAGTATTTCCATTTGTTAAAAGAAGCAAAATCGTTCAACCCAAGTATACTGCCAGAGATCGTTACCAAATCTCCTCGAGCGCTATTTCACAAGACCAAAAGAGTTTCATCATTAACTCCAAAGAAGATCGCGTATGAAGCCGCAGAATGTGCATCACCGATATTATTTCGGAATTCTACGTCTTTCCTGCCCGACAGTATTCACAATGAAAGTGATGAGGAAAGTGAATATTTTCCCTCTGAAGAAGAAGAAGAAGAAGTAGAAGAAGAAGAAAAAGAAGAAAGCAGCAAAGAGAAATTACCGCAGAAAAAAAAATGCTGCTGGATAACTTTGCAGTGTACATGCAGTGTCCTGATGGCGGCAATAGATCGTCTTTTACCCAAATTTGCGATGACGTAAAGCGCATATATTTGGTGCTGTGCAAAACACTCCCCTTTTCCATGTTTTTTGACGTAAAACATTTCAGAGACACTTATTTAATGGATTACTGCAAATCTCGAAACAGCTTGCCAGGAACAATCAAGAAATACCTGGTATCAGTCGACATATTTTGCGAATATCTAATTACCGAAGGGATTCAAATTAAAGACATGTCTTCCACTGCAGTATTAGATTTAAAGTTAAAACTGAACGGTTGGAAAAAGAGCTACCAGAAAATGGACAGAAAACGAAAATGGGACAGGGAAGTTGATGATTTCTCAATGATGGTAACTCCAGAGCAAGTTCAGGCCTATGAGTGCAGTGATCACGCTGTTGATGCAAAAGATTTATTTACGCGGTTACAGAACTGGAATTTTGCGATCGATCAATCCCAGTACTGCAAAATGAGAAATCATTTATTCTCTGTTATACATTTTGCAAATGGCCACAGGTCTGGAGTGTCGGCTAATCTTTTGTTGTCTGAATTTCATGCAGCAATTAGAATCCATTCGGTGTATGAAATTCTGGTAAAAAACCACAAAACAGCACATGTATACGGTCCTGCTACCATTACCTTGAATGAGCAAGAATATGGTTGGCTAAATACCTTTGTAACGAATGTCCGACCGCAAATAAAGTCACAGAATCTAAACGTTTTTTTATCCTGGACCGGATCATCGATGGATCCTGGACAGATTAGTTTAAGAATTCATCAGTTGTGGGTTAAAGGAGGGATATTTGAAAAAAATCCCATTAAAAACTTATCATGTAACATTAGAAAATCAACAAGCACTGGAATAAGAGACAGGGGATTAGGGTGCACCCAAGAAGTGGCGGATCACAAGTAATAAAATTAGCTACTCGTTACGATTAACACCATAAATCATCATCTCTAATTGAAGTTATCCTAATCAAAAACGCGTCATCTATAGTAAAGACTGCAGTTATTCCAAGTTCGATCCGAGATCACGATATGATAGGGTGCGTATATAAAATTAATGCGACAAAATTCGAAGCAAGAACAATCCAGCGCCGTGATTATAAAAATTACAACCCACAAGAAATGTGTAATGACATCCGTAATCCTGAACTTCACAAAATCCATAATACTACGTGAGTAAATCAAGCATGGAAGCTATTCAAGGACACACTTACTACAATCTTTCAAATACATGCACCATTTAGCAACAAACTAATTATAGGAAAGCCTTGCCCTTATTTAATTAATGAAGTTAAAGTTAAAATGAACGATCAAAAGAAACTTTTGAGGAAAATGAGACGAACAAAATGTGAGAATGATATATCGGCTTACAAAAAGAAAAAGAATGAAGTCAACATTTCTCTCCGAAAGGCAAAGTCGAATTATTTCAAAAACCTGTTACAAGAAAATAAAAACCTACCAGGCAAGTTTTGGAAAATCTTCAAGAATGTCTTTCCATCGAAAGGTAGCAAGAAATTGCCCAACAGCAAAAGCTTCATAATCAACCATAATGTAACCTGTGAGCCATCTGAAATTTCAAACGGTTTTGCACGCTTCTATTCCACCATCGCGCCCAAAATAAAGAAATCACTTTTACCCCTTCATAACAAAATTTGGAGAGACGTTAAAAAGTGTCAGAATTTTACTTACAAGTCTTTCAAGTTTCGTCATGTTTCTGTAATAAGCGTTACAAAGCAGTTAAAGAAGCTACAACGAAACAAAGCATGTGGACTGGATCTTTTACCACCAAACCTATTGAAAGACGCTGCTTTGGAGATTGCACCATCATTAACACATATAATCAATCTTTCACTTCGTACCGCAGAGATACCAACAGATTGGAAATTAGCCAAAGTAACTCCAACTTATAAATCTGGCAGTTGTATTCATTCATTCATTCATTAGGTTTATTATGTAAATAGAAATTTACACTACCTAAGTACGCATAGAAGATTTACATACAAAAGATCTTGAATAGTCTTTAAATGATCATCGATTGTGTTATTCCATACTGTCAGGTTTGCTTTTGCTATATTCACAGCATTCCCATGTTAAGTTCATCTTAGATAAATCTTCTTTGACCTTAACCATGTTGTTTTTAGTTTTCCACGTGGTTTAGGGTATTCAGACAGTCCATATTTCAGCGCTTGTTAAGCTGGTATTTCTTCAGGGAGATTCGTTACTTTATCGAACCATTTGAGTCTACCTAGGGTGATCTTCTTTTTCCATGGCTCCACTTTTGATCCTTATGTGGATCTTGAAAATTACCGGCCGATCTCAGTCCTTTCAGTTACATCAAAAGTCATAGAACGTGAGGTTCACAAACAACTTATGGACTTCCTAGAAGGAAGAAAAAGGAAGGAAGGAAAACTAATTTCATTCCAATTTGGTTTTCAAAGAGGTAAATCGACTGGTAAATTGATTGGTTTAGAAACTACCTATTCAATCCACATTTTCGTGTATGTTTCAATGGTGTTTTGTCTGAAGTCAAACCAGTATACACAGGAGTACCTCAGGGGTACATCCTTGGACCCTTAATGTTTGTTATATTTTTCAATGACATGGTTCACCATCTGCATAAGACGAAAGTAATCAAATACGCTGATGACACTGTGATTTACTGTAGTGATAATTGAAAATTGGTTGAATAACGATTTAAACAACCTGTCCAGCTGGTTTGAAGAAAATGAACTGTTAATGAACCTAAAACCTGGTAAAACGGAAGTTCTTTTATTCAGCACCCACCAACGTCTTGCTCATACAAATAAAGAGTTGAATGTAATGTTTAATGATCAACAGATCAACATAACAAATACGTATAAGTACCTAGGTG
The DNA here is from genome assembly GCA_027922465.2 of Turritopsis dohrnii. Lineage (NCBI taxonomy): Eukaryota > Metazoa > Cnidaria > Hydrozoa > Anthoathecata > Oceaniidae > Turritopsis > Turritopsis dohrnii. The sequence goes on from BQMF02000341.1 coordinate 395,023, forward strand.
TAGAATTAGACTGCTCTTTAAGTATAAACAGTCATTTTGACAACACATACAAGAAAATGACAGTCAGACTGAAGCTTCTTTGCAAAATACGACAGTTTCTCACCACTGATGCCGCGAACAACATTTACAGCCTCGTCATTCTTCCCCTGTTATCAAATTGCAGTTTGCTAAAACCAAATTACACGCAGACCCAACAAAATCGAATAAATTCGCTAGAACGACGTGCGATGGAAGTTATATATAACGGAAGTGAACATGATATGCCGGCTTTTAATCTTCTTTACATAATGAAAAGGAAAATTTGCTCTTTGGTTCACAATGTCATCAACAAGAATACCAGTTATTTCAAGATTATTACAGCATACACCACACGAATAAAAACACTCGAAACAACGGATACCTCATAATCGTACCAAAAGTGAAATTGGAATATGGCTGACGATCATTAAAATATATGGGAGCAAAACTTTTTAACGAACTTCCAATAGATAGAAATGCCATGATAAGATCTTTAAAGATGTTTTGAAAAAACATTTTCAGCAATAATTCTTTACTGCCAGTGAAATCTATTTTCTATATTTTAGCCTTGTTTTTATAACTTTTTAACCTTAACATTTATTACAACAAGACACACGTTGATAACAGCGATATGTTACGATTTTTATTGTATATATTGTTGAAGTGTTCTTATCCTGTATGAATATTCGTTAATAAATAAATAAAAAAATTAAGGTATTCTTTTATCTTTTATTTACTTCTCTTTTATCACTCTTTATGAGTATATAATATGCAGATAAAACTAAAAACATATTACAGTTTTCATTTTTGGTTAAAAATAAGAAAATATTACAGTTTTCGTTTTTGGTTAAAAATAATTGGAAAAAAAAAAACACTCCGTAGATGACCTCTAAAAATGTAAACAGGGAAGACACAAAGTTGAAAGCAATGGAATATAAAGGATAAACAAAAACTAAAACGAACCTGCACGGAACATAAGGGACTAAGCCTACGGTGTAGAACACTGACAAGGGATAGTAGTATGACGACGTAGTAAGGCAACGACAAAACCCTGATATATAAGGAAAGAAGACTACTAAAGGGATATATCTATAATAATTGAATTTATTATATATAACTAGGGTCTTATCTCCATAAGTAAATACAAGCCACATGACTTCAGTATAAAAAGGGGAAATGGCGCGAAAAGATTCACATGTCAATTAGCTTCGAACCGGTAAAGTTAAACTTCCTTTAAATTTATCAAATTCGTATCATGGCTGCTAGCAACCCATCTATCGAAATTTCTGATCCTGCTACTGATGACCAACCAATGGATACTGAAACCAACGGTGGAATAGATCAACTCAAGGCTTACTTCGATCTTAAATTTAGTGAGCAAAATGCTATGCTGGAAGAAAGAATTTCCCACAATACAAAAATGCTGGAAAAAAGACTGAAAGGAAAAAAAGAGTCAGGAAGCCCCAACCTTCAAATATCGGGGCAATAAGGTACAATATAATTTTAATACAAATCTTAAAGAAAGTCTTGAAAGTCTTAAATCTCTTGCCGAAGAGGGACCTATAACACGATCCTGTAAACGCATCGATAACATGGTGGCTGATCTTCAAAAACGTAACAAATGCATTCGCTTCGCCGATAAATCTCCAGCTGGCTGGTCAGCAGTGGAAGAATATCTGTCAGATGATCTTGCCAGTAATTCTGATGACGACAAGAGGATGAAAGCTGCTGAAAACAGAGCACTCGCCAAGAGGAAATCTGTAAAAAGGAAACGTCAGTTCAACATTCAATCGCCACGCCCTTTCCAGTCATCATCCACGTTTACCAGCCCATCGCAAAGTCTGCAGAATTCTTTTCGTTCCCAAGATTCACCGCAGTTCTCCGGGAGGCCTGGTTTCGGATCACAAGCCAACCAACAGCTACGTCGGGGATTCCATCAAACGCCGTAGTATAGTGATTATCACTCTCGTATTTCATGCGGAAGATCGGGGATCAATTCCCCTTGGTGGCGATTAACCATGTAGTAGTAGTAGTATGTATTTTCTCGCAAGTCAAATCCAAAGAGGGGCGGCAAATGTGCAGCATAGAGCCCCCCTCATGTCAATGACTTTTATAATAATGACACATACAAGTTCAATTATAGACCTAATAAACTATGCATATATATACATCTTCTTTTGGGAGAGATAAGACTTAAGTACAGGTTAAAAATATTATATATACAGTTTTTCTTTTTTCCTAAATAAAACTAATATTTCCTATATCAGTCGAGTAGATAGACAAAAGATTATGCAAAGTAAAATGGCTATTTTTATAAATAAAATAAACGATGGGAAAACCCAAGAAAAATAGCTTGTGCTAGAGGATATCAAGGGAACCCAAAACTTTTCATAAAACTAACAGAGGGAAACGCACATATGTGCCACAATAGTGCAGTTTTCGAGATTTTTGGTATCTGAAAAGAGAAAGAAGGAAGTAGAGAGGAAACGAGAGAGTAGATGGGAGGAAAGAAACAAGCAAGGAGGAGGAGGAAAGTAATTTATGATGCGAACTCAGTTAAAATGTATGATTTAAGATGTTGTTTAAAGGTTGGTTTTGATATTTTATCCAAATCAGCAGAGATGTGTTTATACAAATTGTTCCAGTCTCTAGAAATAGAATGAGATATGTTATATGTACCGAATCTTACAGTATTTGTTGTCCTAATTTCGAGTTCACGTCCAGATGCCCTTGTGGAATGCTGATGATTATCACCAGTGGATTTAAAAAAAAATTGGAAATATTTAGGTAGTTTATTTTTAAGATAGTCAAAAGCAAAAAGGCAATTTAGAAAATTTCGTTGCTTGGAAATAGGAAGAATCCTGGCATTGATGAAAAGAGGTTTTGAAGATTCCCTAGGAGATTTGAAGTGAATAATTCTAAGTGCTTTATTTTGAAGCTTTTCTATTTTGTTTAAGTTTGTAATAGTGATGTAACCCATTGCTTAAAGACAATAATTGATGTGGGAGTCAAAAAGTGCATTGTATACTGATAACAGAGTTATGTAGCTCAAGTAGTGACGTAATTTTGAGAATATACCTATTGTGCCAGAGAGTTTTAGGTTGAGGTTAAACAGTTGTTTGTCCCATGAAAGGTATTCATCTATTGTAACTCCTAGATATTTGACATGAGTAGAAAGTTCCATTTTTTGCCCGCTCAGTCTGAAATTAAGTTTTTTATAAATTGATTTTCGTTTAGTTCGGAACAAAACTATTTCGGTTTTGGATGTGTTCAAGTTAATTCTGTTAGCTCTCAACCAGTGAAGAAGAAGGGCTACGTCTCTGTTTGCTTTTTTATTCAGTTTCTTAAGGGATTTATCTTGACAGATGAGGCTTGTGTCATCAGCAAAGTGGATTGTTTTTGAGTATTCGATACATTTATGGAAGTCGTTAATATATAATAAAAAGAGAAGAGGACCAAGTACAGAACCTTGTGGAACTCCATGTTTTTTATAAAACCTGTTAAATTTTAATATAAATTAAGCATAAATCGATACATCGCTGAAATTTCAATTGAGACTGGGGCAGGAGTAAATTGGACCCTTGTCGAGATTGATTTTTAAAGCGTAAGAAGAATTTTTTTAAGGATGGCGTCGTGGCGTGCGGTTGTACTGTCGCTGATGTTCTTGCTTTTTATGCCTGACACTCCGATTTTGCAAACTGCTGATGACAAGAAATTGGAGGATTTTCTCAAAAGCAAAGGTCTGAAATTGCTACATCAAAATGTTCGTGGACTGCTATGTAATTTTGCTGCGGTCGAAACATTGTTCCACAAACATAAAGATGTTGATATTTTTGGAGTTACTGAAACTCGCGTAAATAGAGATTTATCCAATGCTTTATTTGACATCGACAATTATCAGTTTATCTCGAGATTTCACTGGCGTTGGCGGAGGAGTAGGTGTATATATAAAAAGTTGCCTAGAATGGAGAAGAAGGGACGATCTGGAAAGTGAGTTCACGGAATGTATATGGCTGGAGATTTTTACACAACAACACGAAACCTGTTCTCGTAGCTGTTTATTACAAACCTCCAAACTCATCAAAACATTTATCAAACAACTTCAACCAATTATTCAATAGTTGCCTAGAAACAGCTCAAAAGGAAAGAAAACAAATAATTATTATGGGTGACCTGAACGCAAATTATCTAGTAGCGTCAGATAATAAAGAACTGAAAGACATCATCAAATTAAATGGCTTCGATCAAATTATACTGGAGCCCACAAGAATAACAGCCTCGTCGAAGACGCTAATTGATGTTATTTTGACAAATAACATTTCAACTATTAAAGATGTGATTTTAAATCTGGCTCTAGAGACAAATTCGACAACTATAGACCCATCAGTGTTCTGCCCGCCGTATCAAAAATTTTAGAGAAATGTGTGCACCGACAAATTATGGATCACATTGAATCACACTGTTTGATATCTCCACTTCAATTCGGTTTCAGGAAATGTCGTTCTACCGAGCTGGCAACTGTGTATTTTGTGGATGAAGTTAGAATAGGGATGGGTAAAGGAATGCTAACTGGTGCCATTTACTTAGACCTTAGCAAAGCATTTGATACAGTTAGCCATGCATCGATAATTGAGAAACTGCCCGGATTCGGAATCACAGGAATTCCCCGAAACTGGATTACCAACTACTTGTTTGGTCGCTTTCAACAGGTTTCGTATGATGGGACAAGTTCCTCTCAAGAACCAGTATTCTGTGGAGTTCCGCAGGGGTCCATTCTTGGACCTCTCCTGTTTCTTCTACACTTTAATGATTCGGCTACAGTTTTATCTCAATGCAGGATAACCAAATATGCAGATGATACTGTCCTTTACTACTATGCGAAGTCTATTGATGACATTGAAAAGGTCTTGACACATGAATTCAAAATATTTGCAAACTGGTTGAAAGAGAATGAGCTTATCCTGAATTGTAAGAAAGGCAAAACAGAAGTTATGGTTTTTGGTACTAACAACCGCCTGCATAAACTTAATGACCAGCCAATCATTATCCAACATCAATATACTGACATAAACTGCACCGATACCTACAAGTACCTGGGAGTACTATTAACGAGTAACCTGAATCTAACTGAACACATCAGGAAATCGATATCAAAAGCTTCATTGCATGTTAATCTGCTACAAAAAATGAGATTTATGCTAGATCCAAAAACCAGTTATACCATCTACAAAACGATGATTCTCCCTTTCTTAACGTACTGTTCCTCTGTAACGATTAGTGTAATCCCAGAATACTTGAAGGACAAGATCGCCAGTTTGGAACAACATGCACAGGAAATTGTAGGACATGAGTTTGTGATACCCAAGTCAAACACAATTATTCGTAAGAAAGCCGTAAATTATGTTCATCGGTGCCTAACTAATGATGAATGCTCAAATTTCAAAAAATATTTTCAACTATGCACTGGACGAAATACACGAAACAATGGAAACCTTATACGACTACCACGAGTAAAATTAGAAGCAGAACGGAACTCGTTTTACTTTCAAGGGGCTTTGATATACAACAGTCTCCCTTCTGAGATAAAAGCTGAAAAGGATTATGAAAAATTTAAGGATCTTATAAAAAATTTATAAATTTTCTGTGTGTATAATAATCACCTATTAGTAACTTTTCTTTTCTTTTTTTTTTTTTTGACATTCGTTTTCGCCTCTTTTCTTTAATTGTTGATTGTTTTCTTTAATGTGGTTATATCATTTTCTTTTCTCATTTCAGAGCTTTCATGTTTTTTGGCTAACTCGTCTATACGTCTCTTAATATTTTAAATCCTTTACGTCATTTTTGCACAGGACTTCCAGAGTAACAGTATTTGTATATATTGTATATATGTATTTATAACTGAGGAACCATCCTGTAATAAATATTCGTAATAATAATAATAATAATAATAATTATAATAATAATAATAATAATAATAGTTTGACTTTGTGTTATTAACTTGAACACAGTGGGTTCGATTACTAAGATATGATTTGAGAATTTTAAGAGCTGTACCTCGTATTCCATAATGTTCTAGTTTACAAAGAAAAATGTTGTGGTCCACCATGTCAAAAGCTTTTTGTAGATCTATGAAGATTCCCGCTGCAAATTCATTTTTGTCAAGAGATTCTCTGACTATTTCAGTCAGTGCTATTATTGCATGAGAAGTACTGTGACCTTTTTGAAAGCCAAATTGATTGTCATAAAAAATATTCGATTGGTTAAGGAAATCACAAAGTTTTGAATAAAGAATTTTTTCAAATATTTTATTTATGTTTGATAAAAGTGAAATAGGTCTATAGTTTCCAACGTCTAGTGTGGACCCTTTTTTATGTTGAGGTTTTATGATGGCTTCTTTGAGGCAGGAGGGGTACAAACCAGTTTCTATGCATTCATTGAAGATTTTAGAAATATGATCACTAGCAGTTGGTTCAATTAATTTTAGAATTCCTGTGCGTATACTGTTTGGGCCTACAGCTTTTTTTTATAGGTCAGTTCGAGTATCAGCTTTTTTACTTCAATAGGAGACGTGGGCGAGAGGAAAATTGAGTTTGGATTCGGGTTTTTAAGATAGTCAAGGAAGGATTTGTTGGTGTTTGGAATTTTGTCCTTGGTTTCTTGAGCAATTGACCCATCTTTATCTGTAATTTGCCTACCATTATGTAACAAAAGTTTTGAACCTTGGTTCTGGTTGTTTTGGGGTTTACTGGCAGTTATCTCATGTATTGCTTTCCCAATTAGCCGGAGATCATTTTTGTGCTCTGTAAAATAATCCTTATAATAATTATCTTTGCTAGCTCTCAGAAGTTTAGTGAGAAGATTACGATATTTTTTGAATGCAGCGTGTTTTTGGGTTTTCGTTTCTTGTTTTTTAGTTTTGAGAAATTTCTTGTGAAGGATGTTTCTTTTTTCAATAGATTTTAGTAATCCTCCAGTCATCCAGGGTTAGGAGGGTTTTTTTCTTTTTTCCCAAGTAGTTTTTAGTGGGGCATGAATGTCAATAACAGAGTTTGTTTTTTCGATAAGAATGGTTAATTTTTCATCGGGGCTTTTGTTAGAGAAAAGATCTTCCCATGGGATTACCAAGAAATCTAATAAGAAATTTTCTCGATTAAAACTGTTGTAATTTCTACGGGAGATTTTGGTTTTTTGGGGTTTGCAAGTTTTAGTGTCAATTTTTAGAAATTGAGCTAGATGGTCAGACATGGAGCATATAAGGTTTCCAGCGCTGAATTCATTAACAACAAAATTAGGAAAAAAAATATTGTCAATAAGGGTTTTAGAGTGACGAGTTATAAGGGTAGGTCTTGTAATAAAAGGTTTAAAGAAATGTGATAGATTTGTTTGTAGAAATTCATCAATGTGTGGTTTTGTGTCAACTTTTAGGAGGTCAAAATTAAAATCCCCCATAATTATCGCTTTTTTGTCCTCGGTCAAAATTTTATTCAGTAGATTAGAGTACAGGAGGTTAAATTCTGATGCATCCATATTCGCATGTTTATATATGCAAGCTATGATAAAGTTTTTGTTGTTCTTTCTTATCACTTCCCTTATTATAGACTCAGTTCCATGCGCGAGTGACTGCACCATAGCGCCGGGTCGACCCATGGCATGTGAGCGAAATTGGGTAGATGAGTTATCGGGTGTTGCAGGAGTTCATCCAGAAGAGCACAGGCCCTTGATTGGGTTAGTGTCACTCATGAGAGTGTCAAATACTACGGAGCCTGCAACCTAAGCCGTGGCCCCTCCTGGAAAGCAGATGCAGTAGCAACTGAGTGAGGCTAGTCACGTAAAACAATACCAAATAGAAAAAAAATTAGAAGATAAAGTTAGATCTGTTTCAAAAATTCGTCATACCCATTCTTCTATATAACTGCGAGTGTTGGGGCATGACTATACAAGATGAAAATAATTTGGACTCGTTTCATCGTCGACATTTAAGAAGGACAATCGGTAAAAAATACCCTGATACAATCAGCAATAAAAATATTTATAAACACACTAACACAAAACCAATAATTATCCACATTACGAAAAGGCGCTGGGAAAAATTTGGACACATTATCAGACTTAATGAGGAAACTCCTGCTTACAAAGCAATGCAGTTTTATTTTGCACCTGCAGTCGAACACAAAGTTTTTAAAGGAGGTAAACGTGCAACAATCGTAACAACACTGAATAGAGACATTGAAAGAGCGAAAAAAGTATGTCCAAATTCATTAAATGATTTCAAATTTATTCGTTAACATTCAGAACTGTTGTGTTCAAATGGCGATTTAAGCACACTGAGAGAAGTAGCTACGAATAGAGATAATTGGAAAAGACTTGTCGAGAGTGTAACTTGTGCGGCCGAAGCAACTAGACCAATTTCTGGGATAGAGGCGTAAAGGCAATGATGATGAATACCAAATAAATAAAATAAATAAATAAAATCGCTTTGCTTCGCATGTGGAAAACCAGGACACTGGCGAAAAAACTGTTCGGATACCAAGCAGTACTGAAAAGGAATCTCTAAAAGTTAAGTATGATAAAACTTCATTTTTGTGTTCTGATTATTGTGAAAGTTTAGATGATAAGCAAATCAGTGACGATATTATAGTCAAGGGCAGCCTTAAGGAACACATCAAATACTGGAAGAGAATCGTTTCATGTTTAAGTTTGATATCAAACAGGGCTACCATCACGTTGATTTTTTCGAAGAACATCAAAAATACCTCGGATTCTCATGGGTAGTAAATGGCGAGATAAAATATTTTGTTTTCACAGTTCTTCCTTTTGGCCTTACTTCTGCACCTTTTTTATTTACCAAAATTATGAGTGTACTGATTTCTCACTGGAGACAAAACTCGATAAAAATCGCATGTTTCATTAACGATGGGACAGGTGCTTCAAATGACTTCAACCAAGCAAAACTTCAGTCTGATTTTGTTAAAATGTCTTTACTGCAATCCGGCTTTATTGTCAACGATGGAAAGTCTGTCTGGTGTCCCACACAAAAATTGATTTGGCTAGGAATACATGTAAATACAGAAAATTACTCTTTTACCATCCATGCTGAACGACTTGATTCAGTGTTTCATACTCTACAAACGATTTTAAATTATTTACCGTACACTACAGCTAGAATTCTAGCACGCTTCTGCGGAAAGTTAATATCAATGAAATTTGTCTTGGGTGGTATTGTACAATTACTTACTGTACAACACGATTGAATCGAGAGTATCATGGGACACCAGAATTAATTTATCTGACCATAATGACGTTTTGCTTGAACTATTCTATTGGAAAAATAATCTTTTGTGACATAATAAGAGGCAATTAGTTCCATACGAGATTCCACGGGTTCTAGTATTTTCCGATGCTAGTAAAACTGGATTAGCGGCTCTGCTCCTGAAAGATAATAATAGCAATGATAGGTCCGTAATTTCGTTTAAACAATTTTCTTCTTCAGAAGTTTTGAAGCACTCTACTTGGCGTGAACTTTATGCCATTTGTTTCGCTCTAGAATCCTTTTCTACTTTCCTGAGAGGAAAACCGGTTCTATGGAACACCGACAACCATGCGTGTACCATTAATTCGAAATCCGGAAGTATGAAACCTGATTTACAGCTTATCCCTGAAAAGATTTTTGCCATTTGCCAACAACATTCTATTGACTTCAAAATTCAATGGATCCCTAGAGGAGATATTTCTTCTATAGACGAACTGAGCCGCTACCAAGATACGGATAGCTGGAGGATAACAACAAACTTTTTTAATATTTTGAATTCGCTTTGGGGGCCCTTTACTATAGACAGATTTGCAGATCAGGATAATAGAAAAATCACAAGATTTAATTCAAAATTTTACTGCCCTGGAACCGAACACGTCGATGCCCTGTTTCCTGGAAGAATGAAAACAATTTATTAGTTCCTCCAGTTTCTCTGATCCCAAAAGTATTAAAACATATTACAAAATGCAAAGCTTCAGGAACACTCGTAGCTCAATATTGGAAGTCAGCCTCATTCTGGCCTTTAATTTCCACGTCATTAAATTCCTTTGAAAGTTACGTAACAGATTTTAGAAATTTCGATAACAATAATAATTTTTGTGTTTCCCAAGGTAAATGCAAAAACTGTTATATCGGCTCCCCAAATTCATCATTGCTTTCAAAATTGAGTTCTAGAGTATCTACAGTACCAAACATTCAACCACCGGGCAGCCTACCTTAAAAGATACATATGATAGAAATGGCAAAGAGCAGACAATCACTGAGTAAACTGCGGAATGACGACAGGCAATCAAAAGCAGGTAACCACTGGGTAAACTGCGGAATGAAGACAGGTAATTAATAGCAGGTAACCACTGGGTAAACTATATTTCTTCTCAATTTTCTTATTCTGTCTTTTAGTTATAGATCTCTTTAAGGAACGTTTTAAATCGAAGCTTGAAAATGAATCTTTGCAGCCATTGTTTCAAGTGCTACCTGAATATCTTGTCCAACACAGAGCTTATAACACCATTAAAAAGTATTCTAGCAGCTTTTATATTTGGAAAAGTTGGTGTAAAGAATTTGTTGTTTCCGAGTTACCGGCATCTGCCTCACCGTGGCATTATTCATTCTCAACCTCATCCAACTGGACACAGTTCCTTTCCAAAAATCGAAGGGGTGTTCTATTCGATCAAGTTCTACCATAAAACGCTAGGCTACACTGACCCATGTAAAAATGTTCTTGTAGTTAACATGCTAGAGGCAGCAAAGCGTATCTGTCAACACGTCGTGAAGAAGAAAAAACCAATCACGGTGACCCATCTTCATCTGCTGTACGAAAAACTCATTAGCAAGGATACTAATCTGAGTAAAATGAGGACGATGAATATCTGTTTGCTGGGTTTCTGCGGATTTCTCTGGTATAGTGAAATAAGTAACCTAAAAAGATCCGACATTGTCTTTTCCAACCAGTATATGAAAGTGTTTCTTGAAAAAAGCAAAACTGACATCTACAGAGATGGTAAGTGGATTTATATCAGCGGACATGACTCGCGGATCTGCCCCGTTCTGAACCTGAAAACCTACTTAGAACACGCCGGGTTATCAGACAGCTATTCTGACTTGTACTTATTCAGAGCTATATCTGTGTCTTCGAAAAACAAATTTGGTTTATTACTCCTCTAAGTTACACAAGAATGCGTGAGATTCTTTTAGATTCGTTGGAATCCATCGGTCTGGACAAGAAGCACTTTGGTCTTCACAGTCTGCGTTCAGGTGGAGCCATAGCTGCAACAAATGCTGATGTGCCAGATCGTTTGGTTAAAAGACATGGAAGATGGCAATCCGAAAAATCCAAAGAGAGTTACATTGAAGATGATGTCCAACACCTGCTAGTTGTGTCGTAATCCATAGGTTTATAGGATTCTTTATAAAATGTTTCTTCTCTCTCTCTTCCTTCTCCATGGTTTGTGTCCCTAACTTTTTTCCACACGCTAAGATGACGCCACTACTACAAGATAATCTTCGTTTCTTGTCCCCAGATATAGCAAATAAATGAGGTTATTTTCGGTTGAGCAAAGGGAATTAGAAAATAACAGTTAAAAATCGAAGCATCTGATGAAATAAATAGCTCAATGTGTTCAAAAAGGACTGGATAAGGAGTAAATAGATATGGAAAAAGGTAACAGATAGAACAGCTAGTGAGCTAAATATTGTAGTAAATAAATATCAATATATCAATTTTGTATAGCAGATTCTAAAATTTCTGCAAATCTCATTCGACAATTTAAATACAACCTCTCGGTTCCAGTTGCTCCTCCGACAGTGGGGGGAATTGGACAGAAATACGTTGAGGTTTTCTGTTAAACAAATAATCATAAAAATTCACATTATTAGCCAAGCATATTTCATAAATTTCATCAACAATTGAAAACGAACGATCATACTTTTTAAGTGACATAATTGATATAGCATAGTCCCGGGTATTACGGTTTGTTAGGATTTGATTCATGATGTTCAACTTACGATTCAAGAGGAGTTGACTGACATTCGAAACTTTAAAGATATTTTGAATATGATTTTTGGAGAACTTTGATACTCCGAGGAGGGCTTTCAGAGCACTCCTTGCTTGTCTATCAATCAAGTCGCGATAATGGTTATTTAGCCTCACCAGTTCAAGACCATATAGAAGTCTGGGAGTTACCAAGGTATTGTAAATGTTCACAATCTGATTTGGATGTAGGTGACGAGCATCACCTGATATCAAAGACGAGACGACCGACTGCATTTCTGCTACACGGTATTCGACATGGTGATTTAGCGAGAGGATGTTTGATGCTTTTCCCCATAGGAATCCAAGGTGCTTCAGCTTGTCTTGAGGAAGGATGATCTTCCCATCGATATGGGACTTTTTCCAGAGATAAGATACTGAGTTTTAGCATGATTAAATTTGTGATTGTAACCATATCTAACGCAAGTATCCACCAAGGACTGCAAACGAGAACGAGTCAAACTTACTAAGATTAAGTCATCTGCGAAAGCGACAACAGACATGTTGGTTCCATCTGGTAGGAAAGCTCCATACTCTTGGTTGACAAGTTCAGCTAACAAGTCTTGGGTATAGATGTTAAATAAATATGGTGAAATGATGGAACCTTGCTTCCCCCCTTGTGAAAGTGAGAAAGAATCTGATTTGAGACCTCCATAAGCAATCATAGACTCACTGTTAGATATGTAGCAATAAGGTAGCGAACAATTGGTTTTGGTATAGAGTCTCGTGACAAGAGTTTTTCGAATAAGAGATTCCAGTCACAGCAATCAAACGCTTTGGAAACGTCCATACTGCAGATGTATAACGGAGAATTGCTCTTGATGTAAAATTTGATGGTATCCTGTAATAGAAACTCTGTGTGGACGGTAGAGGATTGTCTGGTAAACCCAAATTGAGTGGGATGCGATGTTTCAAGGACAGGACATTTGTTGAGAATTATGATTTCGATAATTTTGGAGAGTATGGGCATAATACTGACAGGGGATAATACAGAAAAAATTTGGGCGCCTCGGTTTTTTGGGAAGCAAAAAACGAATGCCCGATGGAGCGTAAAGCAGCGACGAAAATGTTCGAGTTTTGCGAGAAACGAGGAGAAACTTTGTTTCCGATAATACAATGAAAGATTATTATACAACAATCGTTTTTCTCAAGTACGTTTGGGACACGTTACAGCTTTATTGCCTGATAGAAAATATAAATAAACAGAGAAAATAATGACATAAGCATCAGAATCGTAAGGTGAAACTAAACCGTTTAGAATTGTCAGAGTGGTTGTTACCTCAAGATAAAGGCTGCATGCCAATCATCTACTTATAATAATCCGCAATCGTGTGTAACACATTTAACTTGGTAAGTGTGAAAAAAGACTGGGGACGAAATGTTTCTATGGAAAATTCAATACGGCATCTTTAGAAAGTGAGTAACTGAGTGTACTGTGTGCACATCCACGATTAGTATATGCTCCTCCGTTTGGTTCTTTTTTGGTTTCGCACTGAAAATCTGCCGAAAAACGTCAATGGAGAAGCGCGAGCAATGCAATGTTTTTCGTTCGAAATTGGTTAACGATCATTTTGTAGCAGTAAAAACAAAAACAAAAAACTTCACGAACACGAAGATAGTTTTTTTTAAAACGAAGATCTTTAGTCGTTTTCGGAGAAAGATCGTATCGTAAAGATTGAATTAACAAGTGTAAGTTTTGAGACTTTTTTCGTCTTTTTCCATTTAATTCATTTTTGACTGTTTGGTAGGCTGGAACTATACTCATGATAATTTAATAACTTTTTCTATGTTTGCTTTCCGATTTGGATAAGAAATCAAGTTTGTGTTTTGTTTTATTTTGCTTTCCTTTTTTGTTTGTGTGTATGTGTAGCATTTTGTTTATTATGATATGGTTTTCATTGCTCATGGAAATCTTCTTTTTTTAGTTTAAAATAATTACGAAAGAATTTAACAAGTCTAAATGCTTGAGTGTTTTGGTAAAGAACAGACTATTAAAATAACGAATGGTATCGAATCTTAGTGGATAAAAAAAGCAACATTATCAGGTATAATTCCGCATATCATTTACATGGCGTTTTTATTCTTCTTCATAACATATCTTTTATTTCTTTTTTGACTGTTTGGTAGGCTGAAGCTAAACTCATGATCTTTTAATAAATATTCCCTGTTCCAACCCATATGTTTGCTTCAAGTTTGCGTTCGTTCTTTTAGTTTGCTTTTGTTTGTGCGTATATGTAGCTAAATATGTTTTTATGATTAATAGAAATCTTCTTTTTTAGGTAAAATTAATTATGAAAGAATAAATAAATTCGACATTGTAATATGAAGGGTGTTTGGTAAAGAACTGACTAATGAAATAACGAATGCTATCGAATCTTATTGGAGTAAAGAAGCAACGTTAGCAGGTATAATTCCGTTTATCATTCATATTCCCTTTGGCGTTTTTATTTTTCACTACACGCCAAGGCAGCTTTGTTTACCACCCATTATCATTAAAGACTGAAAGAACAAAATTCCCACCTATTGCCCTACGCTATGCGACATCTTAACCAATAAATACAGCAGCCACTTCATCCATCGTGACATGAGGTTTTTTTTGTGTCTGTGTCAAAATCTACATTTTATGTTTCGTAATCACCTCTTTCTCTTTTCACGATGAACTGAAATCTTACGACATTTTAATAATGACGTTAGATTAAAAAATAGTGCCGCCTCTGCGTAGCCTTACGTCAAATATATGTAGGAAAAACCGTTTAAAAAAAGTTAAATATTTCACTCCCTAAATTAGAAGTGGTATGCACAGCGTCGATTATGATTACTTTTTATTTCTATAAATGTTCGACACGGGTGTGAGCGATGCGTCGTTTTGAGAAATGCAACAGTAAAAAGTTTTTACACGGGATACTAGTTCATCTTATAAAACTATAACACTACGGAAGTGGAATGAAATATAAATAATATCAAACATCAGAAGAAACAATAAAGCCGGATGTCGAATAGAAAAAAAATGATATACGTATGGTATTAAAACATGATATCTAATTAGCCAGATTGATTTATCTTGATACACTACGGCACGACACGTGAAAAGTTAAAATAAATTCATAATTTTTATACGGTTACACGCAGCGAATATTATTTAAAGAAAAGAATAATCTATATATTAATAGCCGATTCTCTGTCTGTCTGTTTGTTTGTTTGTAAGTCACGCAAAATGGTAGATTGAGTTGTGAGCGAAATTATTTCTTTTTTTGTGTGCGACGTGAGTTTGAAGCAAATACATTGCAACCCCAATCGAACGTGACTTTTTCTGGCTGATGAACTAATAGGAATAACGTTTTGTTTTTATTATTATTGTCAGTTTTATATTCCACGTTGACTTGGCTTTGAAAACAATACATCAACTAAATACAAAGAAACTAACTGATTAAACGTATTGGACATAAAGCAGCAGTGGCAGAACGTGGCAGCATGTGCGGTTTACCAGTGTGTCCTAACGTATCCTTGCCTGACTGCCTGAGACGGGTAAACATTTTTTCGAGCAATCACAATGTTTAAAAACCGATAGGTAAAAAAAGAGTATCATGATACAATTTTTTTTTGCTTTTGTCATAATAGTTGTCTTAATTTGTTTTAATCGATTTCTTTTAATCTATTTTAATCAGATCGAACGTTTTTTTTATTCACTTTATTCATTTAGCACGTGCTTTTTTTCCCTCCTCCCGTGTGATTTTTTTAAGAAGAGAAACCATTTTCGCCCTGTTTGATAGCACCCATGTTAGAGCGCGTAACTTTTTTAAAACAAAAACTAATAAAGAGTTGATGTTTTTTCTTCCTACGTTTTGAGTGTATTGTTGTACTGATCAACTATTGGTTTTAAAAAACAAATAAGTAACACATAAGAAAAACCTGAAAAATAGTTAATGTAACACTGATGTAACACTGATTGATGTAACACCAGACCCAGTCGGCAAAATCGCCAAAAAATCACTGTGACGGAGAGAATTTTTATTGAAATTGTGTGCATATTTATATAGAAATGCACTCCTTCGCAGAGATTTTTTAACAAATGTGCCGGCTGGGGAGGTTGTGACTTCGAATCTTTTCCAAGTTGTATGAGCCGTTTATAAGGAAATTTGATGTTTATTGATACAGTGATACAGAGCAGGAAGATATGGGCTGCAAATAAATGCTCTAATTTTTTGGGGGGACGGGTTTGTGACGTCATCGAAATCTTTGAACGATGATATCTCTGTAACGGTTGATCGTAGCGGAACGATCCCATACATTTTTTTGATCAGTTTTTCGAGCTCTACAACATGGGAACACTTTCGGTTGCCAATTCCTTAATTTTATTTTTCGTGAAGTCCACGCAGGCTGAACATGGGCGGCGAACGACGCCGCCTTGGCGGCTAGTGTTTTGATTATTCGTGAGATCAAACAATAGACAACAGCGAAAGTATTGCGCGAAGATTTATTAATGTTTTTAGGGTGAGTACGCTTTAGAACTTTTTTGTTTGTTTGTTTTGCTTTTCTTATAGTATTAATAGGGTTTCTGCGTCATTACTTTTCAAATAAAAAAATGAATATCATGGTTTTTAATCATGACGCTCTGGGTTCGTAAAGAAAATTGCAATTACAGAGTGAAAAATGTAGAAAGCGAAAAAACTGAACGCACAGCGCGTATCTTTATTTTTGATGAATTAAAACCCGTGTTCTTCACACTGTTCTACACGGGATACTACATACCAAACAATTGAGGAACTTTATCATTTATACTAAGCTTTCCTCTCTTTTCATCTCACATCGATTAAAACCTGTAAAATATGTTTACACGGGTTACTAGTAATAGATAATTATCTCAAGAATCAATCAATGAACTCAATATGATACGCCACGACACACGCATCAACGTTTTTCATTGGAAAACCGGCTTAAATATATAAATATGTATATATATTACAAATCAAGGCGTCGATTATCATTCGTTTTCTTGAAAATGTCCACCATCTTCTCTATGTCAGTCTCGCCAAATTTTTCTGGACCGTTTATACTTATGCGCATAAAACGATCCATGTTTGACTCACTTAAAGACGTTCTTAGTGGTGTGCATATCAAATTCATCATCGAGAATCCACGTTCAACGTTTGATGTTGTAGGTGGTATCAGCAGTGACGTTTTCAAGAGAACTGACATGTTTTAAAATGCTTTAGTGAACCGTCAGCTGCCAAGTATTTATAAACATCCGCAGAAGTTGTTCTTTTGGTTTCTATGTATGATTCAGAATCCCGAACTGATTCCTTAGCAGATATTTTTAAGTTTTCGTTAAGGAAGCTCACGGCGTCATCAAAAGCTTCCATGAAATCTTCAAACTCGCTTTTAGCATGTACTGGATTTACGACGGGGGCAGCAGTTGTTGTTTGGTCTTCGTATGAATCGTTAATTGAAGTTCCATAGTGATCACAAAGTGTTTTTAAAAGATTCGCGCGATTCTCTTTCGACTTGTCAACAGCATCAGGATTAAACAGGTCAAAACCAGATAATACGGGAGAAGTATCCTTCATTGAATCCTTGATCTCCATGATTAGATCATTTACTATGACTCTCCTACTTCGGTAACGAATCGAGTAATGGTTTGATCAGTTGGTGAGTGTTGGTTGTCTCTTGATCTTAGACTTTTTGCTTTTGACATACTGATCACTGAAAACTTCATTAAATCATTGGCCAAATAAAAATATCGTAAATTTACATCAATAGCATCATGATTTCGGAGATTTGCTTTTATCTTTTCCAGCTTGGTTACTACCTGTTGAAACTTAGACATAATTAAACTGTAATTATGGACGCTGTCTGTCCGGGTTCACTGGGATGGCTCGGCTAGACGGTGTGTTTTAAGAAACGTATGAAAAAAAAATGGGATAAAGATCAGACCTTTATAATTCCCCTTCGTAGAGTGTTTTATGCATAATGTTTGTAACTGAACTTTTTACATTTCACGTGAAAGAATACGCAATAAGAGCTTCTATGACGAATATTTATACAGGATAAAAGCGTTTCAATAAATGTACAATTAAAAATAATATATACAGATACTGTTATCAACACGCGTCCTGTTAGATAAAAAAGGATAAAACAAAGTCGAATTAAATGTACAGGGTGGACATAAAAAGGCGGGGCTGTGTAAGGACAATGCACAGTTGAAAGATGGTTAAACTCTGTAAATCTTAACTATTAAACTCTGTTAAGTCTTATCTATTAAACTATTAATCATGTGAAAAATAGCAGACATAAGAGCACATGATATAGAAATAGGAATGAGAATAGCAATATCAAAAGTGCAAAGTGTAAAAATATTAAAAAGTGTCTAAAAGTTGTGGTTTTTCAAAATAATTTTAAAATTGTCATCTTTATATTGATTCCTAATATTAATCGGAAGTTCATTAAATATCTTTGCACCCATGTATCGAATTGACCGCCAACTATATTCCAGTTTCACCTTCGGGAGTCGCACGAACAAGCCCATGTTCCTGGTAGTGACCCTCGTATTAGATATTTCAAAGTAGCCATCAAGAGGTGGTTTTATTTTGCCGAGAAGAACATCCTGAACAAAAAAACATAATCGACGTTTCCCACAATCTTTCATGTTAACATTATGTTGACGACCACCGCCTATCAGATCACACGCTCTGCGTTCAAAAGATGTAATTCGTTTCGATTGGGTTTCATTGAATGTAGGCTTCAGAAGACGACAGTAGGTGAACAATGGTAAAATCACTACATTGACAATGTTATGGGCAGCATCAGTTGTCATAAATCTTCTCATTTTACCCAGTAACTTTAGACGATTTGACATTTTCTTATACATTTTCTCAAAATGGGAGTATTTATAATAAATAAAAATATACAGACGTATATGATGTTAATGAAGATGTTAAACCTAACAAAATACAGTAACACTTATTTTCAGGAATTTATTTAACCGAATCAGCCAACAACGTACTTCGGCGGGGAAAAAAACCGAACATTTGCATATAATGCATTACAAACATTTATTTTAACACAAGGTCTCCCTTCTAGTCTATATACCTTCACCGTTGTTTGTTGCATTCTACGTAGAAACTTTCTTCATGGAAACCAGTTATAGACAAAGGTGGAGAGAGACAGACGACAGAAGAAAAAATAAATCGAAAAAAGATTCTTTTGAATAAACCGCTGATCTCATAAATTTTTGTGTTCATATAATAAACGAAAAACTGAAGTTGATTCTTTTAATTCACAATTCAAGTTCAGGAAACAAATACATTTATCAAACAATTTAATATTCGAGACTTGCTTTTAGTTTTTCGTTAAAAGGTTTCAGTTGTTGGACAAAAATTTGGGCGCCGAGTTTTGCGCGCCCAAAAGCGGTAACCGATCTGAAAAACGGTACCCCCCTGACTGATCCCTCTGTAATTGTTGGGGTCCTTGAGTGATTTGTTGTACGATTTTACGAGCGAAATGATAACTGATATACTGAGTGACAAAGGAGTGTTCTTTTCAAGAAATATGCGATTGATGAGGTTTGTAAGATACTGAAGGAAATCAACACCGATAGCAAAGAGATAATGTTCACTAAGCACGTGGAAGGGGTCAGGTGACTTTTCTTTGCTGAGACGATTGATCGCTTTTTCTACCTCAAATTGTGTGATATAGAAGTTCTCACTATTTGTTGGTAGCTTTTCAAAAATATTCTTCAGTTGAGACTTGCTTGTTGTGTTGTCAATAGTGGCAATACCGGGTGTGTTTAAAATCGAACTGAAATATTTGAGAAATTCTGAAGTGATTTCGGTTTTGGAAGTCTTCCCATTGATTGTAGAGAGTTTTTGGGATGATGATCAGTGGACTTTAATATTTTTCCAATAGGTTTTTGGTTTGACTTTATTTAGTTTATCAATTTTGATGTAATATTCTACTGAAGATTGATTTTTAGCATTACAAACGAACTGACGAAACCTTTTCCGAGCCAACTTATAACAATTGTACGACACACTATCCTCATCCCTGGGAAAATTTTCTGATCTCCAGGTGTTAAACATTGCTTGTAGTAGTTTTCTGCTCTCAGTAAGGTATGGTTTAACAATAAGTCCAAAGTCCCATGTGTTTGAGCTGTGTGCTCTATCTTTGTCCTTCAGGGGTATGTCCAGTCGAATTGATTGATTGTATGGGTTGATTTTGTTGGACACAATATTCATGACGTTAAACTGAATGTCCTGTTCGACATAGTGCTTAATCTCTTGAATAGTGAGATTAGGATCAAATCCACCAATGAATAGGGAGAATGGTTTACTTTGACCAGTTATATTCTTGTTGTTGAAGCGGTTACCATAGATAGGACGGTTGGATTTGACGGTTAATCTGATGTCCTCTTTCCTTTCGTGGTGAACCTGAGATGTTGTTGTGACAGCATGGGTACCCTTGTTGGAACTGTTTGCTGTTGTTGGATCTGGGAGACGACTGGAAGGAAAGGTGATGGTACCGAATGTTGCTGGGGAAAGTTGAAAGGTTGGGGAGGTAGACATTGTTGTTGCAGTAGTGGAAATGGGGGTGTTGCTGCTTTTGATGTGAAGGTTGCTTTTTGAAATTGGTTTTTGTTTGTTTGCAAAGTGGTTGGAAGAAAGGTTGGATCTCGATACACCTTGAACAGTTTCCTCTTATAACTTTACTTGCTGCTGCAGACTGTTGTTGGAAGAGATGGTTTTCTCCAGCTGTTTCTCAAGAGACACCATGGATTGCTTTAAGGTAGTATTCTCTTTGATCACATTTTTGTTGAGAGCAATAAGTTCTTGGAGTTTTTGAACAATGATAAGGTTATGATCCTCTATTATTGTGTCACCTGATGTTTCTGGTTGATGAATTGACGAGGGTTTCAAAATGTCCTGAGATAGTTTGTTCACTATTTGATTTTCACATATACTTAGGCCCAGATTAAATATGTCAAACGATCCTGGGATTGACTTACGGTGTTCTTTAAGCTGTTCTTATGGTTTATCAGATGGGACGAATCCATGGTGTTTCAAAGTCTCATCTTCAAAAGTACCAAGAAAAATCTCAAACATTTGGTCTCTGAGAGTACACATTGCTTTGAACGGGAGCTTCCTTATATTGATAAGAATAATATCTTTTGGTGAGCTGTAAATTTTCTGAAGATTTTGTATGGAAAGTGTAGATGGCTCTGCTACATTTGTGCGAATGTTTTCAAAAATTGACTCAATACTTATGTGCACATCTTTTTTTTGTGTTTTGTTTTGTATTGGTATCGTTAGTTTTTTTTCTGAAAAAGTCAATACCCCCATGTTTTTTCAGACATGGTTGGACCTACTTAATGACTGATTTTACGGTCGCCAAAAAAACTGCACACATTCTGGTTGCCAAGAAAATAAAATCCTGACATACGCTTGGTATACGTTAATTTTATTTTATTTTCTTACTCCCTTGAGATCTAAATCGAAAGTAGGTCTCAAGAACAATACTGAATGTGCAAACTATTGTTAGGCGGTTTGACGGCACTCGAGCATGGGTTTAATGTACCACATCGAATTAAATATTGACTGCCGTATGAAATTAGATATAAAAGCGAGCACACAACAAGACAGCCGAGGAGAAGAGTCAAACTCTCTGTTTGCTTGCTTGAATTATAAAGACATCAAGAAAACATACTTTTGACAAAATTCAAGCACGTGGAACGGACAAGGTTGACCTACGCTGTATCGGCGACTAGAGCATTATATTTCTTAGACAACCACGGACAGTATGGAACTACCCATTGACTATCTAAGTCCACATTTCTTACACTAACTATACGAGCATTGTTACGTCTGCGATAGAGTGGATACCCATTTGCATTCATTTGAGCTGCTTCACAAAATAGCTTTAAGCATTCCCAGTGGGACCATGAATCATACATGACTTGATGATATTATGAAATTTAAGATCTGGTATTTCAGCAGAAATTAAGCTGTAAATGTTATCATTATGCAATTTGTCCTCTTGCGCTAAATGAATAAGAATATGGGTATGAGGTAAAGAACGTTTCTAAAATTCAATAACATACAATTTAATTTCAAATTGAAAAGACATGTAGTCAAGTCCGGACGATAATGTGCAGGCTCATTATCTAAGTTTTCTGTTATCTCTCTCCATTTTGAATTGCACGTAAATGTGAAAAACAAATCCAGCATTCCCATTTTAGTAACCATAGCCATAGCATCTTGATAATTCTGTTGCATTACCCTAGGACCACCCTGAAAAGAAGACAGAAGAATCACTGGTCTACCTGCATGAAGGCCACGATTTTCTGAAACATTTTCAAGATAATCAATGAGCCCTTGATATTGCTTAACACGGAAATTACCCTGGTTTTGACGAACATAATTAAGACGGTCAGATTTAACTTTGCAGTAACAATCTACAGCAAATTGTTGAAGTAATCTTTTACCTTTTAAGATGGGGTTAAAAGCATCTCTAAATGCAGAACTATATGTATAATATTGCAGCATGGTCGTATGACGTTGCTGGCCTGTTGCATATTCTGCTACATGAGGAATGGCCGAACTCCAACCCAACTCTCCTCTTGGAAAAAATACAGGATACACCGTTGGATTGAGATTAGGTGAATGAACAGGCTAATCCTGCAAGGGTCTATCTCTAGGGTAAACAACAATGTCCCGAGCCAATGGTGGTGCACCATCTTCAGCAGCTACTCCATCATGGTGAGGTAGATTGTATCGATGCCGGATACCACCACTTCTCAAATGCATTCTCACCTAGAAAACAATAGTAAAGATCTGTAAATATTGGTTAAAAGATTTTGAATTATTAATTATACTAGTAACCCGTGTAAAACATTTTTACAGGTTTTAATCTATGTGAGCTGAACAGAGAGAAAGGCTAATTTTAGTATGATAAAGATAAAGTTTGGATGTAGAATGTTTAGAATTTAGTATCCCGTGTAGAACAGCGTGTAGAACTAATTCATCAAAAATGTGTGTAGAACTAATTCATCAAAAATAAAAATACGCGCTGTGCATCCACTTTTTTCACTTTTTACATTTTTCACTCTGTAAAATAAATTGAAGATGCAATGCAATGGTTCCCTTGATTAAAGATATCTAACGTCAATACAGAAAAAAACACTCTTCACACTTTTAATTAAAAATCTCTAGGTATTCCGGCTAAAGCATATTTAGTTCAACACTGGAGTTATGAACAACAAAAAACTTTTTAATCAGAAGATCCGAAGCACATCAACATATTCGTAATAAATCTTTCACGATATGATATATGCAGTAGTAAAAATAAATTGTGCGTACAGGTAAACAACAAAAAGATTAAAATCGCTGTAACTGTTTATGGAATCCACACCCCAATGTAAATAAAGGTCAAACGCGAAAGTCGTAAAAGTGCCAAAATGTGAATCGTAAACAATTGCTATTTTCTTTACGAATCCAGAGCGTCATGATTAAAAACCATGATATTCATTTCCTTAATCGCGTATTATTTGAAAAGTAATGACGTAGAAACCCTATTAATACTATAAGAAAAACAAAACAAACAAACAAAAAAGTTCTAAAGCGTACTTACCCTAAAAACATTAATAAATCTTCGCACAATACTTTCGTTGCTGTCTATTGTTTCTTGATCTCGCGAATAATCAAAACATTTGAAACGATTAAATGCAATGCAATGTTTTCCCCTAATACTAATCGTAGAAAAATATTAACCGCCGTGGTCTGACACTCGATTATGAATAATTGACCACAAAAACGACCCGAAATTTTAGAGAGTGAAAGCGTGAAAAAAGCGGATGCACAGCGCGTATTAGGATATAGACTAGTATCCCGGGTAAAAACTTTTTACCGAACTTAACTTCGAAAACATTAGGTCAAATCCACCATTCCCGTGTACATACCCTGTGACGAAAAAATAAATCATAGAATCGCAACTCAAAAACATCCCAGGAGGCGTCGCTCGCCACCCATGTTCAGTATGCGTTGTGTCGCAGAATTTAAGTCTTGCAAAAGTTTCTTTTCAGGCATTAATTTTTTAATTCATTTCTTACTTTCAGAAAATTTAAAACAGAAACAAATAGCAACATGGCTCAGAATATATATTCATACGCAGAAGAGAAGTAACTTTAATGTAAAAATATGCAATATATAACACAGAACCGTTTACCCAGACATACAAAACCAAACATTGAATAACATTACAAAAATGATACCTTCCAACTTTTTCTTTTGTTCAAAAGTTACTTCTGGACTGCAACCATTAATGAATTTTTGAAATGATATAGTTAGTTCTTCCCAAAACCATCAACATCATGATTAAAACCATGAGTTTCATTTCTTTATGCTTTTTTATTATTGCCTAAAATAATAATGTTTCAATTGTAATACCGAAAAAAAAAAAGAAACAAAAAAAAAAAGAAAGGAAATTCAAGTACGTATTTATCCTAAAAACAATAACTAAGAAGAAAAATTTACACAAAAGATAAAAAGTCACAAATAAAATCATAAATTCAAAGTTATATACCTAGGCATAGTACGTAAACGATTACCATAACACAAAATATGCATAAACGCAATAAAATATAAACTTAAGAAAAATACAGCCAACAACACTTATTTTTTGTAAGATAGTTTCATTGCACAGTCATTAAGTAAGTAAATCTTAAGTAACCCTCTCGACATTATAACCCATCATGTGCTTCATTTCTATTTTAACAGATCAAAACATTAAAAAAAACATATATACAAAAAACCTAATCATGCTATGACGAAATCTAAAGAAAAACAAAACAAAGTAAAAGAAACTTTGAAAATGTATTAACCTTAAAAATAATAATTAAAAACACAAACGTGATGACAGAATTAGTATAGCTGAAAAATTTTTAACATATGAAAACATTCGTGGAGCCATTTTTTATTTCCAAAGCAAAGCTCCTCTCTGCTGGAAAATTCAAAACACAACAGTAAACATTCCTCTTCTCCTTTATGTATCCACTAATACTAACAGTGTTTAACTAAATAGATACTATTTTAACTTTACCTTTCAATACCAATTCACATCATCATGATAGTAAACAATATTGATCATGTTCTGTAGGCATTATCAAACACTTCTAAACTCTTTTACTTTCTGTATTTCATACCTGTAAACAAATTGATAACACTCGATTAACTTTCCAGCATACTTTCCTATTGTAAAGATACACTTTCTCTTTGCTTTCTACTGAAATTCCAATACCATTTTTATACAGTGAAAGTCATAAAAATGCTTTCTTCGTAACTTCACTTCATAACTGTGGAGCCATTTTGAATTAAATAAAATAAGGAACAGCAACTTCGTTACCAAAACAAATCATTAACTGCTCGAGGGACATGCATCTTAATGATTTGATCGTTTTAACTCTGTTTTTACTCTCTTTTAACGCTGTATTTACTAAATCCGTTTGACTCATGTACTTACGTATATTACTTTATATCTTTTCCAAACAATTTCTCTCCGAAAAAAGAAGTATAACCATTTTCTTCACCAATGTAAATAAACAGCATCCTTTCTGCAGCCATTTTTAAACAACTTCAACTTCATCTACACTACTCTACTGCTGCACTCCCATAACTATTTGATAACTATAAAAAGAAATACGTAAACAGCTCGTAAAATAAAAATAGACTTTCTTCATCTCGTTCTTCGTTTCGTTTTCCTCTGAAAAAACCTATATATAAAAAACAACATCTGTTTAAAAACTCACCTAAGCATGTGGTTATACCTGTTCTTTTATTAATCTAAAATACAATAAAAACAATAAAAGTTTAACAATAAATTGATAACTAAAACGTAAACAAACATTTAAATATATTTGAATACTAACTTGTTCTTCTATTAATCAAAAATAACAGTTTTATAATAATACCTTTTGTTCGTTCCATCTTTCTGCAGCTAATTTTTAAAACTTCACTGCACTTCTTCTGTATATCTAAATATGATTTTTCATTGTAAACAAACGATAATAAAACGTTTTATAATAATAACAATACCTTCGTGCATACAAACCTGTGTTTCTTCGTCAGTTCTTTCGTCGATTTGCTGCCTAAAACAATCAAATTTAAATTAAAATATTCGTATACAAAAAGAAACACGTCTTCTTCGCGAAGTTTCTTGCTTACGAAATGATCGTTGACAAATTTCGAACGATTAACATTGCATTGCTCGCACTCCTCCAAAGACGTTTTTCGGCTGATTTCCAGTGCGCAAACCAAAAATAACAAAACGGAGGAGCATATACTAATCGCGGAAAATCAAAAAAAGTGTTCTCGCCTCTTCGTGGTTTTACGACAAAAAGGGAAAAAATAAGGATTTGACCGTGAAAAAAAAACAAATATGTCACTCTCTAAAATAAAAGTGTGACACACAAAGCGAATTAGTATAATAAGATTATTAATGGCCCAAAATGTGATGCACAGAAAAATATAATAACGGGTTCTCTACAGGATGAATTCCTTAAAGGAGACAACCTTGATGTTATTTTATCATTGATTGAGGAAGATTTACTGGACGAAAATCCAGAAGGTAATGCTGTAGACGTTTCTGAAGAAAAAAAAACGATTCTTTCAAATATGGTTTCTGCACAAAAATTTGCATCACAAAGAGAGGTTTGGCCAGAGACATAAATGTGAAACATAGTGAAGGTGAAAAGAATGATGCTATTACATCTAAAATACCATCACAAAAAAAATCACCGGAAATGCTTTTATATCCTATACAATTCAAAAAATATATGATCAACTGTGTGGAAAGGTTTGAGGTTAACTGGTGCTACCCTGAGAATGTCAGATTGGAATTTCAAAATTACGAAGTTGGTACCATGGAAGAAGTTCTACAAACATATTCACTGGTTCGTGACATCATCAAAGACTTCAAAGGAAATGCTGAAAAATTCTTAGTCAGAATTGCAGCTTGTTGATGGGATCAGAACTCTCAAACCATGTTTTAGGCCACCTAAATGGATCTATGACCAAAGCTGATGTGGCGATGCCTTCTACACTTTCAAGTTTGAATGACAAAGAACATTCAATTATTTGCTACTTAGCAGGTTACGTTTTTGGTACCATGTACAAACGAATAAGATTTATGAAAACAGAGAAAACCAAAAATCACCAACAATGTTTGTCATTGCTTTTGGCTGGTAAATATGAGGAAGAAACAATTTTAAAGGAGCATCATCTTGTTGCAATTCACAATCGTGGAGGTTGTCAACATTTTTGCAGTTTCTGAAGAGCATTTTGTCAAGTGTGTAAGCAAATGTTCCAACAAAATTGACTCAAAGGAAATGGTATCCCAACTAATGGTTAATTGTAAGCTTCTTTATAATTATGGGAAAATATCAAAAAAAATTGTTGGAGGACTTGCTGATGTTATATGTAGGTGTTCGCTCATTTTCTTATGTGAAGGGCAAGCAGCAGTTACATAAAATGAAATCAAGGTCATTACGATTCGAATTGAAGAAATCATCAGCTTTGTCCAATTAAGTTTCCTTTGTTTTCCTCAATAAACAACAGCTATTTTTATAGCTACATGTAAATAAAAAACATTATTATGGCTCTAAATAATCTATCCTATATGAAAAATACTATATAGCTATTACTTTAATCATTATCATCTTGTTGATCGTGATGCCATTGTGTTCTAAAGAGAAAAATCATGGTTACATTTGTTTGAAGTAAAATTAAAATTGTGGTGATTTATGGATATATTACCTTTTTTAATTTTGTTTAGATCTTGTTCTGCAAGAAATGGTTTATCAACAGGGCTTTAGCCTGCCCTGTCATACTGCGTATAACGCACTATTCGTATAACGCGCTATTCGTATAACGCGCTATTCTCAATTGTCAGAAAATTCCCAAATTTGCATACATTAGTTTTCCCACTTGATAAAATTTCATTATTTTTATGTTATTGTAGGAAAAAGTATTTAATGTGTTAATAAATACTTTACTGGCCGAATTTACCATACCTTCGTAACGTGATATCGAGCACGTAAACAACTTCGCAAAACAAAATATATCCAAACTAATGAATGAAGAAATCAATGCAACTACTAGACGCCAAGGCGGCGTCGCTCTTCCCATGTCTACCTGCTCTATGGTGGCCGAGAACTGCCAACGCGAAAAACGCGAAAAATACAAACAAGAAAACCAATGTAATTTCCAATAATGATCAAAGTCAAAACAATTTCCATAAAAAAAGAAAAAGGAAAAGTCAAGTCAAAGTCAAGTCAAAGACAAAGTGAAAGTCAAATGCAATCGCATGGCAGTTCTCGGCCAGTCGTGTGGCCGAGAACTGCCAACAATTTTCGTTTGCCGTAGATTTGGTATAATGGGCGAATTCGTGTCAATGTTCACACGAAGTAGTTTTTGTTCGTGAATGCTACGGGGAGTGTGTAACCCACGTGGTTATAAGAAGGATTACTGTGGGTTTCTATCCTGTTTTTATTATTTATCGCTAGAAGGAATGTATACCAGGTTTTAGATGAGGGGAACTTTAACTATTTATAGAAAAATGTTCTGTAAAGCTTTTTTCACATGCATGTAAAATTTTACATAAGCTCTTACGACTAGGGCAATGTTCATTCGCAAGGTCTTACGGACGTTCATAAGCCCTTACGACGATTTCCTTAAAAACAAAAAAAATTGTTAAATCGTCGTAAGCCTCCGTAAGTCTCAAGAAGAAAAAAACGTTTGAAAAAATTAGATCGAGCGTTCGAAATGACGTCTTTTGTTCGAAATTACATCATTTTTTGCTAATGATCTATTTCCAAACGTTCCAAAAGTATATTGTATTTTTTATTGCAACAAATTTTAGTGCATGTGAATGAAAATATAGATCAAGGCATTGTTTCGTGGTAAGACTTACAAAAAAAAGTTTGTTTGGTGTTACGACAAAAACTACGTGCATGTGAAAAAAGCTTAAAAATGTTTCTGTACTAAAAAGGTTATGTATTGCTGTTTAATGTAAACTGAAATTTTATGATTTGTGATGACCGCCTCCTAATATTATAACAACAGATCAGCAGCATAATAATTGTACCACTAGTAGTATACTACTAGAGTTAGAGGTTAGTGTAAGAAGATGAATTGTGGGACTATAATTGCGTTTTTGTTATTTACTAGCTACAGATATATTTATGAGATGAGTTGGAAAGGGGATGTTGATCTGAAAGATCAGCTAGAAAAATATGTGAAACATAATATAAAGAGAACAGAAATTTTAGATTACATAAATAGAGACTTTTCTCATTATTTCACTAAAAATGGGACTTGTAGTCTGAGAACATTAGATAGAATGCTTTCTTTTTTTGATATCAAATACATAAACTATGATATCAGTGCAGCTGAAGTGAAATCAGCTGTTGAATCCGAACTTAAAGGCCCTGGCATACGCCTTGGATATAGAGCAATGACTGCTAAAATCAGACAAGAGCATAATTTAAAAGTTACTCGAGATGTTTATGCTACAATGTCGGATATTGATCCTGTTGGTTTAGAAAGGCGCAGGTTAGGGTTCAAGCGAAAGAAAAGAGAAGGTCATTTTGTTACAAAAGGCGTTAACTGGTGTTTATCAATTGATGGACACGATAAATTAATGGGTTATATGAATTCAACTTTTCCAGTTGCTATTTATGGCATTATGGATCAAGCCAGCAGAAAAATACTGATGCTTAAATGTTGGGTAAGCAATAGCGATCCTTGTCTTATTGGTCGTTGGTACATAAATTATTTGCTTGAAAGTAGAACCTTAGCAGCAAATGTAAGGTTAGATTGCGGAACTGAAACAGGAAAATTAGCATCAACCCATGCATATCTTTTGCAAAAAACAGTTGACGGTATTGAAGATCCCATGGATAGGATATTATATGGACCTTCAACATCTAATCAGGTAATTATATGTATTCTGAATTGTGAAAACAATATCAATCTAAGAAATTAATTAATTGATGATGCATAATCAAGTTTTCTGTCAACATTTTTTAGTTTTTTTAATGTTAATGTTTGAGATGTTTATAATACAAAGTGAATCTGAAAGTATTACAACATTTATATTCTGAAAGATTATTAAACTAAATTATGGCAATTTATCTGTAGATAGAAAGATGGTGGCGGGAGCTACATGACAGATTAGAAAAATATTTCAAGATTGATTTGAATCAACTTTTGTCAGAAGGACATTATGACCCAAATAATGCAAGGGACAGGTAAATTAGACTTGTTCTCTTAATGTTGCATAAAATTACTATAATTGTCTATAAACTGCTAAATCTTTATCTTGGAAAAATACCAACTGTGATATTTTAGATGAAACAGGGAATTATAAAGGGAAGAATTATTAGCTTCAAAAAAAGCTTTTTAAGGGAATAATTTTTTCTGAAATTCTGTTAAAATTATTTTGTTTTTAAAAAAAATGTTCCATCATTATTCTATGTTTTTGTACGTTTTTCCATAGGGATCTTTTAGCATTTGTAATGATTCCTGTGATTCAGCGTGAGATCAATATTTTCAAAGACACTATTTGGAATTCACACAGAATAAGAAAACAAAATAACACCTTTTTGCCCAATGGAGTTCCGAATCATATTTATGAGTTCCCACAAAATTATGGATTACAAGAATGTGGTTAGTAGTTGTGTTCAAACTTCTTTAAGAAAGTTTCTTCCCTAGGCGAGCAGGCCTTGTCAAACAATGTTTTTGTATTTTTCATAAGCTATGGTTCTTCTGGTGCTTTAATGCCGTATAATTGGTATATTTGAATGAGAGATGAAAACTTTATGCTTACAATCATGATGATATAGTGGATACATTGAATGAGCTTTAGATAATGTTGCTGTAGATGTTGTTCTTTTTAAAATGATTGAGGGCATCATCTAGATTTACAAAGTATAAACGAAGCTGCTGCATGTGCTGCAGTGTATCCAGCAACTATTGATTTTATTTCAAGTGATTTGCGCAAGTGTTGTCAAGATATCATTCCAGATCCAGATGACATACCTTCTGAACACATAAAGGCAGCATATATGTTGCTTAAAGATAAAGTGAATCTGCACAGCTCCAGTCTGTGATTACAGTTTTAGAGAACATTGTACATTTTGTCTGTTATCAAAATCTTGAATTTTATATGGAGTGGACAGGGTCTTCACTTATGTACTCTTCAGTCCCCCAACCCCCTTGCTTTGGCTGAACTGGTAGAAGTTCACCAATATTTTCTCAATAAAGTAAGAATTATTTGAAACAATAAATCAAATCTTTCTGTGCATCTTTTTAGATGTAGATTGACTTTGCAAACATTTCAAAAAATTTAACAAGTAGAATTATTAACAGAATTAAGCTGTGAAATAATAATCCAGCTGAGAACTACACTTGAAAGACCTTATTTAGATGTGGGCTTAGCTATCCAAGCTTTAAATAATACATGAAAGGATGTTACTCATTTTCCCTGGATGTTTCAAGGGTATACGATTTGTCTGTATGATTTCAATTACTGTTTTTAGAAATAAATTAGAAACATGTCTAATAAAAGAAAAAATCCAGATTGGACCAAGATTGAAGCTAATGCTGCTAAAAAACGCACTGGGAAATATCAGATACAACCAAAAAATGCAAATGCTGGAAAAATTATTTCCATATTAGCCAAACAAGAACTTGTTGTTCAACGTTTAAGTGCACAGTTTTCTGGAAAAACGCCCAAATTTTCTCCTGTTGGACCGAGAGAATTTGTGCCTTATCTTGAAGAAGATTTAACATTAGAAGGCATTAAATCCGCATGTATCAAGCACTATTCCAAATTGGACGAAGATGTTGTGCATAGTGATTGTGATGTGCTAGCCATAGTTTATGGTCCTACATGTAAAACACTAGATCACATACCAAACCTTACACTGATTCACGTTAAATTTATCTATAAGAAGTTGAGTCAACTGAGCAATACTGAATTTCAAAGTCAAAGTTGTTCTAATGTACTTAAACCTACTTTTAAGAACTCATTGCCTGGTCTGTTATCGTTGCAGTTACGCCAAGGAAACAAAGCAAAACAGAAAGTATTATCAAGCTTGTCATTATCAGAGATGATGAAACTTGGTAAAGAAGTCAAGACAAGTTTAGAGACTGAATGTTTCTGTATAAAAGAGTTTCATCTGGACTCTATGATGTGGAATGAGGTTAGTCCAAGTATCCCATTTTATGTCAATACAGATATTTTTGGGTCTGGCACGTTTAGAGATGTTTATAAAGTTTCATCAACGCACCGACTTTTCACTGGTGAATGGGTGATGAAAAAATATAATGAAAATACCAAAACCGCGATAACTCAAGAATACAAACAAACTTTAGAGCAACACACAAAAAAAGTGGTTCAAATGACTGCTTTAGCTAATTATTTTGCTCAAAAGTTAGCTGTGATCTCAGATGCTCCACAATTTAACTATGTTGACACATACCTTGGTCAAATTGTTAAGACTGGTGAGTTCGTGACTATTGAACGAATGCTAAATGGTAAATTTTCAAAATACCTCAATAATGACGGAAGTTGTGATGAAAATCCTAGTGACATTGTACAAAAAGCTGAATGTTTAGCACATTTTTCTTTTGAAAAATCTGGGTCGGAAATATTGTTAACTGACATTCAAGGATGTGATCTCATGCTTACAGATCCCGAAATTGCCTCTTCCAATTTAGCAGAAAACAAGGAAGTTTTATTTTGCATTGGGAATTATTGCAGAAAGGCAATAAAAACATTCGGTTTAACTCATAGTTGTAATGAATATTGTAAAGTTGCTAAATTGCAGCCGTTGAACAAGTTGAAGTTTGAGGAGTACGATGATGCCATTGAATTTCCAGAGTTCTCTAAAAATTTGTCTGACTGTTGAGGTGGGCGCGGGCCATCTTTTTTATCTTAACGAAGCTTTAATCCTTCATTTGTATGGTAAAGAATAATTGAATACCGTAAATGACGAAATAACCGCCCAGGGCGCTTAAATTATTTTTCGACCCTTACCCCATTGTGCTTAATGGGCAAGGATGTTTAATTGGCAGGGATCGCTTACTTTGTCATTTACGGTAGTCTATTTTCAGACTGCCAAATAAAATCTTTGGTTGATAGCATTTTATGAAAAGACAAACTTCGTTCCTATGAAAGTGTTGTATACGCTCATAGTTTATCTTTCGTCAAATAATTATGTTCTCTTATTGTATTCTTGCAAGTACTATCTATAGCTACATTTATCAAGATTGAAAGCTAAAGAAAGGTTTCACTTTTTATTTCAACTAGTGTACAAACACAGCAAAAGGAAATCCCCCTTATGCTACAAGGGAACCCTTACATATTAAATAAAATTTGTTCGTTTTGTATCAGGGTTCATCTGGATTCTGTTGAGTTTATTTATTTCAGATCTTTAAGTTATTTTATAGGTTTGCTACTTATTTATTTGACTTTTAACAAAGTGACAAACATATATATTTTATCACATACAGTGGAACCTCTATTAACGGTCACCTCCTGATAAGCGGCCAGAAAAGAAAGTCCCTGCCGAATTTATTGTCAAACTCTTATAAAAAACCTCCATACATCTGTCACCTCCAATCAACGGTCAAACGGCCACTTTCTATTGTCCCAATGTCTAATTTTACCTCTATTAACGGTCAAAAAAAATCTTTATGCAAGCAAATGAAAGTAAAAATATCTTATTTATAATAATTATTTAAAATAAAGTCAAGTCAAGAAGCTTCATCTATTATAGATGATTTGAACTTCAAAACATTAAGTGATGCTGACTTAGTAAGTACTTTGAATCTTGTCACACAAGGACTTGAAGCACTTACGCTCAATAATCTTTCACAAAAAAAGTAACAGTTTATTTCAGTAAAAAGTTGTAACATGATTGTAGATTGTACTGATAAGATACGTGTATTTACTTGTGTTTATTTTGATCATGAATCATTCTTTATGCCCCTCCTATCTCTCCCGACTAACCTTTTGGATAAAAAGGTACATTCACATAAAATCTCCATACATCGGTCACCTCTAATGCAACGGCCACTAAGCTGGGTCCCCCAAAGTGGCCGCTATTAGAGGTTCTACTGTATTTATGTTTTACTGACAATTGTATTTTTTAATATTTCTTCTGAAAAGTTAACGATAACGGTTTTACGCTGTGTCTCGTGATTTACTTGCAGTTTAATACTCGCTTATAAATTTAGAAATCTTAACTTCGCGAAAGATTCAAAAGGAGAAAAGTCAAGAAAGAAGTTTATTTGATTTATTTGATTAAAGAAAAAAATCTTAAGCAAAGATTGTATACTTCTAATTTCTAACCCTTTTCGAAAAGTAGGGAAATTAAACAAAATTTCAAAAGGCGAAAATCGCGAAATACCCGCTAAATTTTGTACCTTTAAGGTACATATCTTTAAAATTTTGATCCTGAGAGTAAATATTGCGATCTGCAAGGTTTTTGGACATCGCACAAAACAGTATATTTTCCAGAAAAAAGAAATGACCAGGTGAAAATCCCACAAGGAACATTCTTCTGACTGGATAATTCCATGGAACATGAAACATTTCATAGAACAGAAATTCTTCTGTTTGAATAAGATTTTATGGAAGAACTTCTGCGGTAGAAACAGGCCCGTTTTCAAACAGAAAATAATACGGCAAACAAAAATTGTTGGCAGTTCTCGGCCACACGACTGGCCGAGAACTGCCATGCGATTGCATTTGACTTTCACTTTGTCTTTGACTTGACTTTGACTTGACTTTTCCTTTTTCTTTTTTTATGGAAATTGTTTTGACTTTGATCATTATTGGAAATTACATTGGTTTTCTTGTTTGTATTTTTTGCGTTTTTCGCATTGGCAGTTCTCGGCCACCATACTGCTATGTATCACTGTATCAATAAACGTCAAATTTCCTTATAAACGGCTTGTGCAACTTGTGTTCAACCAGAAGCAGATTCGAAGTCACAACCTCTGGTAAAACCAATCTTTTATCAGTGTAACAATACACTCAAAACATAGAGAGAGAAAACTTCAACTTTTTGTTAGCTTTTGTTTTAAAAAAGTTACGCGCTCTAACATGGGTGCTATCAAACGTAAGGGGGGAATGGTTTCTCTTCTTAAAAAGATCACACGAGAGGAGAGAAAAAAGGGCACGTGCTAAATGAATAAAGTGAATAAAAAAATAACGTTCGATCTGAAGCGCATAACAATTAAAAAAAGAAATTAAATTATTAAAAGAAATGCAAAAAAATATTTCGTTTCATGCATGATACTCTTTTTTTACCTATCGGTTTCAAACATTTTGATTGCTCGAAAAAAAAGTTTACCCGTCTCAGACAGTCAGGCAAGGATACATTAGGATACACTGGCAAACATGCTGCCACATTCTGCCACTGCTGCTGTTTGTCCAAAATGTTTAATCAGTTAGTTTCCTTGTATTTAGTTGATGCATTGTTTTCAAAGCCAACGTAGTCAACGTAGTCCTTGGAATATAAAACTAACAATAATAATAATAACAAAACGTTGGTCCTATTAGTTCATCAGCCAAAAAAGTCACGTTCGATTGGGGTTGCAATGTATTTGCTTCGAACTCACGTTGCACACAAAAAAAGAAATAATTTCGCTCACAACTCAATCTACCATTTTGCGTGACTTACAAACAAACAAACAGACAGACAGACAGAGAATCGGCTATTAATATATAGATAAGCTGAAAGTCAGCTGGCTGAGATAATTTTTTATTTTGGATCTTTTTGTTCCAATTCAACTTCTTCTTTTGTTTGCATCATTTCATTTTAAATGTTTTAGTTATTATTTTGAGCGTAAGTTTCGTAAATTTCTGTTTGTGGAAACCTCGGTTAAGCTTCCATTTCTCTGATAGTGGGAGTGGAAACTAAGATGTTTTTTAACTTCACTGAATAACACGTTCAATCTACTCAAAGTTCAAGGTAATCTAATCTAATGCTATATACTAATCATTTGGCATATTCAATCTAATCTATTTGATGTAAACTTATCTAATTTCTAGGTCATCTAATCTAATGCTACACTC
The DNA here is from genome assembly GCA_027922465.2 of Turritopsis dohrnii. Classification (NCBI taxonomy): domain Eukaryota; kingdom Metazoa; phylum Cnidaria; class Hydrozoa; order Anthoathecata; family Oceaniidae; genus Turritopsis; species Turritopsis dohrnii. Next base: position 431,232 of record BQMF02000341.1, read on the forward strand.
ATTCAATTCAATGTAATTCATTTCAATTTAACTCATTTCAATGTAATTCATTTCAATGTAAACTGCTTTAATTTCAGTATTATTCAATTCAATGTATACCAATTTAATTTCCAGGTAATGTCATGCGATGCCTCCTCATTAACCTTGCGCAAAGTTTCAATTCAAAACATTTAATATCAATTGCACAAATATTTTTGCAAGGTAAAAAGTTTCATAATACCTGTTGGTAGACTACATTTCTAGTGTAACATCTCTCTCTAATAGCCTTTGGGCAAAGTTCAACAAACCTTTACTTTCACCGCTTCAAAGCGGCGTGTCCGTGAAAATGCAACATACAGCTGACCGTGACTGAAGCAAGGCCTTTGCATGTAAATACCAACCCATTCAAAAGTCTGACCTTGACTTTTGTTTATGATAATTGCGAAGGACAAACGGAGTGGAAATTGTGTACGCTTCAGTTGATATCGTTGGGACTAAATGTTATTCTAGGAATGAGCACCGGATTTCCAGCGGAGATACCCGTTAGCACTTCACAATCAAGGATATTCTCTCGGAGATTACGGATGACTAATTGGGTGCCGTTGCATAAACTGTCCTTCAACGATAAATTTCTCAGCAGCATCACTATACTGTTGACTTTCAAGTTCAACCGGTGTGGAGGCATTCCAGAAGGAGTAAGCAAATTGATGAACTCCATCGGATACTGGGCAATCTCTTCTTGCTCATCAGAATCGACGCTAAAGTACGTGGCTGTTTCACCAGGCATTCCCTGAAGAATCCGTTCATTAATTGCTAAAGCCTCATCATTGGTCGGTGTCAGAATTACAAGACTCGACATATCCTCTCCTCCAGCATCACTAAAAATAGAATGGACGATATCATTATTTTCATGCACAACACATTCGTGCAAAATTTTGATGGAGTCTTAAAATGGCTCATCCACTTTTTTCGGTATCGTTCCACTTCCTAATTCAAGTAGGAATTCTGCAAATCCCCTTTCCCGAGGTGCAGCTCTCATGTTGACATTTAGATGAAAAATTTGCACTATTGGCCACAAGACAGAGCTTTTGATGCATACTTCCACTATCTGAGCTGGTTTGCCTCTTCACTATTGGAAAAGTCTGTCTAAAATCACCACCTAAAAGAACAACCTTTCCAGCAAAAGGCACATCACAATTACAGATATCTCTAATATCAATAGCCTGAAGTGCATGCTTAGGAATCATATATACCTCATCAAATATCAAAATATGCTGACTACGTAAGAAATCGGCATGCCTACTGTTATTATGTGTTTTTATCCCTAAAAATTTATGTAATGGGATAAAATTCCAAATTCAGGTAGACAATGAAACATGTAAACATATCGTTTCAGGCATACGACAATAAAATGCTAGGTAAAGCTGAAATATTTTTTCTCAGATGGAAAAAGTATTCTATTTCATTTCATTATTTCCATCAGATTAATTTTTGATCTCGGTTAGAAAAAAAATTTAAGGTTCTGGTAACATTATTCATTAAAAACTTGTAATCCTGTTAAATTACCTTCATGTTCCAGTTTTTGTAGTAGTTCTGCTGAAAAATTTGAAGTTACTCTTTTTCATATTTCAAACCAAGTTATTATTATTGCTTCAACTGACATAACTGTTGCTATGATAATTGCTACTTCAAGTACTTCATTCTCTAAACCTGATGATATTGCCTTCTTGCTTGTTACTGCTTCAACAAATAAAAAAACACAAGTTTTACCTATTTTGTTTTGAAGATTCAGACCTGATAGAAAAAAATCCTAGATTCGCCCCTGGAATCTGCCATTTTAAAATTAAATAACAATTGCGTCATACAGTAAGCAAGAATGGCACCGAAACAAAGGCTGGATTACTTTAAACATAAGTTAACCAGAAAATGAAAAAAGATTGAGCTGGACATAAGTTCTCATTGATATAGAGATTGAAACGGTTAAGGCCCATTGACGAAAAGTTTTTGTTTTTGAGTTCTTTACGTTTTTTTAGGAGCTTCATACAGTTTTTCCGATTAACAAAACGAACAATAGTTTGTTTAGGACATTCAAGTTCGTAAATTGTCCTGTTGACCTTGGATTTTCTTTTCGTGTTCATAGATCTTTACAAAAATTTTACCTGTGTCGGTCTGAAATAGCTGTTAGTTTGCTTCAATTCGGGCGATGGATTCACACTATACTTTTAGGATGCCATGCAGTTTTTCCGATTAACTGGCGTTATCTGGGAATGATGGATCAGGTTGAGATAGTGAGTTTCCATAATAATGAATCAAAGAATTTGATGAAGACATGTTGATCACTTTCTTTTGCCTTGTTTTCATTGGCATTTATATAGTGGAAGCAGTGATGAATGCAGAATTGTACCAGAGTTAGATTAGCTGCTAGTATAAAACTGGGATTTAAAACATGAAGGCGTGGCTTTTGGCACGAAAGATCAGCTGTGGAGAGACGTCTGACCTGGACAGTGATCACAGACGAAAAAAATGTTTATAAGAAAATGTGACATGGGCGGCTAGTCAATTATTAATCTGGATGTAGAAAGTATGCTATGTAGCAAAATAAAGCATGTTTCGTTGATTCTCGTGTTTGGAGTTTACAAGTAGTGTTTTGGGCAATTTTGTTTGTTGATTTTTAAATCCGTTCATGTTTATACTTTTCCTGCTATTTGATCACTCATAGATGGACTGAAGACAAGTTAGTTAATATAATTGACTTATTGGAAAATATTTGGGAACACTGACATATTGGAACTATATGTTAGAGTAAATAAAAATGCACACCACTTGATTTTTTGAAAAGTTCCATATTTTGCCAGTAAACAATCTTGAAATGAATGGAACATCTTTAGTAACAGGAGCACCGACATTATAGCAGTATATGAAAGTTACAGCAGAAGGAAATAATGCAAGCTGCTCATTAAAAGTAAGCAAAATTGGTGTTTATTAGTACTCTGGCTGGTAGAGGATATGAATGTACTGCTTTCGTTTGCTTCTGTTTGCTGGAAAGCCTTAGCCTTGGGTCACTATAGAAATATCGCAACTGGGCTGAATGAAAAGGAAAAAAAATCAGAAAGAAACCTTTCATATGATAAGGTTTTCACTTAAGTATGAACCAGTACTCACTGCGTGGGAGGTCTAATACATAGGTGATAATATGACTGACTATTTTCTTAATGTTCTTTATTTCTCTAAGTAATGCTGTTAAAAAAGATGCTTAACACTTTTGCTTGCCACAAAAGATAATAATGATACAACAACAGTTTTAACATGCCTGTTTTATCTTTCAATGAGAGAAAGCATGAGTAACAACGGTACATTTTAATATACCTGCTTTCAATGTGATCAAGCTTTTTTGCTTCCATATGGTCTGGGATGGCTATGTTAATATACTAACAACATTGGAATCTTCACTCAAGTTTTACTTACACCCATTTATATGCCTGTTATTGTTAAAGGCTAATAAATGCAATGGTGGCGGAAACAAAGACCCTGGGTTTGAGCTTATTTATTTAATCTTTCGAGTTGTATTTATATTATATATATATGAACAGTTAAAGGGGAAGTAAACAAAAAAATCAAAAATTAGAATTTTTTCCCATTTGATTCTTCTCATTTTACTGATCACAAAAATATATACTTTTATACACTTCTGATTTCTTGTTCAGAAGTTATACGCTTCTAAAGTTTAGTTTTTTTCAGCTGAAAAAACTGACCAGGTGGATTTTTTATTTGATTAAAAAACGATTCTTTGTGTGACGTAATAAGAGTTCAAAACATCTGTGAGTTGCAATATAATAGTGAACTTTAGTATGAGTTTCTTTTTTCAAAATCATTCATTTTAATCCATATAAAAGTTTGTGTGACTCTCGATTAATTTTTTATTCAAAAATGGTGAACTGTTCTGCATTTGGTTGCACAAACCGATCTGCCAACTTCAAAAACGGAGAAGTCGTCTTTCATAAACTGCCAAAAGATAAAGTTTTACGTGATAAATGGATTCATAGTTTAAGACGTGACGGGAAACATCGAAAAGATATTTCCATATTCATCTGCTCTCAATATTTCGAAGAAGATTGTTATGTACGTGACTTAAAGGTATTTATTTTCCTTGCGAACATGGGCCTCTTGACAAAGAAAGAAAGTGGTTGAAGAAAGGATCAGCAAGCTACCTTGCTCTGAAGGAAATTATCGAAAATAAAAGGACTGTTGCTGATCTCGCCTACTTACCTAAGTTTTGTCACACTGGTAGTCTTAATCAACAAGTATTCCCCTAAACGACTGCATTTCTTTCTTCATGGTATGATAGCCCGTACACAGTTAGCTGTTCTTGATTTCAATTGTGGGGCTAACTTGGAACAGGCAACAACTAAAGATGGGACGCCTAGGTACAAGCAATCCTTTTCTAGAGTGACGCAGAATTGGGTCGCTAAAGTCATTAAAGAAAAGAAGAATTACAAATATCTTGAATCCCCTATTGAAGATGACGTTGGAGATACTGTCATCCCAGAATTACCTGATTACATCGCGCCAATAGAAAAGCCGGATAAAGATGACACTATAAAATCAATGAAAACAAGATTTTCCGTGAAATGAACTTCTTTAATTTTAAAGCTCATATAAAAATAGAAAAAAACTAAACATATTTAAAACAGACATAAAGTCCATTTTGGGAAGTTTTTATACACCTGATAAGCATATTTTTACAGCTTGGTCCATTCGATTTTAGTATATATCAGGAATTGAATGTAAGTTCCAAAAAAAATTTTAACAAAATCGTTACCTTGAAAAAACACATCTGGAATTTCGTTCATTTCCTTACAACAAATACTTTCAACCTCTGTTTCCATCAAACCACATTTTCCACACAAACACCAGGATGTATTCCCAATTCTTTTTTCTTCAGTGTTTGGAACATCAGTAGAAACATGAGTCTTTTCAGCAGTTTCATCTCGTTTCATTTTGTTGGTTGACATCGTTTTCTTTTTCTTCGTCGGAAATGATTGGCTCAAATGAGTAAGGCTCTAACTTTGAAAAAGCTTCATTGCATAACGAAAAATGTTCCTTTACAGAAAAATCACTGTCACTCTCGCTGGAAGTAGAATAGTTTTCTTCATTATCAACCATAATTTTTTTTTCTTAATAAATGTTCTGCTCTTGTGCACCGGTGTTTTGAACTTTCGTGATATCATAACTTGGCTCGAACCCAGACTCTTTAAAAAATTCCCGGTTTTTCAAAAAGATGAAAAAAGTAAATCAAAAAGTGCTTTGTGTATGTTAAAAGGGTATAAAAGTATATATTTTTGTAATCACTATCTTATGAAGAATACAATTATAGCAAAATCAGATATTTGAAAATTTCATGTTAACTTCCCCTTCCCATTTATTATATACAAATTTTCGATATTTACATATCTTTATCAAGTTAAAAATGATACAAATGTTGAACGTTTATATAGAGAATATATATATAGAAGGCTAGGTTTGAATAAAGATCGTGATCAATTAAGTTAAGAATGTGCGGGTAGTTAAAATGATTTAAAAGACTCAAGAGTGTGACGGCGCAAAAGATTGTATAAAACAATGGTACTCAAGAACGAATTGCACGTAATTACTAAAAAAGACTTGAAAACACAGAACGAGAAAAACAAAGAACGAAAAAAAACAAACAAACAAAAAAACAAGTTTAAGCAACAGAACGATGTTATACAGAATGGTCACTCCGACCTACCCCCATTCTTCGTAAGAGGAGAAAGGAAATGAACCTTACACAAGCACACTTGAAAACAAATAAATACACATCGAATTACTAAATATAAGATGGTCTACCAGGTAAACTCTCTGGACCAGACCAATGTCAAAATAGGTTCCCTATAATGCATCGGAGCAATCACGTTCCGTAATATATACAATACCTAAATGAGCTTCAACACTAGAGAAAGTGGAGGCCAAAGTATGAATTTGTTAAACTAAAGCTATTTTAACTAAAATATTTTAAACATGTAACAAATAACACCATATATACCCGTGAAAAAAATAAATAAATAAATAAAATTAACCATAGTCGAATGTTACTTCACGCTCATTTAGTCTGTTAGGCAGTAAAGTACTCAATTTATATTGCCAAAAAGACTCTTTCCGCCGTACAGAATCAAGTGTGCTGGCCTGGTCTATCAAAATAAACTCCCAGTCTCCCATACCGTTATGACCCTCCGTTTTAAGATGAGCATGAAGTACCTCCCGTGGAACAGTTTTTCCTTTCTCATGTTTTCTACTACACGATTTATAGTTGTTGAAACGCAATCTGAATTTAGTAGTGGCGCTACCCACATACTGTTTCTTACATACTTTACATTGTAGTAAATACACAACATTCTTAGAATTACAGTTTAAATTGTTTGCTTTTATATCGCAACCTTAATTTTAAAAAGGCCTAAGTCCAGAACAGTTCAGTTTTAAAAAGGCCTAAGTCCATAAAAGCTTAATTTTAAAAAGGCCTAAGTCCATTTTTCACATTTTGAGAAAAAGCCAATAGACTTTCTTACCTTATATTTTTATGAATTTGTTTTCTATGCTGCTGGTGTAAGGTTTTGATGCATGCTATGTCCAGTAAAAGATTTGTAAAGCTTATTTAGAATTGCTATCACCATCTGATATTGAGTAGGATACAAAAGTAATGGCTTAATGGACTTGGCCTTTTTAAAACTTAATGTTTATTCCAAAAGATGGACTTAGGCCCCAACAAAATGGGCCTAAGTCCATACTTTTTCTTTTGTCTATACTAAACACTAAAAAGAAAATGATCAAGTTAGATTACCACTATATTATTATGACTGTTATGAGCCCATTTACCATTAGTCATCACAATAGGCATGCCTAGAGTCTTTGTAACATAGCCTATGAGATGAACGTTACAATGTACAGGAATCTTGTTATTACTCAGTTTTATGCTAGATATTGTTCCAAGCATAACAAAGTTTTATCCAACAAACCTAACAATTTTCTTAGTAAAAGTTTATTTTAGAAGGTTTTTAATAGAAGATATTTCCAATCATGAAAAGCACGAGAAACTTAACAAGATATACAGACGTTTGGTAATTAGCTAAGTGAGCAAGTACAGTGCAAGCTTAGGGGCTACTCTAGGACAGTGTTGCAGTTTCTTGCCTTTTATTCTAAAGCATAATGTATTATCCTTACCCTAGGAACAGTTTCAACTTAATTTTTAGAATTCAATAAACAAGAAGTATAAACAAGGAATTCTAACCAAAGATAATCTTTTGAATTTTTTAGAGATATCTTGCATAAAAAGTTGAACTATAACAGCAATGTCTTTTACAGAAAGGTAATAAAATAATGCTTAAAACATCCTACAATAACAGCAATCAAAACTTGAATAAACTCAGATATAACAATATTCAACAAATTGACAAACTGAAATACAGAAAAGTGAAAACATGCAACAAACTTGTATACTGAATGAAATATTAAAAATATTTGAGCTATAATAAGAACTAAATAGGCTTTATTTTAATCAAAACTTAGGCAAAGGACTTTCTGAACTTAAATAGTGATACTGAAATTTCAAGATTTTCGAAAAGCATATCCTACCATTCATTTGAACATACAAGAAACAACCATATTATATTATAGCTATGGTAAAGAAAGGGAAATTTACCATAAGTGATTACATCTAAAACAGGTAACAAACTTTGAATAAAATAATAAAAATACTTGAATTTAAATAAATCTAAATTTAGCAGTTTATCACAGTACTAGTATGTCTGTTCACAAATCATGAAAAGGTAAGAAAGTTCACAAGAAATAAAAAAATGAAAAAAGATGAAAATATATTTCTGAAACCTCTGAGAAAAATTTGAATAGTAATAATAGCCAAAGCTTTTAGAAAAAGGATACACAATACAACAGTGTCTACGATTATTCTTCATCATCTGAGCTATCATCATTGACGTCATTGCTCACACTCAATTTTTCGTAAAATCTATGAAATTCTGGAAGGATGGCGTTGTTCTTGCACAAATCCAAGAGATCCTTAAAATATAGATACAGACTCTTATCAAAATAGATTTGAAACCCTGTATCAGTGACCTGGTGAGAATTAATCAGCAACTGGGGAAAATGAAGCCACTAAATACTGATGGGATAAAAAATCTCTTGAGCTGTGTGGGTGGTGATTTCTATTGTTTACAGCTCAATTATACACATCAAATTAAAATAGATTGTTAAACTTTTTATGGATTACCTTTTTCAAAGCATGAGTGACTGGCAATTTGTCTGCATAAAGTCTTGGTGCCTTAAGTGAATTAGCCTCAGAACAACGTAGTTTCCTTTGAAGTCGGCCAATGACTACTGAAGTAAAATCATCATCAAGATTGTACTTGAAATCCATATAGAGCACCCCATCAGTTTAGGGCATAAATTGCGCCTGTTTGATCTTAGACCAAAAGACTTAAACATTTTTCCCATTTTTATCTTGAGTTTTTTTACTAATTAGTGGGTAGAACACGACACCCAGTTCTGTTTTGAAATTGAAAAACTCATCTTGGCACATGGAGAAGACGTTGTAAGGCTTCTTACGGCAGCCGGTCTCGATCAAGGTGATCCATTGGTGGGGGTGATGAATATTTACTCCACTTTTTGCTTTCTCAATGACTGAGTGAGCCGTGTCATTGAGGTTTTGTGTGTGCCCCTTCTCAAGAAATACAAGATTAATCTTGATTTTTCGCTCAGTGGCAGCAATCGATAGCATTTGATTGATGAAGCGCTTTTCGTTTTGCCCTCCACAATTATCAGTGAACAAAAAGACTTCTTTGCAAGCATCTGGCAATCCATTTAAGAATTTACTCAAGCAGCTGGCAATCTCATTCTCATTCGAGCCTCTTTTTGCAATAGTCTGATCCTAAACGTAGCAATAAACTTCCCTGTTATCCAGATTGGTGATGGTTAAATCGTATACTGCCAGCTTGCGTTTGTAAAAAAAATCTGAATGCTCCCCATATGGAACTGAGAGAACTTTTTGCAAATCGAATGCTGCAACTACCAATGATTTTTGTTTAGACGCCATGTCTTTCATTTTACTTTTCAGATTTCTTGCCATGGTTTTTGTTTTTTTGGTGCGCTAGGTATTTTTTTTCTAATTTCGATTTATCGATTGCGTTTATGTACTCAATGCAGACGTCACATTGGTCCTTCTTTGGTTGATGGAATCCAAGGTTGAATGAATCGCTAAAAAACTTTCTGTAAAAATGCTCTTCTACTTTGACATCACTGTGCTCTTTAATGAAAAGTTCATACATCTTACGGACGTTTAAATTGCTGGCAAGATATTGTCGTTTTGATGACTCACGACTGTAGTGGCTAGTATCACAGGAAAGCTTTTGATGTGAGATTTTGTCTTGTTCATAGTTTCCTCATCATATTTGACATGACTTTGATTTTTCCCACGCATGTCTTCTGTTATAATGTTTCCTTGGGTGCTTTTTTCAATGGCAGTGCGCACAACTTTTCTGCTGATGTTGTAAGTATTCAGAAACATGGTCTGACAAACCTGAGTATCTTCAAGGAAATACAAAATTGTTTTTGTTCTTTGTTTACTCTTGTCTTCACTTCGACTCCTGTTTCTCTGAGGTTCGATGTATTTGACAGAATTAGAGATAAACTGCCTCTGTTTTTCTGCATTTCTAAGTCCCCAATAACTAGTAAACAGTTTTTCTCTTTCAATGTCCTGGATTCGACTACTGCATTCCTGTCGAAAGTTGCTGCATGGCTCTTGCATGGTTCTTTCGGAAGACCTCTTTCTAGCCTTGTAACTCTTGTAAGGGCTGTAGCTTTGACCACAATCTCTCGCTTGCTTTTTGCGTTTTTGCTCTCAATCGTCTTCATTTCGTTTTCGTTTTCTCCCTCTTTCTGACTCCTTCACTTCGGTAAATTCTGTTTGCGGGTTACTAGCTGGTGTAAGAGGAATAGATACTGGTGTTTTTGGTTGGTTTTGCTTGTGCCAGGTTCCACTGAATGTAAGCACCTCGGCAGTGTTTATCTGCGTCAAATTCATCCCATAACTCACCTCTTTGAATGAACACTGATGAGATAATGAATTTTTGATACCCAGGTTTAACTGGCATATTGTGTACTTTCTTCGTGTTTTGCACAGGAGTGGCTATGAATAGCGTCTTACCATCGATTGTGAGCTTGTATGTTGCGTCTGAAAATTAAATAGCCAAACATTTTGCAAGTTATTTCCAAAAGACCTAACAACCATTTTCAAACTAATACAAAATTCATAAATACAAATAAGTTCTCAATAAAAACCAACATAGTTCAATCTCGATCAATCAAGCAGGAACTCTGGTACGTTTAGACTTTTTCTAAGAAACTAGCCGCATCACAAGTTAAAATTATCCACGTTTTCTTAGATTTTCTCAAATAACCAAACACTGAAATTTTGTTGAACCAAATCCAAACACCATTCCCTGACCAAAAAACAAGATAATCTTAAAATCATACTAACCAGTGATTTGTGGATTTTTGGCACAAGTAATACTTGGATTTTTGAAACCAGTAGGTGCTACTGAATCATCTGCAGAATCTGCTATTAGGAAATAGTTTTATTCATTATTTATAACTGATCTATCCCCTTACATAAGAAACTTAAAGCTGTGCCAGTTGATTAGAATACCTGGAGGTAATTCAAATTTAAAAAAAATCATTCTCACCTGCGATACTTGGATTTTTGGAAGCAACAGGTGCTGTGGAATCAACTGCGGAATCTGAAATTAGGAAAATGTTTTATTCGTTATTTGTTATTGATCTATCCCCTTACATAAGAAGCAAAGAGCTGTGCCAGTTGATAAGAATACCTCGAGGTAATTCAAATTTAAAAAATCATTCTCACCTGTGATACTTGGATTTTTGGAAGCAACAGGTGCTGTGGAATCAACTGTGTAATCTGAAATTAGGAAAATGTTTCATTCATTATTGAAAAATTAAAAATTGTGCCAATAAGTAAAGGTTATGTAGTAATGTCTTGAGATTTCCAACTCTTAAGATCATTCTTAAAGAAAGCCTGGAAATTCTACTCATGATTGAGTTAAAGATTTATATTGTCATCCTGTATCATTGAGATTGCAGGATTTTGGATGTCAGATAGGTCAAAGCAAGCAAGAAGAGTTTAAGTCTTACTTGCTGTACTATTGAAAACTTTGTCTAACGTTTCCTTGTCAATGTCAAAAGAAGAATCTAAAAAAGAGCATAAAAAACAAGTAGCATTAGTGTGTTGCTCTTGAAAAGATCTTTATATCACTTAAAAGGTTTTATAAAGAATATAGAGTAGTTGAACGTCCTCTACAGAAAATAATTGAAAAAATAACGATCTCTGTCCAGCTTACCAGATACAGAATCTTGCACTTGAGGTGGTTCTGTAATGAATAGTAATAAAGAGAAATGTTCAGAGTTCGAGATCAGTTATACAAAGAAAAAAAGGGTCGTTGAATTGGGATTAAGCTTCTCCCAGTTTTAAACTCACCTGAGTTGTTGCTAATGCCATTTCTGGTAACATTTGATGGATTTAGCTTTGTTGCTATAAGGATAGGAAAGAATAGAATAGAATTAGGAAAAGCTACAAACTTAGACAAAGTATGTTTTTAGGTTCATAATTTTTACTTGAAGAGGCCAAACACTCAATGTTATAGGTTACCTTGGTCTAATAATGATGAATTTGAAGTCAAATTTCCCAGGAAAACGTCATTGAACACAAGTGAATCGCTATCTAAAAGTGAATTCCATTGAATTAGAGACAAGAGAGTAATAAGAATAGTTTTACCTTGTAACTTCAGTTAGTTATAAATTGGTCTAAATTTTTTCTTGACCACTCTTTGACTCTCATTTTTTCGTAAATTGTAATTTGACGTTCTATTTTCTCTACAAAATATGTCTTGGCTTTACCAGAAATACATTAACAGACTAACCGTTCAAACTGTTTTCAACATCATCAAATTTATCTTCATCCTCATCTAGACAAAAAAGATGAAAATATCGTTATTGCCCTTGTTTAAATCATCTTATAGGATTGGTGTAAAATATTGTACTGATGGAAAAGGTTTTAAACCTTCTCTTGCATTTTTCAAAGCAAGCCAAGAGAGGACAAAGATTGATATTAATATTTTTATCGCCTGTTTTGGAGGTGAATATGAGGAAACATTGATTATAACTAGAATACATATTAAGAATGACTTACCAGAGAAAATAAAATGTCTGTTTTCATCAGTTATTTGTATAAGTTTGTCATATGTAACAGTAGCTGTTGAGTCATCGATTTTGAACTTCACCCTTACTGACGATCGATGCACTGAAAGAACCATTCCTTCTAAAAGAGTACCTTCTTTGAATTTGAAAAAACTGCTGTATTTTTCATTGCTACTCCCTCCACTGTCAAAAAAAATCAGCTCTCACAAATACAGCTTGCCCAACACTATACTTTTCTGCCTGTTCACTCCAACTTCTGGTTCCCATTATAACTTTTTTTAACTAACATGGAAGAAACTTGCACTAAATTAATTCATGGTATCGAAGAAAAAACTACTTTTAAACTCGAAAAATACGCATCAGAAAATAATTGGCTATTGGCACTGATCCATTATGTACTAGCACACACTACTGAGATAAAAATGATCTGAGATTTTTCTAAAATAACTTTCCAGCTTTTAGGCAAAGGAGTAAAGGAGTATCTGGAAAAACAACGAAAAAATTTCCTTCTTATTTTAATTATCTGGGAAAACATTTGGGGTGTTCTTAAAAGGTGACCACAAATGGCGTCAACATTATAATGTCACTACAACGCTAAGACAGGGGTATTTCAGTGAAATTCCACATTACAAACAAGGTTAGATTTGGTACCCCAAACCTTTTGTAGGATGTAGAAAAAAATTAGGTTTTTACAAACTGAACATAATATTTCAAAAAAAGATGCTTGTTTGAACACAGTGAGTGAGAATCAGGACATGAAAATAAATTTCATAGTCGTCCTATTGAAATTTTATCCCATCATAAAAAGGTTGAAAGGTTGCTGAATTTATAGTTAAAGTTAATTTATAGTTAAAGTTATCCTAAAAGACCTGTAAGAGAAAAAATCATACATATTAACCTAATGATGATAGTAAATAAAACCAAATTAAACACTACCAAAAGATATACAAACCTACTTTGATTATCACAACTGTTTTGATACTGCTAAATGGACTTAGGCCCTTTCTGAATGGACTTAGGCCCTTCCTCTACATCATCAAAATGGACTTAGGCCCTTCCAGTGGACTTAGGCCTTTTTAAAAATATAATTATTTTCTAGGATGGACTTAGGCCCTTAATCTAAAAAAGCTTAGTGGACTTAGGCCTTTTTAAAATCAAACACTGTTTTTGACAAACCTTTGCCAACCATTTTGAAGGCATTTTAAACTTTAAATCTTTACATTTTACACATCAAAAGAAAGCTAATGATCCATAGATTCAGGAAATACAAAAACTCAATTTTCACAAAAATGGACTTAGGCCCTTTTAAAACTCAGGGGTATCTGGACTTAGGCCTTTTTAAAATTGAGTGGTAAGTGGACTTAGGCCTTTTTAAAATTAAGGTTGCGATATGGTAATGATTCTATGAGAAACAGTCCGAAAACTTATCAGTTATTCAATGGGAAACTGTCTCTTCCGAAGTGAGCAATTCAATCAACGATCTACCTCTTGCCCTCAACCGTATTGTAGCAAGTTTCGACACAATGGATTTGATTACACCAAACAGATTGAAGTTAGGACGAAATAATGATCGTAGTCCTACTGGTCCATTACAAGTTACGAAAAACTACTCGAAAATCCTCAACACCAACATTGAAATATACAACACTTGGTTTGAAAACTGGTTGATCAATCACGTCCCTAAGATAATGCATCAACCCAAATGGTTTGTTCAAGACAGAGACGTCATGGTTGGTGACATCATTCTCTTCATCAAGAACGATTCAGTTTTGTCGTCGACTTATCAATATGGTATTATCAAAGAAACGTATTATGGTAAAGATGGTCAGATCCGACAAGCGAAAGTACATTACAAGAACGCAAATGAACAATCGTTTCGTGAGACTATTCGAGCTGTTCGTGAAATAATCGTTATTCACCAAGCTGATGAACAGGACTTAGTGGACGAACTGAATGAAATGTATAACAAAACAAAATAACTTTTCGAATCTTGCCTGGGGCAGTGTAACGCGACATGAATTCGAAAATTATTAGTTAGGGAATTTTACACGTGCGTCATTGTATATTTTTGTAATTTCATTATATTCTTGTTATTATCAGTAACCTCTTGGGATCTCTTCTCATGTATAAGTTTTTTTTTCTTCACTTCGTGTGTTACATTCTTTTCAAGACTGTTCGACAAGAGAGTCAAGCTGTAATTTTTTTTTTTATGACACATCACATTTCAAATTGGGATATTCATTTGGGCTCACCTGGTATGTTATTCGCATCTTCTTGTTATATTTTTTCGTTTGTACTTCGTAGTTTATTTTAGTCAATTTTTTCTCAAAATTTGTTATTAATTTCAATTTTCAGTTTGAACATACACATCGTTACAAACGACTCACTTAATATCCCGCCACAAGATCTCCATATATTTCCTATTTCTCTACATAGGGTTGGTACAGAAGTTTGGGTGAAGTCGAACATTTCTGGACCCTCGTCGCGAAGTTCAAGCTGGCTTGCTCCATCCAGAAATATTACTTCATTCCTTCTCTGGTTATATTGCCACCACACACCTTAACCACAGACATAGTCACAAGAAAAAAACTAGTCTGGAATCAGAGCCGTTTTCGGGCCGTTTCTTATGAATAAGTCGGGTGCAAATAATCTTTAAATCAGGCTGGAAGCTTTAGATTTTTTGAATTATTTTTCACTTCCTCTGGTCTTCCAGGGGCAGGTTTCACCATATTTGGCTGTTAAATAAACTCAAGGTATCCCTATATTTCGTCTTCCTCGAGGAGACGAAGAGTATACCGAGAATTAGCGATCGAAATGGGTGGATGTTGTGACACGGAGATACACAGGATGGTCCGTTGATAACCCTCAAGCAAATTAAGAAAATGAATATACACAATATGTTATATGAATGTTATTTCGAAGAACAACAATTAAGAAGGGGAGTAGGTTCTATCATATGAAATTTTCTTTACTATTTTTATGCATATAGCCAGCTACAGCTAGAAGTATATGTATACAATATATTGTGTTTATAAAGTCTCTTGTTACAAAATATGCTATTTCAACAATGTAAGTAATAAATGAAATTAAAATAAATAAAATTGTTAAAATTCTTCTTGAAAGCTTCTACATTAGTTAAGTGAGCCAAAATATGATTTACAATTTAAAAGCCCACAACTACAGAACACTTCTTACTGATCCCTTGAAACAAATCTTAAGTCTTTTTCATTGCACATGTATAAATTTTTGAATAAAACTTATCAGCATCTCCATGATGATCTTTGAAAGTATAAAGCCAAACAACATCACATTTTATTAACTGTAGGTCAGGATAACAACGCCCAACAAGAAAAGTCATAAGGCATATCACCAACAACTAAAATACATCCCTCATCTGACTGACCACTTACTGATTTCAGATCGTGATCAATAGCAGCAAAAATTGCATCAAGGAGCATCTCCAGAAAAGAAATCTTCCTGTCTTGCTGCTACTCCTGCTTGTTTTTTGCACCATAATTGTACGGGCCGTATCAATTTGAGGTTCATGCTGCAAATCGGTCGTTTAGGGCCGCATCTTCCAGACTATTTTTCTTGTGACTATGCCATAGATAAGGTAATCTGCAATTCTTTCCAAATGAGCTTGAAATTGTGTGTGTCCTACTTCATCAAGATTAAAGATGGTATTTTGATCATTTATATCATCTACTAAAACATAGTTATCATTTATTTTCACTATTTGAATGGAAGAATAATTTCATTAAGTTCGAATTTGGTGTACTTGCTAATAGATTTTGTGATTTTTGTTATCTTTGATTCAAGATTTTTGTAGCTGTTATTGTTACTTTCTGTTTGCATTTGTTTGAACTGCAATCGAATTATACTGTTGTCACGAATTGAAGTTTGACTACGTGAACATGTTGCTCTGCTTTTCTGATTCAGGCTGCTAAATAGTCTTTCCTCGTCCTCTGTATGCAATTGACTGGGAGCATAAAGTCGTGCCATCTGTGGAAGATGGGTAACAATTGAGTGGAAATAAATTCCGAAAAGCTTTTGATTTGACAACACCGTTTGGTTTGATAATGTGTTGATGCATAATAGTGCGTGTTTGAATGTCACGTTATGAATACGAAGTATAACTTGAGGACTTCTCTTTTGAATGTTTTGGTAGCAGTAGTGACTTATTTCTATCAAGGTTCTGAAGATTTCTTTTATATCTTCAGTGCAGTGGTGTTTCGATTGTTGTAGACAACTGCTAAGGAGTATCTGTAGTCAGCTCCTAAATAGATGAGGGATGTTTATTTTGACAGATTTTACAGGGTATTTGACAGATTCTTCTACATTTTTCCAAAAATAAATGAATAAAACCTCTTATTTTATCTTTTGTTTTAAAACAAGTGTCTTATGTGCTCTCAAATATTTTCTTTGATCTTCCATCTAGTACTGAAGGTAAAACTTGGTAGATGTTAGAAATGTGACCTAAAAGTAAAACAAAATCTCTATTAAACATTATTGTTTTAAGAGAGAATCGTTATAATATTGATCTAATACCTTTTAAGTCATGAAGTCCTTCAAACATAGAAACTTCATATTGGCAAAGATTTAGTTCACTCATTGTTTTTTCTTCATTGCCATAACAAAGAGCAGGAGTGCGTATTAAGCTCTTCATGTGTATTTTGAGTAAACTTTCAAAATCTTTTTTTTGTTTTAGTCTGTGTAGAGGTATGTCTCTATCCAATCCTCGTAGATTGACTTCCAAAGCAAGGTCCTGAGCACCTAGGTCTTTGTATGGCCTCACTTTAGACTTCTTGCCAAACTTTCCTTGTAATACTACCTTAAATGTTAAAAGTAGTTCAAAAATTTCTACCTATTGTTTCATAGAAGATCAATAAAGCTTTACTTATTTTTTGTCTTCTCTCTTCCAGTGACATAATTTCAATTCAAAAAGAAAGTGGCAGATTAGTGAATGAAGTAACAGGAGTGCCACATGGACAAGGATATGTGCCACCCTGACTGTTTCCAGATTCACTTTGCAATTCAGGATGGTCTCCTATGAAATGAAATAACAAGTTTCATGAAAAGTGTTATTTTGGGGTTGATGTTGCTATCCAAGGTAAAGATTACTACCAAGAAATATTTTCATGGTGTCATGAATTTTAATTCCATCAAGTTGAATAGGAATGTCAAGTTGTTTTATGTCGTCTATTCTAGTTGCTGAATATGAAAGTTTTTCTGATAGAGAGTCAGAAACATTATAAAGCATATACAGGATTGGTGTTTCCACTAAAGCTTGCACGTTAATATTTTTACCAAATAACTTATTCATTTCTTCATCTGTATAGAAAATACTTTTCGTGTATAACACCCTAACTGTCAAAAGTAGATACCCGTGGTTGAGAATAGAAGCATGATCTGCCCATAATAAAAGGTATCGTTGGTATTCTTTCATTTTTCTTAAGATACCTATAAAGGAAGTTTAATAGAAAAAGTATCATAAGATATCTATAACTGAAAATTATATTTGTAATACTTACCTAACTTCACATGTCTTTCATATAGATTTTTGCGGATTTCACTCAGAGGGATTTTTCTGCCACACACAGTGTATTCCTTCTCTTGAATCTCACCATCGACTGCTACATATTTTTCATATTTTTTTAGGTTCAAGCAGTTCACCTATAATTTCATATTGACACTTTTACTACCAGTAGTTACACCTTCGAAGTTTCAAAATGTGAGAAAATTTCCTAGTCCAACTCAACTCAAAGTTTTTTCCAAAATTTATGCCATTTTGCAGTTCTGCTCTTAATTTTTCATAACTTCGTGGCACAGGTATGATAACGCCAGACCCACCTAATGAGAATTCTCGATTAATCAGATGTCTGTGCATAGTGTTATAGTGTTAAAAGTAATTGTCTGAAGATTCCATTTTTTCTTAGAATTTACCTGGGAATTTTGTATATGCTCTTCGCACTCTTGGTTGCTGTGATGTCTGCGTTTTGAAACGATCAAGTTTGATGTCAGACTCAATCAGCAATTCTTTCACTGTCACATTAGCAGTACTTCCTGACAATCCATATTTTCTTGATAATGCTGACAAATTCAACTGTTATAAACAAGAAAGTTTTATCAGATTTCATTAAGTTAGGAGCGTTTTAAGTTGTATGTAAAAAAGGTTCTTGGATATACCTTCTCTCAATCAGCCATGAAACGAACTTCAGACAACAGACCCTGCTTATCAAATTCAATCTGGCTGTGATGTTTAGCATAGCGATGATTTGTAACAGGAGTGGATGTTTCCAAAGCAAAAGATTTGATAAAGTAAGTTCTATTTTATTCATGGTTGTCTTAAGTGGATGAAAGTTTGACTCAAATAGTTTCCAGGTCAAAAAACTTCCATAAAAATGGAAAGAGAAAGTACCTCGCTCCTCAACTTTCTTTTTGTCTTCAAAAAATAAACCAGCTCTGACTATTTTATGGCAGGAACCAGATATTCGCGTACCGTACAAATTTATTAGATCGTTGTTGTTATTTTAGAAGTTTTTTTCGAAACTTTCCTTTATAAGTCGGTGTTGTCTTCTTAACTCCTTCTTTTTTTCTGCTTTGTTCTTGCGTGGTGTCAAATTCAGGCCAGGAAGTTTGGGAATGATATCAGTGAACTTCTTATTGTATAATTCAGTGAAAGTTTTATCCAGACTTTTTACAGCAATTGATCCAGCAATTTTGGGAAACGGTGATTTTCTACATTTACTTTTAGAGTAGAGTAGAGTAGAAATCTTTATTTAACGTTGGATTACTAAAATTTACAATAGTTTTCTGTGATAAAACTAATTCATTCCAACAATATAAAACGAGATGTAAAAATAAATAAATAAATAGACAAATAAGTAAAATAAATAAATAAATAAATTCATAAGTAATTTAAAAATATGTATACATATACAAATTAACTACAATATTGGCACTGGCAATGTATGTGAGCAAGGCAACTCAAAAGACTTTTGAACTTAGTCAGCGACTCTGCAATTTTAATATGACAGGGAAGGTTGTTCCATGCCATAACTGCCCTAAAGACAAGTGTGTTTTGACACTTGCGTGCTGGAAGGGTAGGTAGATTTAGGATTTTGCCACATCGTAGATTATATTTCATGCGTTTTTCAGAAAATAGATTCCACATGATTTCAGGATTTAGGTGGTTTACAGTCTTGTAAACCTCGATTAAGAGTAGCTCTAGATTTCTTCTATGTAAAGGAGGGATGTTGTATACCTCAAACAATTCATCACTACTGGTGCTGAAATCAAGATACACAGCTCTTATAGCTTGTCTATGAGTGGAGTTTATTTTCTTTCCAGCAGTTTTGGAGCCGAACATCCAAAGCAGAGGACAATAGTTTAAGTTTGACATAAGGTATGGAAAAAGTGACATGCTCCGAATCGACAGAGTTATTTGGCGTATTGATATTGAAATCAATCATTTCCCCAGCAGACGATTCAAGAAAAGAACTGCTTGACAAATCGGATAACTCTAGCGACGATATATGTAACTCTTGTGATGTAGCTGATGCATTCATTGTCGCTGATGATGTTTTTCACGGGGTTTTTCGCTTATGGCCCACAACTTCAGGGAAAGACTTCTGCATGTCTTCGTACAGCTCTGTGCATCTCAAGCATTGCCTTAGAGTGTGCATTTTTTTCTCTTCCACTGGAAGTTTTTTCCATTTTTCCTCGCAAAAGAACTTACTGTAATCCGACTTTATTTTTCCTTGCCATTTATTTTTTCTCAAAAACTGCGCTAACTCACAAATTTAATATGTGTTGGTAAACGTTCAGAGCCAAATTCGTATAAGAGCGATTAGGAAACGGCTGATGGTAAGTGTTCAGTGAGGGAAACAAAGAACATACAGTTTTCTTTATAATTAAGATTTCATTACAAGAACTATCGTTGATGAGTGTAGCCCCCTGATCTTTTTTGATAGAACCTTCCAGATGAAACACATTAAGAAGTCGATGCTTCGAAATTTTTGAACTCAATGCTTCGAAATTTTTGGAAAACTTCACACATGAAGAGATGTTTTTAATGTACCATTTGCAAAACGCAAGATCGTGATTGTAAAATCAAACGACGGAAATCTAATGAACTAGATCCATGTGACATACGCGACACAATTTGTACGTTTGTGCTGAATATTTCAACCGTTTCTCGAAAACTCAGGAAATGGTAATCACTTAAGGTTCTGCTGAATGACTGAAAAGAGATGTTTTCAAGTACACTTCGCAAAATTATCGCGGGATGGTTATTACATTATTGGAATAGAAAACCATGGGAATCAAATGTTCTATGTGGCATACGCCGCATTTTCAACATGTGACATTTTCCGATGGCATTCCTTTGAATATTTCTTGATCGCAGCATCAACTGAATCAGTGGGTTACGTGTTGTACTTAAAAACTATTTAGAATAGCAGTAACAGATTTTTTTATGTTAAACTCAGCTCGTATCTGTATTTTTTGCATTTGGTGAAAGTTTGTCTGAAGTATTTTTATTGGGATGAAAAAGAAAAGTCAAATGTTTTCGTCAAAGTCTGGCTTTCGTTCATTGTGTTTCTAAAAATGTTGTGTAAGTTGTATATTATATAAACATAAATTCTTCATCACCAGCATTGGTGAAATCTACGCAATTGCAATAATTTATTATTTTGTTGAACTAAGAAATCTACACCAAAGGTTTTTATTATTATAATTCCTTGGAAGCAATTGCAGTGCAATACTGTTAATTTGATGCGAAGAAACCAATAAATTGTCGGCGTAACTAAGCATCTGCCATATTTGTCGTTTAAAATGTCGGAAAAGTCAGTTCTCACTATCAGAACTATTGGTTCTTAAAAATTAGTTGCTGCCATAGATCTTTGTATCACAAATTAACATTTAAAAGATGTTAAAAATATACATTGGGAACAAGTAAGATTTTATTGAAAATTTTGCCGTTGCTAAGAAAACCATAATCGAAGAAAATAACGACACAACGGATTGTTAAAGTAATATAACATCTTAATATTCTATCAAAAAATAACTACAAATAACTTATTGGCAGTCTGAGACCATGAATTAGTATCCTTATAGTGAGAATTGAGAAATTACCACATTGGGTCTTGCCATAAGTTGCTTGAGCCCTATCGAACGCGACGTTTTTGGGGAAATATCTTGAGAACCAATAGCGACAACTGACATTTTTTAGGGTCCGTGATACGGGTGATGCTGCTATACTGCTGCTATGACGTCATTATAATCTTTGATCGAGGATGTGTCTTTAACGGTTGGTCAAAGCGAAACGATCCCATACATTTATTTGATTAGTTTTTCAGGCTCTACAACATGGGCACAGTTTCCAGTCCCAATTGCGTAATTGAAATTTACGTCAGGGGGTACACACACGGGAAGTATTTCTGCAGATACTTTTAGAAATTGAAGTCGTAAAAACCTTGACGCGAGATACTAGTATCTTATTATAATAATCCGCGTTGTGCATCCCACTTTTATTTTAGAGAGTGATATATTTAATTAAATTTTACTGTCATCGTCCCCTTATGTGCATGTAAAACCACGTAGAGGCGAGAGACACTTTTTTCACGATTATTACAAAAGCACGTGGCATCATTCGACGTCAGTTTTTTTATGATCACGGGGAATCATTGCATTGCATCCCCAATCGAACGCGACGTTTTTGGGAAAATATCTCAAGAACCAATAGGGATAACTGACGTTTTTTGGGGTTAGCGATACGGGTCATGGGGTGACGCATCATTTAGGCCTAAATTTTATTTGGTACTGCGGATATGACGTCATCGAAATCTTTGATTTGCGATATGATATCTCTGCAACGGTTGGTCGTAGCGAAACGATCCCATACATTCTTTTGATCAGTTTTTTGAGCTCTACAACATGGGCACACTTATTATTGCCAATTACTTAATTTTATTTTTCGTTAACTCAACGCAAGCTGAACATGGGCTTTTTACCGAACTTAACTTCAAAAATATTAGGTCAAATCGTAAAAATAAATCAAAGATTCGCAACTCAAAAGTGTACCTATGTTGTAGAGCTTTTGAATTTTTTGAATTTTGAAATGATATATAGTCTGTTCTTCCCAAAACCATCAACATCATGATTAAACCATGAGTTTCATTTCTAAATGCTTTTTTATTATTGCCTAAAAGAATAATATTTCAATTGTAATACCGAAAATAAAAAGACCCAAAAAGAAACAAAAAACAAAAAGGAAATTCAAGTACGCATTTATTCTAAAAGCAATAATGACTTTGTATTCCTTGATTCCTACCCTTTCAAAGTAGCTCATCAAATGCAATGGTTGAATAAAAGTTTTGAATGACTCATGCAATTTTGTTATGTGGTAGATACGCTGCACCTATTGTCACAGCGGCGTATAACCATTGATAAGCATTCAACGTACAAATTTTCATCGGAACAGTTTGTTTGTGTTGACACCAACCATTTTCTAATCTTATAAGCTTTGTTAAAACAAAGGTTGATTTCTGCGAGACTATAGTACTCATGCAAAAATTATTTTGCGTTAGTGTTAAGTGTTAATGCTAAGCAGTAAACTTAACGCCTTCTAGTGGGTCTAGAGTTGAGATACCACGTAAATGGTGTGTGATGAGGTAAACGAATGATCCATTTTCAACATTTCAGGTAGAATGGATTGTCAAGCTGACTAGGTAACAATGAAAGCAACACTGAAGTGTTTGTGCATCGATGATGTAGTGGTTAGTACCTTTGAGTGTGACCACTGCGACCTGTGTTCAAGTCCAATCTTGTTGTATCTCGATACTCCACTCTGAAGCGGTTTAAAAGCAGCGTATCAGCACATTAGGAGCCATTGACTGACTGGACACTGGCCTTCCTGCAAGTTAGAGCAATGCTATACGTATCTCTGGTGGTAAGTCAACTACAAGTTGTAAGTCGGCGGGCAGAATAGCCAACCATTACGGATGGAAGTTAAAACTCCTAGTTAACTGAAATAGAACCCAATATTGCAACGTAATACTACAAACCCCAAATTGTGCAGCGATGGTGTGGTGATTAGTTGTATGATGTATTGAGTTAATTGAATTATGGGAATTATAGTTTAAATCAACCAACAAGTTCAGAATGAGGTCATCCTCAAAAATACCTCAAAAAAAGTTCCTAGCAAACTGTGGTGCCAAAAATCAGCCATCACTTGTCTCCTACTTCCAGGATCCCTTATCTGATACCCGCTGGGTTAAAAATGTGGGTCGAGTTGATTTTGCACCGTTAGACTATAAGCAAGAAAATCTGCGAGAGCTGGAAAAAAGTTATTGGGCTTTACGGGTATAAGATTTAAGAAAAGAAAAAACATTTTCGGCCTCTCGGGTCCAGTCTTCAAATACAGTTATAGCCTGAAGAAGAGAGAACAAGGAAATTGAGGTTATAGCTTTTTTTCATGAATGATCAATATGCATGAACAAAGATTTCTGAGCTTTTTCTTTCTTACTCTTTCGTACATTATTCTTGTTCGCAGCTGTGGAAACGTGTGTTTGTTAAGCAGATTCGACCCTTCAAGCATTTTTTGCACAAGGTTCTCTGTGACTGGGCCACCGGCAATAATGCGTTTACATTTGTTCTGAAGTTCAACTAATTCTATAGCGGAATCCATAGATTTTCGTTATTGTCCACTAGATATTGATGGTGGAATAGCGTCAGTAAGCGCCTAGGTGACAAAAAACATCATATACCTATCATCGCAATTCACTCCTTAAATAAACCTTAATAAGTTACCAAAATTGACCTCACAATATTATTTAGAACAAAATGGCCTAATACACCCACCTCAGTTTCTATTTCTAGGTTTTCGTTGTTTTTCATCTAGACATAAAGATACTCACTATAAAATCAAACAAACAAAAAGCAGTGAGTAGACTTTAAATTTAAAATGTAAGTTACCTTATTGCAGGATCCCGTAGAATTATTATCTTCAGAACTGTTGTTGCCTTTCTCCAGGAGCATCCTACAAATGAGTTGCATTATGCAAAAACAAGCGATGATGTTATAAGCAATTTATGAAAAAGTGGATAACCTCATACCCTATGGTGTATTCGTATAATCCACAAACTTTATTAGGATTTCAAAGAAATGTTTTCGGATATCATTCATAGTGACAATTTTCTGAGCGATGTGAGCTGCAAAAACCTTCTTTAAGACGATCTCTTCACTTTCAGTCCAAATTTTTTTATGTTGACAGGCACATGTTCTTTTTCATTAACCTTTTCATCCATATCAACATTTCTGCTTTATTTCCTCATTATTTCCGAAATACGTTCTTACAACCCTTCCACGTAACACAGCACTTTTCTCTCTATGCCCAACATCGTAATGTTTTTCAGCTAGAATATTCTCCGAATAGTTTAACTGCCTATCGCGCATATTCACTGGCTTCGTAGCATTCAATTTGCTTCAGTGTGATTATCATCTCATACTCAGTCTCTGCTCTTTCATGGAATTGCTCCCTAGCAGATCTTCTATACAACTTTGACCAAAATTCAACTCTTTCTCTTAAAGAGATTATATTAACTTTATCGACTTCAATTTCTTGTGCTATAAGTAATTTACAAAGATACTTTCTTACAGTGTCTTGACAATGTTTTGTAAGGTAGACGTTGTTACGGCCAACAAAAAAGACCGTATATAAGGTTTGTTTTACTGACTTCTTTCACATTCAGAATACGCTAAAATTTACAATAAAATAAAATGTACAATTACTACACTAAATCAAAATTATAACAAAATATAGTTACTAAAAACACTGGAACATAACACTTCGCATCACGTACAACACACAAAGTCAAAGTCGTGCGACACTTATAAATCGTACACTATTAACACGCACATTACACAAGAGACATAAAAACATAAAATGAACAAAGAACATTGTGCGCATATAAAATTAAAAAACCCGTAAGCACGTGAACGGCTGCAAAATCTGGCTCCTCTCAAGATCAAAAGATCTTGAAACAAAAAGTTAATTCAAGTTGGCTCCTTGTCGGAGATTCGAACTTCTGACACCAACAAACAACCAAAGAATAACGCGAACACAGATTTCCGTGGTGAAACAAATTATATTTCAGTTCACGTATTTTGCTAATCAACCGCCATAAACAGAACTATCTTGTGTATTGGACGGAGCAATTCTTGACCAAATGCGGTATGGAGTTTAACACTTCGAACTTGATTATGTTCATCAGGATATGTGCCATTTTCCACAGACATCGTGGAGAATCCTCCTTCATCAGAACAATGTAATCAATTTTGAAATTGGGCTTCTTTCGCTGGGACTTGTTGGGAGTTTGAAGCTTTTGTAAATATTCATGTCTCCAACGAGACCAGAATTCGTTTAAAATGTGTTGCACTCTGCGCCATCGTCCTTTGCTATAAGTTCCATGATCTTCAAATGCACCAGGTGGAGGCATCGTTATCTTGGATTTCATCGTAAGAATGTTGTTTGGAGATATAGCGACAAGAATTTCTGAGTCCGAACTGTCTACCGTCAAGGGTCTGGAATTGATGATTGCTTCCACTTCAGTAATTAGCGTTCTGAAAGACTCGTTATTAAGACTATGTCCATGTGTCATCATCAGAGAGGAGAGTATGGCACGTGCAGATCTGATCTGTCGCTCCCAAATACCACCCATATGGCTGGCAGCTGGTTTGTTAAAGTTCCACGTAATCCAATCACCGCCTTGACTGAGCAATTATTTGGTTATTTTTTCTTGATCCATTTCTTTGATAGCCTTTCTCAATTCCGTGTTAGCACCCACAAAATTGGTGCCGTTGTCAGATCTCAACTGACCAATAGCGTCACGCCGACTGACGAACCTTCTTAGCACCATGATAAAGGAATCAGTTTCAAGTGAATGAGTAACCTCAATATGCACATTACGACTTGCCATGCAAGTGAAAAGCATTCCATAGCGTTTCAGCTCTTTGCGCCCCTCTTTTATCAAAAACGGGCCAAACATATCGACAGCCGAATATGTGAAGGGCGGACTCTCTTCAAACGATCTTCTGGCACAGATGCCATTTGTTGCTCCCCTAATTGCCCTCGCAAACGACGACATTTTATGCACTTTAAAATGACATGTCGAACACTTGAATTGGCATTAATAACGTGAAAGCCATTTTGACAAAATTTGTGTAATGTTAAACCACGACCTGCGTGTTGAACATTTTGATGACACCATTGAATTATCATCTTAGTAACTGTGTGGTTCTTCGGTATAATTACGGGATGCTTCAATTCTCTTGGAAGGTTCATCCACCGGCACGAACATAACCATCGTTATCAATGAATGGTTGGAGCTTTGACAACAGACTGTTGTTCTTCAAGCGAACGTCCTTTAAGGAATGGGACGAGCTAATTGCGTTGATTTCCGCTTGCACCATTTTCAGAATTGAAACTTCAGCTCTTTTAATTGTTTCAATGTTGATGATTTTATACTTCCATTTGAGAAGGGTGGCGAAGTTTTTCTTCATTTGGTACCAACCATTAGTTCGTTGAATGAGACGATGAAGCAAGTCGAAATGGTTTATAGTTAAATTCATTTTAATCGGCCTCTTTCGTCTCACTTCGGGATCATCATTTTGAGTTTTGATTTCTTCTGATTGAACAGGGCGGAAATTGGTTTTCCACAACATCTCAGGTCCAGAGAACCAGCGGTAGTTTTTGACTAAATTCGATGCCTTTTGACCTCTTGAAGCATCGTCTGCAGGATTTTCTTTAGTCTCAACATAGTGCCAATCTTCACTTTTAAACTGTTAAACTGTTGATTACTTCAATCCGATCGGCGACGTATACATGAAATCTTTTTGTTTGGTTTCGAATGTAGCCCAAAACAACTTTACTGTCGGTCCAGAAATATTGAGAAGATTCCATATGTAGCTCTTTTTGAATCAACTTCGCTACTTTCGCTGCGAGAGTTGCAGCGGTTAATTCAAGACGCGGGATTGTAGTGATTTTCTTTGGTGCGACACGTGCTTTGCCAATGATGAAACTGCAATGTACACGACCATCCATGTTTACAAGCCTCATATAACTGACTTGACCATATCCAGTGTTACAAGCATCTGAAAAATGGTGAAACGTCACTTCTGAAACATCGTTAAAACCTGAAGGTTTAAAGCAGCGCTGAGTTCTGATGTTTTCCAATTCAGGTAAAGAAGATCGCCACTTCTGCCATAAAACTTGTTGTTCGTCAGAAACATCATCATCCCAGCCCTTGGAATCACAACATATCAATTGTAGAAGCTGTTTGCCGATAAGTGTTACGGGTGCTACGAACCCCAATGGATCATAAAGAGAGCTGATACTCGATAAAATCCCCTTCTCGACAGAGGACTATCACGTAGAACAATACAAAATTAGAATGAATCGTTTTCAACACACCACGATACTCCAAGAGCTCTCTCGATCGGTAGCGGCTCAATCGTCAAATCAAGATCCCGAATACTTGCTGAACGGTCCGACACCAGTACAGCATCAACGACAGCTCTCGAATTTGACAGAAACTTGGTCAACTTGAATCCACCAGCCAAACATATTCCCTTCACGTCACTAATGAGCTTGATTGCTATATATTCTTCATCCACTGATTTTAACAAATCGACATAGAAGTTTCTCAAGAGAGTATCTTGAGCTTCCTCCCCATATCTTTCAATGTTGTTGGTCGCCGTCTTGCGAAGCGCATAGTTCTTGCAGCTGGGTGATGATGCTCCTCCAAACAAATGCACACACATTTGGTATTCTTGAATTGGTTTTGCTAAATCACCATCCTCCCACCAAACAAAGCGAAGGTAATTTTGCTGATGTGTTGACACTTTCACCTGATAAAACATTTTTTCTATGTCCGCGACGATAGCGATATAGCCCTCTCTAAATCTTGTCAAGACACCCATTAGCTGATTTGTCAGGTCAGGACCTTGATACAACTGGTTGTTAAGGGAGACACCTTGCTTTTGCATACTGCAGTCAAATACTACACAAATTTTGTCCGGTTTACGGGGATGATAAACACCATGATGGGGAAGATACCATAAGTTTCCTTCAACTGGGTCAGGATCTGTGATTTCAATTTTACGAGCATAACCCTTTCAATAATGGCAGTATCTGAACTCCAGATATTGCTCATACATTTTCGGATTGCTCTGTAGCTTTCATTTCAGGAAGATTACATGGAAAATGACGATCTGGATCTCATAATGGAAGAGGCAGTTCCTAATGACCATTCACGAGCTTCGTATTTTCTTCCATTATCTTCATGAATTTTTTGTCTTCTTGCGAAACGTGATCATCGTCCAGATCTTCACCAAAGTCCACTTTTAACATTCGTTTAATCATATCTGCGATTGAAGTATCTTTCAACTCACTTTGGAAGCTTAGTTGCAAAGGTTTACTAGAGATACGGTTCACAGTTATTGACTTGCAACCTTCATCTTTACACTTTGAAATTGATGACAAATACATCGGGACCAGTTACACACCATCCAAGAAGACAACGATACGCATAAGGACCGCTTCGTTGAGATGCAAGAATCACCAATGGTTGCAAAACCTTTGGGCAGTTTCCACCAATTAAAATGCCAACATCAACAATATCATCCTCCGGTAAATAGGATTTGATGCGATCAAGATAAGATCACTTTCGAATTTTGGACGGTGTTGGTATTTCTTCAACATCAACGGACAATGACCTTCAACTGTATGTTCTAGGTAACTTGACAACCTTCGAATCAAAAACTGACGATGTGTCTCTAAGATCAGTAACTGAAGAACAGTGCTCTGATTCTTCACCAGTCATCATTTCAATGGTAATCTTAGCAGGTGTAGTTGGCACATTTAACATCTGAAGAATATCATCACGGATGAAGGTCCCCTGACTTCCATTGTCAAGTAAGGCGTTGATGAATACTTCTTTAAACGATTTTGGATGCATGATCTTTACCGGTACGACTGATAAACTGATAACTTCGACGTTTAACTTCGTACAGCCATTCACAATGTTTTTCTTATCAGCTTATTGTTTCTGAATAGATTCCTTTCTCGCCAATCCATGTAAAGCGGTTGCATGCTGTTCTTTGCAGATTCAACAAACTTTTTTGTTCTTGCATGTCTTTGCACTGTGAACAGGTGACGTTTTTTCATAGCAACAAAAGTATAGTCTATTCTTGAAGAGGAAATTCTTTCTTTCAGCAGCATTTAATTCGAAATAGCATTGGCAATTGTTCTGTCTGAAATTCACAGAGTAAAGCAATCAGAAATGAATACACGTGTTTACGTTCTATATCGCCATATTGAATCTAATCCAGACCACGACCTGAAGTCCCCCAGAAGCAAATGAGACGCGTGTCTAATTGGCTTCTGTGTGGAGCGAAGACAACATTGACGAAGAGATATGACATCTCTCCCCAATTTAACAAAGTTCGAAAGTTCGATTAGCAAAACACAAATGTTTTTAACAACACAATAGGTTCAGTCTGTCATCTCAAAATCTGCGAAACGACTGGGGATTCTACGATCACGTTTCGCTCTACTATCAGGTACGAATTGCTCATCTTCTTGAAGCATTTGCTCATCTTCATTATACGGTACAGTCGCATCCAATGATGCGCCACCAACGGCGGTACTGTCGGTATCACTGGGCGATGTAATTTCCCCAACAACGGTATTATCTGAATCACTTGATTGGTTGGACGATGTGGTGTTCTCGTCAATATTGACCTTTCTTTCGGATGGTAGGTCAAAGTCATCATCTGAACTCTCCTCGTTTGTCGATGCCAAATTACGTTTGGGAGCATCAACGCCTCGTATATGTGGTGATCGTTTCCGCGAGACATAAAGTTTAACATGATGAGATGTTCGCATTATTTCCTTTGCCCCGTCGGAAAGGAATATGGCATTACCGCTATCACCTTTTCGGATGTTATGAGGGACAGCTTTACGACGACTGTTGGCATACCTCTCGTCTTTTCTCTTCTGCTCCTGATCTCTCTCTTTTATGGCTGGTTTCAATATTCGTTTACTGGAATTTTTTACCCGTAGCTTATCGATTATTGGGCGTCCGAACATTAACTCAGCGTGAGCAACACCAGTCGTAGCATGTGGTGTTGAGCGATATGACAGCAAATAATTCTCAAGAGCAATACGCCAATTTTGGTTTTCAGCAATAGGGGCTTGTATTGTCTTTTTCAAATTTAGATTAAACCGCTCGACCTCACCATTTGCTTCCGGATGATAGGGTGTAACTTTGCGGTGTTTAACGCCGAATTTGTCCATTAACGCTTTAAAATTGGTATTGTCCCTGAATTGCGGTCCATTGTCCGTCACCATTGTCTCTGGTGCACCATAGCGACAGAACAATTTTCGATATTTGTCAACAATGTTTGCAGCTGTAATTTTACGAATTATCTCCACTTCTGGAAAACTGCTATAATAGTCGATGCAAACGAGTAAATGTTCCCCTGTTGGGAAAGGTTTGCATAAATCACAACCCAGCATTAACCATGCTGATTCTGGTATGTCTGTCATGAGAAGAGGTGTGTTGGGTTGAGTACCTGCTGTCACCTGACGTCCATGGCAGGATTGTACGAAATTATCGACCGATTTACCCATTCCAGGCCACCAAACTTTCTGTCGTAGTCGTTGTTTTGTACGAACGTTTCCTTGGTGACCTTCATGAGCGATGTTGATGATCTCTTGCTGGACGGAAGCTGGTATGACTATCTTATCTGCAAACATGAGAATATCATTTGCTATGCATAACTGGTGCCTGGAAGGATAGTATTCTTTCGGCAGGCTTGATTCTGGAAGATTCCCCTCTGTGAGATAGGCTTTCAGAATGCGAATTACAGGATCTGCAGACTGTTCCTTTTGAATTTTCTTTTCTGAGGGGGCAATTGGAAGTTGGTAATTCTGGACGAAACGGACAAAATCTTCGGCCATGTTGCGAGGTGCTGGGTCTTCTTGTAGTGGATTGGATCTGGACAAATAATCCGCGCCATTTGAATTGCCTGGATGATATTCGACAACGAAGGAGTAGGGCATGAGGCGCATCACCCAACGTTCTATGCGTGGAGGAAGTTGTTTACTACATGGTGAGAACATTGTCACTAGCGGCTTGTGATCTGTTTTGACAACGAATTTCATCCCGTAGAGGTGCATGCGAAAACGCTCTATGCCAAACAGGATTGCCAAGCTCTCCCGCTCAATCTGGCTGTACCTTTTCTCGAATGCTTGAAGAGAACGACTGGCATAGCTTATCGGCCTGAGCGACCCATCCGACTGTTCTTGCATGAGTACTGCCCCCAATCCAAGTGGTGATGCATCGGTGAAGATCTCGGTATAGCCATCAGGGCAAAAATATGCAAGAGTTTCACTCGAGAGAAGCAGTGATTTAGGAGTATTGAATGCTTCTTGTTGGGGTTTTCCCCAGTTCCACTTGGTGTCCTTGCTGAGGAGTTGACAGAAAGGCTCGTTGGTAGTAGAAAAGTTTGGCAGGAACTTGGAGCAGTATGTTACCATACCAAGAAATGACTGGAGTTCCTTTACATTTGATGGTTCCTTGAGATTAGTTATCGCTTTCACTTTTCTTTCATCTGGGGCGATACCATCTTTTGACAATTTGTGACCCATATAAATCAGCTCTGATTTCAGAAACTCACATTTTGATCGGTTAACTGTGAGATTCTTCTCCCGCAGTCGCTGCAGAACGGTACGGGTCCGATCTAGTAACTCGTCTCGGGTTTTTCCACCAATGATGATATCGTCTGAAATATTACGTACTCCTGGTATTCCAACTAAAGCGAGTTCAACTTCCTTTTGGTATGCTTCAGAGGCCGATGAGAAGCTGAAGAATAATCTAGTGTAGCGAAAGATGCCACGATGTGTAGCAAATGCAGTGCGGTCTCTACTGCTTTGATCAAGTGTTATTTGGTGATATCCTTTATTTAAATCTAGTTTAGTAAATTCAGCACATCCCTTAAACTCATGTAACACTTCCTCTAAAGTTGGTATCTGATACGGCTCTCTAATGACGGCTGTGTTGGCGGCTCTCATATCAACACACACGCGTATTCCACCACTAGGCTTAGGAACGATTACTAACGGATTTACCCATGATGTTGGGTTCTCGACTGGCTCAATAACTTTCAGTTCTAAGAGTTTGTCTAGTTCCTTGTCGACTTGTTTTTGCATCAGTATAGGAAGTCTCCGAGCCTTCTGTGCTATTGGGACGACATCTGGATCAGTTTTTATCTTAAGACTTACATCTTTGAGTTGTCCTAGGCCTTCGAAACGATCGGCATATTCATAAAGGATTTTTGTAAGACGTTCATCTTCGGTGGTGGCTAACTTGTGAACGCTATCAGATCTGCTGGGACCAGTCCTGAGGAGGTTTAAAGCACATGATGTTTCTTCACAAAGGATGGTTACGGTGGAGAAAGGTACGACAACGAACCTTGCGTGAACGGACTTTTCATCTGCACTAATGATTGTCCAGAAACATCCGTCATGCTTAAGCGGAACAGACGATCCAAACGTATAAATTCTTTTGTAATATGGGAGCAGCTGTGTGTTAATTTTCAACTGCTGTAAAGTGTCCTTACTAATAATATTGACACTACTTCTACTGTCAAGCATCAGATTACTACAGTGTTCGTCAATCTTGACTGGATACAGTTTATTTCGTGAATAATTGTTATCAATAGCTAAAACAAAATCATCGTCTGAGGAGGAACTTTCAACTACGTACTGGACCGTTTCTTTTCTCAATCGACAAACATTGCTGAAATGGCCTGGTTTACCGCATTGGTTGCAAGATTTCCCTCTCTTTGCAATGCATTTATCTGCATAGTGTCCCTTTTTGCCACACCGGAAGCACAATATATTTGAAGAAGGGGATTCACTAACCGGTTTCGAATAACCACTGTGAGAGATGGTGGGTTTAGATGAGATGCCACTTTTCTGGAATTTCGTACGTCTAAAATTCCTGGAGATCACGTTGATTTTATCCTGGTCAGATGTGTTGTCATTCGCTTCAATGTTTCTATCTTTGTATTGTGCTACCTGATGATCTGCAGCTTCCATTATAGTCGCCACTTCACACAGTTTTGCGAGGGTTAAATCATGCTCCTTCAGGAGTCCTTTTCTCAACTTTCTGGTGATACACTTCTCAACAACCTGGTCAACAATCTCGTCGTCAACGTCACCAAATTCACAGGTTTTCGCAAGTGATCCTAATCGGGTGAAATGCTGTGATACCGATTCGGTTTCTTTCTGCATGCATGTTCGAAAAACGTGACGTTCGTATCGTTTGTTCTTCTTTGGTAGGAAGAACGCATCTAAGGCTTTGCATGCCTTCACATAATCATTGTCGTTATCGGCAGCGGCAGGTACTGGCCACGTATCAAAGATTTCTCGTAAATCCTCTCCTCCGCAGTGTAAAATTAAAGCCCTCTTTTGTGCTGCATTTGTAATGCCCGCAGCTACAAGGTATAAATCGAATCCCTGCCTCCATTTTTTCCAGCGTGTCCCAAGGCTAGTCCTATCGCCATGCGTATCGAAC
Source organism: Turritopsis dohrnii (assembly GCA_027922465.2). NCBI lineage: Eukaryota > Metazoa > Cnidaria > Hydrozoa > Anthoathecata > Oceaniidae > Turritopsis > Turritopsis dohrnii. Next base: position 465,149 of record BQMF02000341.1, read on the forward strand.
ACAGGAGGGCAAGCAATATCCACTGATCTGGCCATTTTCAGGAGAGTGTAGCACTGAACGTAACGAAGTATCAATAATGCAACACGCGACGATGTTTCGAAGAATTAGTGATTGATAAAATGAAAACTGTTCTACGTAATAAATTCCTTTCGCACCGCCAATGTTATGTCTGAAATTCACAGAGTAAAGCAATCGGAAATGAATACACATGTTTACGTTCTATATCGCCATATTGAATCTAATCCAGACCATGACCTGAAGTCCCCCAGAAGCAAATGAGACGCGTGTGTAATTGGCTTCCGTGCGGAGCGAAGACAACATTGACGAAGTTAAATTCATCCAATCCAGACTCTATCCCGGTTCTCTTTCAGTTATTGTAGTACTAGTATACCGGGTAAAACCATTTTACCGAACTTAACTTCGAAAAGGATGGGTCAAAATCGCCTTTCGCGTGAACAATCCCCGTGATGGAAATTTCAATTTAGGAATTGGAAACGGAAAATGTAACCACGTTGTAGAGCTCGAAAAACTGATCAAAAAAATGTATGGGATCGTTTCGCTACGACCAACCGTTGCAGAGATATCATCGGTCAAAGATTGTGATGACGTCATATCCGCAGTACCAAATAAAATTTAGGACCAAATGTTGCGTCACTCCATCACCCGTGTCACCGACCCTAAAAAACGACTCGACAACTTCTTTAAATGTGGCCATATTATACCGGTAATCTGTCACTTTACCTGTGAACGCACCTATATCTACTTCTGGTGCTTGCATGCACCTTAACAGTTTCATAAGATCATCATTATTGGTTGAATTCAACTGGCCTTGGCACTAGCGCTGAACAAAATCTGCTGGTTCATCAAAGGATGTCTGCAGGTGTTTCAACGCATAGTCACCAACAAATTTCTTTTTCAGCTCGTTTTCAATTTGTTCGTCTGCTTGAAGGTGAAGTGGAAAGTCAAATTTCATCTCAGTTGACTGATCTTCCTCACCAAGTACTTTAAGCTTAGCATTCTGCTTCTCGATCTGCAGTTGAAGCTCGAATGATCTTTGTTGCCGTTCAAACAGATTTCTTGATTCCATATGACTTGCTTCAACTTTTAATTCAGCTAGTCTTGCCTTCTCTAAAGCTATTTCACTCTTGATGCTACATCGGGACGATTTAGATGATCTTTCTGATTTCGCATAGTTTGAAATTCTGCTGTGCTTGGATTGTACGGATTTATTATCATCATATTGCATTCGGGCTGATTCAGTAGACAACTTTAAGCTTTCAAACTTCGTATCGATGAAACTTGTACTGTATACATCTTCTTCTTTCAACGCTAATGCTTTGCATTCTGCATTATTCTTCAAATATTCTTTATATAACTGTTCAGCTTCGGCAAAATTCTTCTTCACGTCAACAACCTCGCCTCTAGTTGTCCATAAATCAATAACTTCCTGGAGTGGTAACAATCTCGCTTCTATCGTTCTCCTTTCTTTTTGACAACACTCCAATCGAAATAATCTGCCTTTCTCAGTAGGGGTTCTCTGACGTAAGATAAGCATGAAACCTTTCTAACAATTTTTCTGTTCTTACATCCAATTGTGTCATAGCTGATATAGGATCTTCCAATTCATAGGGTGAATCATCACCAGCATTGTTTGTACTAGCTTCACCATCAGAACCCTCTAATGGTTCATCCACAGACATTTGAGCTTCATAAGCAGTGGTAATAACATCAACTTTCAGCTTGTCATTCAACTGCGTTAAACCTCCTTTGTCAGAGACACGCTTTCCTCCGATAACCGGTGGACAACACGTGCATGATTTAAATAGTACTTATACATTGGACTCGTTCGTAGGATTTTGTGAATTTTTCTGATGTGTTCATCAAGTCTTTTAACTATCGACTCACATCTTTAGCTTTCTTTTTCTGTTAGCAATTTCAGCATTCCCTTATCTTTCAATGGCCTTTATTTCATAACTTTTCCGAAAGCTATATGCTGACAAAGACTTTGCCTTTTCTCTGGGAGATTTATAGCCTTGACGTAAGTGCCGTGATAAGTCTGTTGATGATGATTTACAGTAACGCACTGGACAAAGCACTTGTCGTTGTTTGGTTTTTTTTCCTAAAAGTATAAAACATTGACAAAAATTCAAAATAATTACAAATGAAACATGGACACACATGAAGGGAGGAAAATGTTTTACTTATGGGCCTGTTACGAAATAATGATTTATGTTCGACAGAAAATTGATACTTGAGCACTTCTCAAAAATGAACTCAAAACTTATGGGTCAAAAAAGTATTTGAAGGTGATGTAGTACTGAAAGTTGAACAATCCTGGGAAGTTTTACTGTTTGAAAGTGTACATAAATTTCATGATGGCCGTAAAACAGTGTATGTGGAACGGAATTGATATACAATTGGAAAAAAACGAATTATGACGAAAAGAAAACTTGTATCTAAAACATGCATATCTTGGCTACAAAGCAACTTTTTATGGAAACTTTTATATATAGCCTATGAGAAAATACAGATTTAAAATAATACTTATGAAAATTTATGAAATAACCATCAAAATATAAACTTGAACAGTGTGTCGGACGGAAAAAAATACAACAAAATTCAAATTTTGTGAGATGTCGCAAAGGCGTTTCTAAACATAATAAACAACCCCTTGGACTTGGAAATGAAACTTAATTACCATATTAACCACGTGGTATTATCAAAATTAAGGTTAAAGTCTGAATTCTGTTTGATATAAATCATGCGAAAATTGTAGAAATACACGTATTCACTTCTGACTAATTAGGTGACATTACAGTGATTGAAGTAATTGTTTTCACTTGTGCATAATCTGTAATACTGGTACGTAAATTATTAAAGCAGTTATAAACACACTTTTCACAACTAGTCTGCCAAATGTGGCAGGAGGTCAAGCAAAAAAATTTTGAAATCCAAAATCTTTCAAAAAGTTAACAACCTAACTTTTTTAAATGTTGATATAGCTGTAGGCAGTAATAACCCAAAAATAAAACTCAACAGAGGCGCAGTGAATTTTGTGCAGATTTTCAGTCCGACATATCTTTTTTTAATCAGAATATAACCCTTAAGAATACTATTGAAATATTTGCTAGCATTAAAGATAATGGAGATGATGTCATTAGGAACTTTTTGATAAACTGGCAGCAAAATTAAATAATTCTAGTTTAAAGATAAAAAATATGAGCGTGGAACCAAACTTTCCAAACCGGACATTTGAGCCATTCTTCATTTTAAGCGTAAGTGTCAAGGGCAAAAAGAAGATACTGCATTGCTGTTTGAAAAGAAATCCACACCCAACAAGGCAGCACAACACCTCGCAACATTTTGAAAAATGTGCAGGCACTTAAAGGCATAACATTTAAAATTATGTCGGACGGAAATTTTAAAAAAAATTGAAATTCTGAAATTATTTGTTGCATCTTTAGCAAAATTTTAACTCTGTTGGAAGAACTGTACCAAATAGAGATAGAATGTCCCATTTTGGAGACGATAAACCAGACGCTCCTATAAAAATCAGGAAAACTAGCCTGATTTTATGTTGCATGCAAAATTTTTGGTCTTTTTTGCCCGCCAAAATAGATTGTGTTTTTATTTCTGAAACCAAATGTTATTTTTATTACCATTACCATTCACCAATGTTGAAAACAAACTCAGCATAGGTACCAAACTTTCATCATTCACTGCAAAAAAAGTTGATAAAAATTTCCTGTCCAACATGCTAACTTTTCTGAGTGGCAATGATTCAGTAAATATTTTGGGAAAATAGGAGAATTTTACAAAATTTTGTTATAAGGGCGTCAAAATATAGTTTCCAATGAAAGCTTAGGACATATATTTGAAAGCGAATTTAAAATTTGATGATGTCAACCTACGTAATAGGCCCCTATCTGGTGCAAAAATTCCGTTAAAATTTCCTCCAGCGAGATATATCAAGCTACACAGTTGGTGAAAATACTAACTTCAAAATGTTGTCAACAGTGTTTCTCTTTGGATATTGAAACCAGCATGACTTTTTCGTGTTTCACAAACATGTTCCTCCATGCATTAAAGACAAACAATAAAGTTACGCTAAAGAGCTTGAAATCGCTGTTAGAGCTTCTCATTAAGCCACAGATAAAACAGCAAAGTATTGGACAAAGCATTGTATTTGCAGCTCACCTTAGGTCAGTCATACCACCAATTCCCGTTGGTCTAGGTGTGGAATTAGATCATTGTTTGGGTTCAAAGTGGCTGCTACAGGAATTATCCCATCTTGGCTTTAGCATCAGCTATAATGAAGTAATCAGGTTTAAACAGTCTGCCATGGTAACAGAAGATGCATCAGAGATTGTTGAGAGCTTACCACCAGACACATTTACACAATATGTTGCAGACAATGTTAACCATAACTTGTGTACTTTAGATGGGAAACAGACCTTTCACGGCATGGGAATCATCCAAGCTTCAATCAACAATACTGGAATCCAAAGACAGATGGTACCAATAAAAAGACAAAAACTGAAGCCTGTAAGTGAAGTTACAAAGGATAGAGGCATCCCAATCGTACATTACATCAAATGCGATTCATCTGTCATGTCAAAGCTGGTTTTTAAATCCCTTGAAGAAGATCAATGCAGACAAACTTTTGAAGCAGATATGAGGGTTAATCTTCTTTGGCAAACAGCAACTACCTTTGGTCTGTCTAGACCAGGCTGGTCTGGCTTTATGCAAACGTATCGACGTGGCGAGTATCCTGGTAAGTCTGATGTCAATATTTTACCAATAATTAATCTGAATCCTTTGGATGAGACGTGCATCTATTTGATGTTGCTGTTTGTAATCGAGCAGTGTAAGAAGGGAAATTAAAAATAAAGAGTATTATGTTTGACCAGAGGTTATGGTTAAATCAGTTCAAATTGCAACCGAGAAAAGCTTGAAGATTGTCGCTTAGGAGGGTTTCACACAATGATGAGTTACCTAGGTATCGTTGGATCTGTCATGAAAGGTTCTGGCTTGTCAGAAGTGTTTACAATTAATCTATGGTGAAAATACAACGTATCATATTGAAAGTGGCAAGGCTGTATCGAGAGCTTTAAGGGGTCACTTTCTCATTTACGATGCCTTAATGTCAAAGCTTGTTAGCTATATCCTTTCACCGGAAGATGGAAACTTCAAGAAGTTGTACACATCCTTCACATCTAGAGAAGTAACAACTGTTTATTGGATAAAAAAGATTTCCTGTCATTTAAATCGAGGACTGCAAAGTTATGGATACAGTATATGGTGATTGGCATTCCCATCTGTTAGCTGTATCTAAGATGTTGAATTTATTTGCAGCCACTGGAAATATAAATTATGCTAAAAGTTTAAGGCTCTACCTGCAGCAAATGAATGAACTTGCATCAAAATATCCTGATATTTATGAGAAGTTTGTAAGCAATGGATATCATGTTCTTAGACGAACCGACCAGTTTTGGGGTGAGCTTTGAACTGATTTGGTTATTGAGAAAGTCATGATGCGCTCTATTAAATCTGGTGGCGGACTTACAAGAGGAAGAAACATGTCAGAGAATGTGATTCTAACATGGGTTCACACAATGCATATTAGTGCCCAAATTCATGGTGCCATGACAGAACTAATGAAAACTCAACATAGGACGAGTAATCAGCATGTTGAACTCGGTGCTTCAAGAATGAAACGCGTCCAAGATGACTTAAAGACTTGGCTGGACATCAACGACCCCTTTGACGTGAACGAACCTTTGCTGAATAGTATTGCAAGATTAATTGCGATGACGCTGAAAGTGTAGGAAAGTATATCCAAAATCTTCTTGACGATGTTTCCTTTGGGGGTGCCACCATTAAAAAAAGACCATGTTCAATCTTTGGAACACTTAAAGGTTGGAATATTCGTAGAAAAAGAGAAGATCTATGTAGGTCCAATGATTTTATTTTCAAGATAACTGGTGCTGGTGGAAAGAGATGGTAACATGAAGCAGTATTTCGGTTACGAACTGACACCATTTCGAACATCATTATTCCACAATGGTATGATGTGAATATGGTTGCTCAAATGTAGCAATATTCAATGAAGTATTTTATATTTTCAATCATACAATATTATCTATCGAATTGAAATATTCGGTGCGATTTATTAATATACTATATTTATAATGCTCATTGTATATATTATATATAAGTTATTATATGTTCACGATATTTTATCAGGTTTGTGAGTTCTTATATATGCAATGGATTGAAATTATATTCAACCACACAATATATGGTCAACGAAATACTAGTTTGTAATCTGGTCTGGAATTTGAACAGGTAATATCGTTTGGCTTAATTTTCGCAGGAACTAGAAAAAAATATGGCGGCAGCTAATGTAAACATGATTCATAGAGATCCATCCACTATCCAGGATTTTTTCAATCAAATAGCCCTTTTTGTAGATCGTATTGGGCAAAAAGATTATTCTTTGGATGAGTTAAGTGTATTCTCAGTGGTTCTAGACAAAATGATCGTCACGCTACTTGCTTTTCAACAGGACTATTACCAATCAGCTAGTCTGCTTTCTCTTCTAATAAAGCGTTTGAAAATATTCGCAGAGGAAATAAAAAGAAAATTGAGACATGATACACCAATTCAAGAGAGACTTGGAGTATATCAAGTAGATGTAGCACTTATGCGTAGTCATGGTCCAGGTAGGCCCAAGTATGACATTCCTGAAGAAACTCTGTTGTACTTCAGGGAGCTGGGGTTTATTTGGAAAAATATTTCTGACTTGCTCTTAGTATTCAGGTGGACTGTTTACAGAAGAGTACAAGAATTTGGACTGAAAGAAATAACTGGTTTTTCTTATGTAACTGACGAAAATCTTGATGAATTGATTGTTAACTATAGAACTCTGCACAGTGTAAACACTGGTGGATCAATGGTTATGGGTCACCTGAGATCTCTTGGTTTGAGAGTGCAGCAAAGAAGAGTAACTCAAAGTCTAGCTAGGATTGATCCTGAAGGCTCTAGAATGAGATGGGCTTTGTTGATTAAGAGGCGCAAGTACGTAAGAGGTAGGTGCACCAAATAGCCTCTGGCATTTAGATGGGCACCATAGCTTGATTACATGGGGCTTTGTCATACACGGGTGTATCGACTGGTTCTCGCGAATGATAATGTATTTACAATGTTTCTGCAACAACCGAAAAGAAACAGTCCTAACTTTGTTTGAAGACTCTATTGAAAAAAAATGGAATCCTGTCTAGAGTGCGAACTGATAAGGGCGGTGAAAATGTCCTGGTGTAGGAAAAAATGGTTGAACTACGAGGCAATAATCTTCGTCAATAATCGTGGCAGTTTTCTGGTAGGATCATCTGTTCATAGCAAAGAATTGATCGTCTTTGGCGAGACGTTTCAAACTATGTGTGTTGTGAGTTCTATTTCACCTGTCAGGCAATCGAAGAGCAAGGTAAATTTTGCAAAAATCTTCAAAGACATAAAATTAAATTTCACCCATAGATTATACACCTTTTTGTACAGTAAATTAGTTAAAAATCCGCATAAATTTGATATGTAGTTTGGTAAATGGCGAAAATCTTTAGCAAATGTTGAGAGAACACGCTGAAAGAAATTATTTTGCTTTAGGTGTCTTGCTGCTGGATAACCCTACTCACTTGTTTGTCCTGCATTATATATTTAAACCCCGTATAAACCACGTCATAGGCAGTTTCGTGAGTGGGTGGAACAAACATCCTTTGCGAAGCGAAAGAAATTGGTCCCCAGAAAGGTTATGGGTGAATGGGATGATGGATCTAAGAAACCAGGATGTCCTGCCTGCTTCAGAACTCCAGCAAAACTCTTCTTTGGAAGAGTTGGAATGGTATGGAATGGATTGGTTTGCACCTGTGCCATCCGATGATGGACTAGCCACTGTGGAACTGGAAGAAATTGATGTACCGTTTAGCCAAGAGTGCCACCAATGGCTGCAACAGATTGATCCTTTGATGTCATCATCGTCATTTGGTGTTGACTTATATTTGTCAGCCTTAGGAAGCATTAATGAGTAAAAAATCATAAACCTTACATGTAAAGACTGTTTGTTGTTATAGCAGCAATAAGGTAATGATGAAGTGATAATAAAGTTTCTGTTATTTGATTAAGTCTTTTTCTTAGAAATTACCTCGAGTTTCTGAAGAAAAACAAAACAAAACGTAAAGTAAATTTTCTTCCATCAAATATCCTGCAGATGCCTATTAGCGCCTATTTCCTCGCTTAAATTACAATTCCACAGAATCATGCTTTCTTTACTGGTCACTTCAGTCTAGAGAATATTGATTTTCTTGTTTTTAAGTGGCTCGGCGAAAAAAAAGAATTTTGTGCAGAATTGTAAGTGAAGTGAGGAAAAAGGCATCAATGAGTCTCCGTGAAATAATCTTAAAATAACAAAAAATCTCGAATTTCAGTTCATATCACACATTTAAGCCAAGTTTCTAAGATCAACCTCTTTTTCAATATTACATTAAACTTTTAATTAGTCATCTTATACTTCGAGATGTAGAGATTAATTAACAAATTTGAAAATTTATTTTCAAAACAACTCCATTTTTGTGATTCACAAACTTTGCTTATGGCAAAACATAAGACAAGGCTAAGAATGCTGTACCTGAAAGAAATATAAAATTTATTAAAAAGAACTAAAAGAACTTCAATAAAGGATCTTAGATCATATGAGAGTCAATGCAGGGAGAGAGAATCGAAAGATGATAATTTCACCCTTTTTCACAATGAAACAATACTTCCTTTTAAATAACAAAACAGTCCAACATAAAAAAATCTATATGCATGTATATCAAACAGATGTAAATTGATTCCCTGTAGAAGGCAATGCAATTTCAAATCCTTCTTTGAAACTTTCATATGTTGAAAAAATGGGACAGTCTATCTTCAATGCACAAATACTGGAGAAAAATCCATTTCTTACAGCAAAGTGAAAAGTAATGCTTACATTGCTCTGATGTTTCTGATGCAAATTCAATTTGATTCAATAGCTGGTTTGCAGAATACTGTTCTTCACCGACAAATAACTTTTCATACAAAGATTGGTGCATTTTAATTTGACCCAGTACATCTAATACTTCTAAACCTTTTTGCAGTTGATCAAGCATGACTTTTCTTTTTGCCAAACTGAAATGTACCAGAATATTCTGACACACTTTAAGCACAGTATTTTCCTATAAAAATAATGCACGTTTTTAACAGAAAGAAAAAATAAACAATGTACTCATCACAATAGCAAAGAAACTTATCACAACAAATAATTCCATTATTCACTGCAAAAGCCTTAGTTGTATTGGTATAACAGCTTATCTCAAATGAAAACATGAAACAAAACTATACTAAACTAAACTTAGCACAGATCCTAACAAGCTGTAATGTAACCAATGCAAAACCTTTGTTCATTATCTACATGCAAATGTTGGCATTAAAATGTCAAGAATTAAAAGAACTCACATTCAACAGTATGTGTAATCCACATTCTTCCATTATTTCACAGTAATTATCACTTTGGCATATATCTTCATATTTCGGATTATCTGATGATAGCTGTATCAATAGAAAAAGATGAACTTGCATGGAAATCCTAATAAAATCACACTAAGCTAACCGATGTCACTTTACCATAAGTTGCAGTTTTATTAATAATTTTAAAAACAAATATAAATAATTATATACCTGATCCAGAACAAACTTTGCCTTTGTGTTAGTTACATCCTTTGGTGACAGCAACGGAATACAATCCTGTACATTTCCAGTGACTATGTACCTGAATACAGCAGGAATTAAGTTTCCACAACATATACCAACTTGGGATATAGAATGAGCAAACACTTTGCCAATTGTTTCCATTAAGTCACCACTTGCTATGGCTGTGTTATACACAGGTAATCTTCTGCCAGTTTTCCCACAAAATAACGCTGGGAAACCCTCAGAACTGCTACCAGTTTCCAGTGCATTAAAAAAATCAGTATCAAATTGTTTCAGTACTCCTCCAGTGTCTATTGCTGGTTGGTTCAAATAAATTATTTTTAGAGGATCAGCCGGGTTGAAATCATGTTTCTTGTAATGTGACAATGCATCTGTTAAAATAAATTCTGGATCAATTTTCAACCTCAGAAATTTATCTGAGAGCTTGTTTTTAAGGTATTGCAAAGACTCCTCCAATGTGCAAAACTTTGGTTGTGTGTTCTGTGTGTCCAAAATTTCATTTAACAAAGTTTCAAATCCTTCACTAGTACTATTTCCATTAACTGTCAATGAGGAGGTAGACCGATTTCCTCTTGGGCTAACAGCTAAGATACTTGTTGTGGTAGTGTCACTACTTCTTGAAATGGCAGTTGAAGTGATAGATGATGTAGATGTGTCAACATCTGCTGCAGATAAACCATCACTCTTAGAAGGTGAATATATTGAATGTTCTAGATCATCCTCATCCAGGTCACTTTGTGATACTATGAGAGACACTGCATTTAAATTCTTAAGTCTGCAGTACAACTTCCCTTGCCCTATGAGTGCTTTAATTCGACCAGAATTCCATTCTAATCCAGATGCAATGTCAGGTTCACTGATCATGTTTCTACAACATTTCACAAACTCAAAATCATTTTCTTTGATCAATGTCAGTTTTGTTTTAAAAATTTGTTCCAATGATTTACGTATGTCCATCTCTGAGCTGCCAGGCAAAAGATTTTGAACCAGCTCCCAACCACTACATCATCCTGTAACTTATATTTATCCACAGGCTTGTAATCTTTTTCATCCAACAAGACAACCTCAAGAGGTTTTGGTCTTTCCCTGCTAGCAACAACTTTGGATCTTGGTGTTTGAAGTCGGTAGGGATGCCCTGTTGTAGCTCTTTTCCTGCTATTTGACCTTGAAAACCCAGATAATGTTGTGTTGAAGTATTGGCTGCAGTAAACGAAGTGGACACAGAATTCAGAGCAGGATTAATGAGATTCCGTGGATTGTTATTAGTACTACTGCTGCAGAGACTATTATTAGCTCCATCATTATTAGAAGCTGCTGAAACAACAGAAGCTGTTGCATTCCTTATTAAACGTTATGTTGTGGCATAAATGCTATCAGCAGCACTTGTCCCATTTCTACGAAGCTCTTCTCTTACCACTCTTCTGATATGTTCATAGTTATTTTCCATATTAAGCTGGCCTTAAAACACGACTGGCTGCTATTTGTTGATTTGAGCTCCAAGTTTGACAAGATTCGTCCTGCTAGGAGACCTGCACAATTTCAGATTTCGGGGACCAGACAGTTTAAAACACAGACTGTACAACGCAAGGCTATCATATAAGTAGTTACTATAAAAATGATGATTTAAATGGAATATGGTTTATTGAACACGAAGACATTCTGCAGACCATATTAAATACATATTTCATTGAATATATTTGATTTTTTATTGAATATGTAATGTGTCGTTGAACATAAATATAGTATCACTGAATAATACGAATTATTAATCTATAATATAATGTTTCATTGAATATATATAATGTGTTGGTTGAATATATAAAGTGTATCACAAACATTAATATGATGTTATTGAATATTGCTACATTTGAGCAACCATATGCGAAAGCCTAACAAATCAAATCTGGCTAAGGCTCTAAAGGAGGGATTAAATCATTCTGTACCTGTAGGATAAGATGGAGGTGCACTGTTGCACAAAGTGAAGTGGCTGTCAAATAGCACATATCAAAGTATCATTAGCCAGTATACGAACTACGTCATACAAATGTTTCATTGGAGGACTGGTATGAACGTTTTCCTTTTAAATGAAGGTGGAAAAACCAAAGAAATGCGATGCGGAAGATAGAAGACTTTGTTAACTCCGCTGGAGCATTGGGAAATGCCAAAAATGCCATTTCAGAGAAATCAGATCAGAGCACAGATCAAACCAACGGATAGAAGCAATCAATGGCTGGATAAAGAAGACTGTCCTGGAGATTTCAATTCTGAGACAATGTTTATTACTTACCAAACTGGGAAAGGTGGAGATCATATTGTACCTGTGTTGTCTCCACCTGAATGTTTCGAAGCAATGCAGTATCTCACAAATGAGGAAGTCAGGAAAAATGCAAGCATAGCCGATAATAACACCTACATATTTTTTAGCACAAAAAAAAAACAGTTACAGCCATGCAAGTGGTTGGCACTGTATAATTGACATTCTAGTTTGTCTTCATAAAAAAGGTACCACCAATGCTACACAGAATTGTCATCATGTCGCTACTTTTTAGCCAAATTAGATCTTTCTGATAAAGAAAAAGAATTAGTTTACAACCATTTTGGTCATTATGTCATTATCGGCTTCTGAGGATAAGCAAATTGATAGAAGAATGGAAAAGCAAGTGGCTGATAGTAATATTGAATGTTCTGAAATTTCTAAAGTTAGAAAAAGAAATTACAAAAGGTGGAAGTAACACAAAGAAGATAAAAGGTGATACTGCAAAGCAAAGGACGTATCCTAGAAGAAAACGATGCAAGGAAGGTAAGACAGATTAGTAATATGACAACGTTGTTCTTGACTGCATAGAGAAGGCATACAAACTCTAAGATACTTGCATTTCTCGAGCTTTTTTGTTAAGTTATGAAATTTTTCTTTAGTGAAAAAAAGAGAATTATAGATGTAGTTGATATCATAGATGTTTGTTATATACTCAGAGTATGATAATAAAATTAGTAAAAATTTAGTCCTAATATAGACGTAGGATATTTGTCAGAATAGATCGGCTTTGCATGTTTTGACATTGGAGTGTTAGTTTGTATGAATTGTCATGCAATACTTTTTGGATAGGATAGCTCTGCATCTATTTGAAACATCAGAATAGGTCTTACGCATTGTCAGATATTTGTCAATAGTGATCAACTCTGTCCTTTCTACTTCTAAAGCTTTCTTGGGTGATTTAGCTTTGCTCTCCTTTAACACAATCTCATATTTCTTACGGAAGTCTCTGACTGAGCTCCCTTTTAATGTTGAAAAATCGATCCGGAATTCATGAACAGCATTAATTGATCCATTTTGGCTTGCATACTTTGCAATTACAAACCTTTTAGCAGGTGAATATTTTATGTATGTTGTACTGAGTTGTTTTCTGTTCATTGCTTGTTGAACCGCTTGAACTGTTTCAATATGAGCAAATGCTCCTAATGTAGTTTCTTCTGCTGACGGAAAATAAGAAACTAAAGAAGAAAACAATATTTTCATTATTTCGCTATCCTTACTGCTAAAGGATACCTTAAGGGAAGAAATTTGTATGGAACTTTTTTTGCGGACCCTCAAATCCGCAAAAATAAATTCCGCAAAAATGAATAAATATTGGTCATCCGCAAAATTAAATTCTGCAAAATTTTTGAAATTCTTCATCTGCCAAAATTTACTTCTCAAACTTTTTGAAAATTTTTACCTGTAAAGAATTAATTTTTCACTTTGCATTGCATATAACTGCAAGTCGCGTCTTAACAAAACGTTTGAAAAATGAAATAGGAGTTGAAAAAGGAAAGAAGTCTTGCTTATTGAACATCTAAGGATTCATTTATTACTCATCGTCAATAACAATACAAGCAGCACTTCCAACCAGTTTAGCGCTTCGTACTGGTGCTTTTACTTTGAGAAACGATCTTATGTTGGCGGCGGAGGTATCACAGTTTCTCTATTATTTATTGCTCTTTTCCATTATGGGAAGTAGATCTAGACTGAGTCATATCTTCAGTTGCTGGCGTTACATTGACCTTCACTGATCAAAGATAAGACCCAGCTGCATTCTCTGTTATAGCTTAGTATTCTTTTTTGATATATGAACTGATAAAAAATAGATGTCATTCCGTAAATCTGCTTTTTCTATTCAAACTAAAGTTGGTATATACCCAGGTACTAAACTACGTGTTTCCTGACTTTCGATTTTATTAAATTTGTTGCATCCGCAAAATGAATTCTGCAAAATCTCTTTCGAGGTCCTCATCCGCAAAAATTTATTCCATAAAATATGGCAGTTTTGAGTCATTTATCCACAAAAATTTCTTCTGCAAACAATTTTCTTCCCTTAAGGTAACATACATCTATATATTAATAGCCGATTCTTTGTCTGTCTGTTTGTAAGTCACGCAAAATGGTAGATTAAGTTGTGAGCAAAATTATTTCTTTCTTGTGTGTGACGTGAGTTGGAAGCAAATACATTGCAACCCCAATCTTAACGTATCCTTGACTGACTGTCTGAGACAGGTAAACTTTTTTTTTGAGCAAGCAAAATGTTTAAAAACCGACAGGTAAAAAAAGAGTATCATGGAGCAAAATATTTTGTTGCTTTTCTTTTAATAATTTACTTTCTTTTTTTAACTAGTATCCCGGGTAAAAACTTTTTACCAAACTTAACTTCGAAAAGGATGGGTCAAAATCGCCTTTCGCGTGAACAATCCCCGTGATGAAAATTTCAATATAGGGACTGGAATCTGAAAATGTAACCATGTTGTAGAGCTCGAAAAACTGATAAAAAAATGCATGGGATTGTTTCGCTATAAGATTGGTTCTTGAGATATTTCCCAAAAAACGTCGCATTCGATTGGGGATGCAATGCAATGATTCCCCGTGATCATAAAAAACTGACGTCAAATGATGCCACATGCTTTTGGAATGATTATGAAAAAAGTGTCTCTCACCTCTACATGATTTTACGCGCACATAAGAGGACGATGACTGTAAATTTAAACTAAATATATCACTCTCTAAAATAAAAGTGGAATGCACAATCCCGGATTATTATAATAAGACTAGCCGCCCAGGTGGCGTCGCTCGCCGACCATGTTCAGTACGCATGTAGTTGGAATTATCGGATCTTCCGAAAAGTGAATTTTTAAAAACTGATGACATATCATTCGTAAGAGAAACCAAAGAATCTAAAAAAATAAATAAATAAATTTAAGGTTAAATTTAAAATCGGAAATGTGCAGCCGACAATACATGTAACTAGCAAAGTATTCAACGATTAACCATTGAAGACACGTAATGAAAGTAATTCTACAAATTTCATCAGAAAATCCAAGAGATACCTTTACGACAAGGCTATTGCCAGAGCTATAACTGAATGACTTTATCTAAAACAAAATATTAATAATCAATGTGGTGTTAATTTGTTTTTTTCACGTTCTTTTATATAACACATGCACAATTCTATACACTATTTCAGGAAATATTTGGAACTTGAAATGTTTGTTCCTTTCTGTAAGGAAATTTGCAAAGCAATGGAGCATAAACATTTTTATCATTTGCACGTGTTCCTATTTCGTTAGTTCCTTTTGTTATAAAAGGAACAATTTCTGAGGCACTCTTGGGACCTTAAAAGTTTTTTTCAGATGCACGGTGTTTTATAGAATAGAAAAGTCTTTGCAACACTGATGTTTAATATCCTAAACGATCTATGTTGTTCTGTATTCTGCTAACTTGCAATGTATTTATACGGAAGGCTTTGTTCCGTTATATATGAGACAGAATGTTTCTATTGCTGTAATCATTATAAAAATCATGCGGTCGTGTATAATACGGAACACAAGTGGAATATCCTAAAAAACTTTCTGCTGACCACTTTAATTCGGACTGTCAGTTTCCGCAAGTTTGCAATAAAAAATCAGCTTTTTCATTGGTCGAAATTCACAAGTTTCCTAATTAAAACATTTGCATAAAAGGGATCGTCTTGATCTTCTGATTCACTACGTGACAGAGATGTTGAAAAGACGTATTTTATCAAAGAAGATGTGGCAAAAAGCTATTAGAAATGAAATGAAACCGAAAAGGTAGTCCTTAAAAATTACTAGCAATGGAGTACACATATCTCCTGTGAAGTCATGTGAAAGCGAAGGCTTTAAAACCCAAAGAGGTTGTAGAAAACACGTTTATACGAAGCATGGTTGGTGTTACTTTTTTGAAGAGAAACCTGACGCTACCACTATATTTTCTGAATTTGCAACACAATTATCCACTCAAAGTAAACGAAAACGAGGCTGCACTTCCTTAATGTCGATGTTTGTTAAAGCATGTACTGTTGGAAAACTGTTTTCAAAATGGCTTCAAAGTCCAGGTGGAGGAGGTAAAAGTTTGTGTCAAGCGGAACAAATAACAGCTAAACTATTTAAGTATGGGAAATTCTGTTGCTATGACGTATCTATTCTCTGGGACGTGCCAGGATGTGTTATAGACTATTGTGTTAGATTGATTACAATGCTTTCTGATTTTGTGGATTACTTGAAGGACACTTGGAAACTTGGTCATTCTGGAATTATAGGCTACATGAACACCATTTCTCACACGCTTGATTTCAGAATGAGTAATGCAATTAAAAGCGAGAATGTACCTGTATTGATTGCAGCTGAAATTTACTTAGACAGGGTAAGAAAGTGCTTAGCAAAGCAAATGAGGATTGGAGTACAGTACTGAGCAAGGAATAGCTTGAAACTATCAATTGTTGGGCTAGGCTGGAAGATTTACAAAATGTTATTCCTTTTCATGCCAATAAATTTTCACAGATATTGATTATTGCTAGTGATTCGACTGCCATCACTCCAGCACACGATTTGTCTTTCAGCACTTCGTTTGTTGTAGCTGTACTGTTTCTTATGGTGAAAGCAAGTCGACCAATGACATATCAGTATTTGACTGTTGCAATGGTACGTGGCGTTGGAAGTGAAGGTGTTATCGATCAAACAAGATTCAAAACAAATTATAAATATGGATTTGATACTCTCATTATTTGGAAAAGAGTTGTTGATATTTTTAATGGGTATATAGCTTGTATTTGGACTAGACTAAATCCTATTAACGATTACTTTTTGGTAACAAAGAATGGAACTCAGCTGAAACATTTAAGTGATATTTTCGAGAGAATTGTTTACCAGGCTATTGGAAAGTATATCCAACACGATACAGACGGATCGAAAGCATGGACAAACTGAACGAACATGAGCAAGCTGCTTTATCATGTGATCAAAAGCATACATCACACATAGCTAGAATACATTATCAAAAACTTCAATCAGCCGAGGTAGCCATCACTTTAACGACCATTCTTAAGTATCAACTTCTAACGAATTCGACAATAATAGAGTGGACTGAAGAAATGAGTGAACAAACTCCTGTTTACGAAAGAAGATCGATATTGTTTACTTTTTGCATTTTATTGAAATCGAAATATATTCTTTTTGTTTGAAGTTAAATTTAAACCTAGTTTGGTTTAACTTAATATGTATTTCGTTAAAACACTGTAATGGGTATGCTAAATAAATACGAAATAAAAGGGTTGTTTGCAGCCAAGAAGAAGTCACTACCACACAGTCAGGTGTCAAATTTATCAGTTATTTTGATAATTTATAATTTATTTTCCGCGATTTAAGAATATACTAGTATCGGTGTAAAAATTTTTTACGAATTTTAATTCTGAAAATGACGTCTCAAACATGGTATCGAAAAATTAATTTACAAAATGACAAACAGAAAGTGAATTAAGGTTGCAGCATAACGCCGACCATAAAAATACCAGTTATTTTCTTACAGGTTTTAGAGATGTTTTCCAAATAACTTTGAGTCTAATTTAGGAGGCAATGTGATGGTTCCTCTGATTTTAAAGACCCACTTAAACCGACAAAACCTAGATAAAACATTTTACCAAGTTTGCAATCAACACTGGAGCGCAGAATAAAAAAAATCGTTTGACTTGGAAGAATAAAAAATACCCGCTGTGCATCCGTTATTTGCACTCTCTAAAATAAATTGGATCTTGTGTAAGATATTCTACGTATTTTGATTTTAAATAATAACATCTCAGAAAATGGCTACAAAAATTTTAATCACGGAACGATGTTCAGAAAGTACATCCAACTGATCTGAAAAATACAGTAACCGTTACCGAGATGTCTGGGATCAAACATTAGAGCCCTGTTCACCAATGTTGGGTGGACCATCAAAATGTAGTTCTCGAGATATCTTCCCAAAAGGGCTTTGTACGATTCGATTCGATGCAATGTAATGGTTCCTCGTGATTAACAAATGCAACGTCAATATGGAAAAAACTCATCACCCTTTTAATTAAAAACTCTGTAGGTATTCCAGACAAAGCATTTTATCTGTTCATTATCAGAACTACACATCATAAACATCTTTTTACTCGGAAGATCTGAAACGCATAAAAAATACTCATATTAAATCCTTTCACGATTTGATATAGAAATATCAAAATGGCTGTAACTGTTCATGGAACCCATAATCCAAAGTAAACAGAAGCTATTTTGCTATTTGCTTTTTTGCAAAGCCAAACCTGTAAGACGAAAACGTGTCAAAATATGAATTGGAAACAAATTAATACTTTATAGTGATTTTCTTTTTATGAAGCTAAGATTGGATATCAATATAAAATATTGTTCTTCACCAACCCAGAACGTCATGATTTAAAACCATCAGATTCATTTCTTCCAGCCCATATATATTGTTTTTATTTGTCTTCCCTAAAGGAAAAGTAATGATGCAGAAACTCTATTTATATTATAAGAAAAACAAACAAAAAAAGCTCAAGAGCGTACTTACCCTAAAAACATTAATAAATCTTCGTGCAATACTTACGTTACTAACTTCATTGTCCTGAGATTTCTTACTCTCGTATGTTTCATTACCTTATTTTCAAAATAACAAAAGAAAACTTGCTGGGAAACGAACGTCAACGCTATCGATTCTTGATCTTGCGAACAATCAAAACATTTGAAACGATCAAATGCGCTGTGAGGGTTTCTTCTGCTTATACTGATAGTGAATGTGTCTTGTGTGGTCTAACTGCCGCTATATGACCACGATTAAGAAGATTTTGACCGTGAAAAACGACCCGAAACATTCACTCTCTAAACTAAAAACTGGATGCACAGCGCGTATTAGGATATAGATAAATAAGTTTTTCGATGCATAATTATACTTCTTCACCTTCCAATAAAACATAGGTTTTCATCATGTGATATGAGAAAGAAAATTCCTTAAATCTCCGCAATCCTGTGTAACACATTTAACTTAGAGAGTGTTTTGTTTTTGTCTTTTAAATGGCCAAAATCTTCGTCGTCTGTTTCATGTTTTTCAGCACAAAATGCTTGCGAGATTGAGTGGGAGAAAGCATATTTCTGTGCATGTACATTAGAAACTTACTGGAAAGTAAAGTAAGTTTACAAAGGTATTTAGTAAATACTTTATTTAGTTATTTGTTTACAGGTATGAAATATAGAAAGTTAAGAGTTTAGAAGTGTTTAAAAATGGTTGCAGCAGAAGAGCAGAGAATGTTTACTGTTTCATTTAGTTTGTTTTGTTTGTTTGTTGTGTTTCGTTTTTCTTTCGATATAGTAAGTTTTTCTGTATACTTTTTGAATGTTTTCATTTGTTAAAAAATCTTTAACTATACAAATTCTCCTATTAAGTTTGTGTCTTTAATTATTATTTTTAAGTTTAATATATGCTCTCGAAGTTCCTTTCTTATTGTTTGTTTGTTTGTTTGTCATAATACGGTTAGGTATATGAATCATTATGGATTCGAAATCTTTTTTCTTTTAGATAAGCAAAATAAGAAATACAATATATAACCATAAAGAAATGAAACTCATGGTTTAAATCATGATGTTGATGGTTGGTGAAGAACAGATTATCAATTTCAAGAATTCTGTCCAATGTAACTTCAACATGAAAGAAACACAGTTAGAAGGTATGGATTTGTTTTCAATTCACATTTTGTAATGTTATTCAATGTTTGCTTGTGTGCTTTGTATTACATATTGCTTTCTTTACACTAAAGTTACTTCTATTCTGCGTATACAATATATACTTATTTGTTGTATTGCCATTTGTTTCTGCATTAAATCTTCTGCATGTAAAAACATGATTTTGGTCTGAAGTAGGGCATTTTAAGTGTTGCAATGTTTGTTTCACTTCTCCAGGGTAAAAAATCAGTTTTCGAGATACACATATGCATTTATACGCATTATTTTAATAGTGGATTCTTTGGTCTATAGGTTTGCATTAGTTTCATTATGATTTGTTTTACGTAGGAGTTACTTTGCATTTTCTGTTGATCAAAAAAATAGTTTTCGGTCAATAGTAGGGCATTTTAAGTGTTGCGATGTTTGTTTATAATTTGCGTCTCCAGGGTAAAAATTTTCATTATGATTAGGTAAATGGTTGGTAAATATTAAATTGACTAATCCTCTCTAGTGAAGTATGATGATGATGTACGGGGGTGGGGGGGAAGGTAGATGTTTTTCTGGTGTAAAGTCTTATATTTTCTCTAAAAAGCGCTCTAATTTTTTGTCACCCTCCGTTGCGGATGTTCTGACTAAATCATATAGCTGGAGACCACCCTTTTGTCAAAAGTTGCGCATGCGTAGATATGTTAGATATGTGTTTATTTACTTTTCAGTGTTGAAATGGTTTGCAGGTGGTATGTTTTGAAGTATAACCTATAGTCTGCAAATTGTTGATTACTGGTTGGCAGGTGTAGAATGTATTACAATAGGTTTTGGTTCATTGTTTATTTTTAAAAGTTAATGTTACAATGAAAGTAAAACATAACAAGTAAATATTGATATATAACCTTAGTAACCAAGAGTAAATAACTGTATCGTCGCGTAAAAGAAAAAAATTAAAACCAAATTAAAAATAAAATTATCATCCATACAATCATAAATACAATCATAAATATTTCTTCACACTCCATATATTTGTTTAAAAATGTTTGTTTCCAGCAATAAATGTTTTGATTTATGTAGTTGATGTGTTTCCATAAACTTCAATGGATTCTTTTGAATTTGTTGGTTTAATACTTTAAGACAGTCTTCGTCACTTTTTCCAGGCATAAATACAGTACCTGAAAGTAAAATCTCATTTTTTATTTCATTATTAACTGTTTTTGGACAATATGGTCGACCACGATAATGAAAAACTAACTTGTAATTGCAATATTCACAAAAACATGATTCACATGCCTGAGAATTTAAAAAATTCACAGGTTTTAATGAATTTAAACAAACATGGCATTTTGGGATAAGTTTGTTTCTTTTCATTCTATTCCACAGTTGTAGAGTTTCACCATTAATATCAATAAGATCATCTTCATCCTCCCCATCCTCATTCCCCTCATATGCTTCTGTTATAAAGTATGATGCATGAAAACGACATTGTTTTTTTATTTTATCATCTGCTTGACAAAGTTCATTGACAGTGACATTGTTTTCTTCTTCCTTTCTTGTTAGCTTTGTCAAGGTTGATCCCATTGTTGTTGCTATTGTTTTGTTTAATGTAATACTTCAGTAATTCCGTTCTGTCAATAAGTGGTACTGGTAGATATTGAAAACAATAGTTACATCGTTTATCTCTATTTAAATAGTAACTTAATTGAATTTCTTTCGGTGTGTTAACTTCGTCGTATTTTGTAATTTCACCTGACATCTGTATTATTTCTTTTGGTGCGACGTATTTTGTAATTTCAGCTGACATCTGTATTATTTCTTATGGTGTGTTAACTTTGTCGTATTTTGTAATTTCATCTGACACCTGTATTTATTTTTTATGGTATTTTTGTTAATACTTTCTTTGTCACTGCCTTACCGACTCTATTTAACCTTCTGTTTGTTGCATTATCTTTATACTTTTGTTTTGTTTGCCTTTTACACATCTTATACCTTTCCTTACCGCATTTATCATTTAAACGTACAAAAGACGGGTGTATTTGTTGTTGTGATAATAGAGGAGGACGTGTTTTATTAAGTCGTGGCACTGTTGCTTTTGTTCTTGCCATACCACTTATTGTTCCTGTTTTCCGTATGTGAAAAATTAATAAAAAAAAATTAAAAAGGTAATTATTTAATTAAAAATATAGATTTACCTATATACCGTCTTTTGCACCTGCAACCGCTCGCGGATACCGCAATAAATCAATTGTTCTCGATACACGTTTCGTTCTTGCCATCAAATGACCTTTTCATGTGTATGTTAGTAATGAAAATAAATAAAAAACATACGTTTTCATTTATATATTGTATAAGGAGGTGTGTAAATATTTTACTTATTTATTTCTATTGTTTAAAACACTATAAAAAGGGTAAAATTTGGAACCAAAAAGACATAATCAATTGTGTAGAACATAGTTGTGTGTCAACTAATTATGTCAAGTATAATGGATGTTGCTGACGAAGTAGGTGTAGTTAATATGAATACACAAATGACAAAAGCACGTAAACATTTTGCAATTACAAAAGCAATATGGGATAAATTAACTGAAAGTGAAAAATTAACTACTTTAAATAAATACAAACAGGAAGTTGGTGGAAAAAGTAATGTAAAAAAGAAGACAAAGAAGGGAAAAAAGATTATTGTTGCTGATGATGATGATGATAATGATAATATTGACATTGATTTTAAGAATGATGATAATGATGTTGACGGTAGTGATGACGAGGACAATGGTAATGATGACAATGAGGACAATATTGTTGTTGTTAAAAAGAAAAAAGTGGTTAAAAAGGGTGGAAGTGGTAAAAGAAATAGTAAAAAAAGAAAAAGAGTTGTTGTAGTAGACGAATCTGATGATGACGATGACGTTGATGATGATGTCGATGATGATGATGATAATGTTGTTGCAGTCAACAAAAAAAGAGGTGTTGGTGAGTCGGTAGTAATTAAAAAGAAAGCAAAACGTCAAAATATTTTTGATGAAAACGGAAATGTTGCTCAGTCTTTTGTTATGTCTGAACAATTAAAAGTAACTGATAAGTCTATCGATGTTGACTTAATAGTTGGGTCTAATTACTTTGATAATGATGTTGATGTTCCAGGTTCCGTTTTTGATACTTCTATCGGACGGAAAGAAACACCTTTTAGAACATTGAAAAATGCGTATAAGTGTAAGGCAAAAAAAGATGGTCAATTGTTTTACATGTGTGAAGCATATATTATTGCGCAGATTGTTGAACTTACGGAAGATTGTTATATAACACCGGATAATAAAGATTCTTTCGTTGATTTAGTTAAATTTGTTTTTAACCCTGCTACTAAAAAGTATGATAAGGTTGTTGTCAAGGGTAAAATAATTTTGTTTACTGACAAAGACAGGCAATTTGTTGACGATCTTGGGCAATGTATTCCAGCAGGTGTAAAAATGTCTGCACCTAACTTGTTAAAGCAAGAATTGTTTTTGGAAAAGCTAAACAAATCTGTAAATGTTAAACCTTATTTATTTTCTTTTGCTCCTCAATGTGATCGTACACATAAATTAAATACGTACATGAAGTCTGTGCATATAAAACAATTACAACATTCATCATTATTGAGTAACATATGCGGTGGTTTGACAACACAGCAGCTGTTGGATATGGAATATGATGACGACAATGGCGAGTTAAAATTAAAAAGAATTGCGGCACTGTATGGTGAAATGAAGAAATTGTCGAATATCTGGAACAAACTATTGACAGAAAACGGCAGTAAATTAAATCGTGGAGAAGTAACTGAATAAATTTACATTTGACTATTTACTTTTTATTATTTTAGTGATAATTAATTAAATATTTACAACAATCAATTATGGTAGATATTAATAATTTTAATGGTGTTATGATTAAATATTGTGGTTTATGTAAAAAAAAGTATGAGACATTCGATAATTTGGAAACGATAATCCATCACTTTGAAGTGCAACATAAAGATAAAGAGGTTGATAGTCAATTATATCGTGTTATTTATTCACTTAATAAGTCACTGGTAAAGAAACGTTTTTCATGTTTTGTTTGTGGATCAATATTTAAAAGTAATAGACACTTGACCATTCATAATCTATTGTATCATTTTCAATTATTATTTACAAACACGAGTGATATATATATGTTGCATAAACGGACAATACAATTAGCTAGTATTGATATTATAAATTTAATATTTGATAGACAATTGGTGCGTAATCAACATGGTCAATTATTTAATTGGAAAGATCCAAGTATTGTGCATGTATTTTTATTATTATGTATGAAAGTATTTTCACGTGATGTTATTGTCAAACAATTGCAATTAACCATTCCTGCAATAATAAATTTTAAACTCCAAACAGAGGCTGGAATTATAAATCAAACAATAGTTCGTGATGAAGATAGAAATCGAACCGGTGTAGAATATTCACCCGTGAGAAACTTTTCCAGTATGGTATATACTCACAGTGCATGGAAATCGATACATCATTTGTTACTCTCTGATATAAATCAACGTATTTTACATTCTAATTTTGAGAAGGGATATAATTTTTATTTTCATAAATTTCAATATTTACGTTGTCATTTATTTCTCGGTGATGTATTTTAACATATATATATTACGTTTTTGTTTGTTTTCATTATAGTAAAGTAGTTAAATAAATGTGATTATTATGGATGATGATAATGATGATACATCAATTGTAATCTCTGTCTGTCCTGCATCTTATCAATTATACCTTATGTGTTTACAAAAGTATATGACTAATACGTATGGTGCGTATACTTTCACTGTTTTCGTTGCTATAAAGTTCTGGGAATCGTCACCATTTTGTAGAAGAGTTTTTGATGAACTGAAATCATCAATTAGACATTGTTTGTTTTCAAATAACTTTTATATGTTAATTTATAAGGAACAATATTATGCATTCTCTAACTTTGACAATTTTTTAGTTGATCATTATTCAATTAATAACAATGAGCAGTAAGCAACCAGCAGATAAAACAATGACAACAAAAGAAGTAGAAATGATTGCTGTTCCTATTTTTACACCATCGACACCACGTAGGAAACACAGAGCAATTAACAACAATGATGCTGAAATTTTGAAGATTCAATTATCACAAAATGATTTGTTGAATCGATTTTGTCAGCAAGAGTTTGAAAAATGTCTACAATTTAAGCCATTATTCAACGGGTACAATCATCAAAAAAGAGGTGTGAAGTATATTGATGGTGATTATTTTGCATTCTGTAAGGAATGTGAATGTGTTCTTGCATTGAATAAAGCAACTGCAACTCAAGAATTTCAACATATTGTTTATCGCGCAACGAAAACACAAGATGGAAATGATGATGATGGTTATGCTATTGTTAATAAAGAAGCTATGTATTTCACCGATTGCCCTGTAGTGAAAGGCGATGACGGAGATATCAATAATGGGTACGAAGCGTACGTTGATGATTCAACGATTTTACTTATGTCATTTATTAATGACAAATTAGTTAAGTCGTTAAAGGATGAAAATATTTTCGTGTATGTTAAGTTACCTGTTGGTGAGGTTGTAGAAGATGTTGTATTCATGAAGTATCGATCAAACCAACATTATTATTCAAACCCGCCACATAGTTATTTATGTGGATTGATGGCTGGTACAAGTGTGTCCGTTTCTAAACGTCATGTGCATGACGAGTCCTTGATTATTTATTTTAAAGCAATGATGAATGAGTTTTTAGATGAATATTTTTCTGGTAATAATAATATTAAAAGACGACGTATTTGTTAATATAAAATGTATGTACAACAATATTGTTATTGTTATATTTAAAATTGGTTAATGATTAGTTTTTTTTCTGTTGTGTTTATTTAAAAATGAATAATTATTCTTTGAAATATATAGATTACCTTCCTTTGGAGAATGTATTGTTTTGTTTTTATTGTTTGTAACAATGTGATATTTACATAATAATAAAACATATCGTTATTATATTTTTAGATAATATAAATCAAGAATTGCAATGAATTACCGCAAGTGGATTTTAACAATATTGGATTTTTCGCATATTGCTGATGCACAATTTCTATTTGTGTTGGTAATTGCTGCATTATATGATGAAAAGATAAGTAGACAAAAGATGTATCAATTAAGAATAAAGTTGATGTTTCCAGAGGAAAGAGACTGTTCAGTAAAAGAATATTGGGCATTGGATGAGAATCTTCGTAATTTTTTCATTAACTTATTTAATGATATCAAAGGTAGAAACTTAAAAAGTGTAGATATTGATTTATATAATATTCAATATTGTTTGTGTAAACGTAATATTCTTGTTGATGCACGATTCTTTAATTTGTTGACTATGTATGAAACACAATGGGCTATGTATTATACACATTTACTTTATGTCAAAGGTGTTGAAAAACGGTACTTAATGACCGTTGAACAGTATGTAAGGACACATATGTTGTCTCATTTATTTAAATTGTCATACGATGTTTGAATTATACTATATAAATATAAATATTATGTAAATGTGTTATATATAATTGTAAATTCTTGTTTCATTTAGTTGTGATTAGAAATATTATAAATTATGCTATCATTATTGCCTCCTCCATGCTTTTAAAACCGTCGTATGTTTTCTTTTAACTAATATATGTGTTTTTTAATTTTAAGAAAAAATGAAATATTTTCAAAAGAAACAAGTTGGTAACCCATATTGGTTGTTTGTGTTAGACGTGAGTTTGCATACCTTTGCGTCAACATATGAATTGAAAAACCTTTCGACTGTAGATGAGATGTGGAAACAAGAAAAAATACGATTATTTTTTAAACAATTACGAGTGGAAATACTACAATTAATTGAAAAAAATGGGTATTTTGAAAGGTGTATGCTGGAGGAGTATCCATTTGAGGAGGAGTTTTTTGATGAATGTGATGATGAAGTTAGACATATTCGATACGCAATGAAGGAGGTGAAGAATAATGATAGTAGTGATGTCAATGATTTTGTCGATTTTTTACAAGATTGTTATCAATAATTTTTATATGTGTTGGTTATTAATTATATATAAATAGTTGTATATTTAATATTTATTTAGTTTGTTTTCCTTGTATTAGTATCATGGTGTTTTGTCTTCTTATATTATAGTAATAAAATGTTATTGTGTTTTTGTATGTATATAATTAATTGTTATGAAATATATTCTATTTTAGATGACAAAACACTACAATGAGTAAATTTATAGAATACGAATGTGCAGGACAGGAAGGTGGTAATAATGATATTGACAATGATGATTTGGAGGAACTTATGGAATTGGAAAATGATGAAATCAGAAACCATGCTGACTTTATAAATGACGAATCGGAAGAATCTAATTATTCAAGCAGTGATGACGGTAACCGTAATAATAATAATGATAATGATGATAATGATGATGCTGATGATGAAAATAAAGAAAATCATAATTTTATTGCAAAATTTGATCATGAAAATGATGAGCTGGTGGAACAACAACAACAACAAAATGAAGAAGTCGTAAGTATAATAAATAATAACAATGTGGAAATGGTAAGTGATATTGATTATACTTATGATGATACTAATATTGATACATTAACATATAAAAGTTCACTTTTAAGATGTAAAAAGGTCATTGCAAATGCTGTTAAAAAGGAGATGACATGGATGAGAGATATAAGAGAATTGTTGATGATTTGTATTAAAAAGAAAATTTTGAAAAAAGAACAACATAATCATGAAACAGTAATTAACGAAGATGATGATATTGTAAAGAAAGTGTATAATCTTTTGTATAACGTACATGATTTAGGTGAACCAAATGTCGATTTAAGTTTGTCTTATCTATTAAAGGTTCTTCATGATTTAAATTACCTTTTAAATGAAGAGTGCAATGTTCTGTACAGCGTAAATGTTTACGAATTGTCATTGAAGTTAAAACGTGTACAAAATAATTTTCAATTCGTTCAACAAATTGATTCTGCGATAATAACAACAACTACAAATAGAAATGGGAAGGAATTGTTTTCGTTTCTTACGCCTTTTTACGCAGACAATAGATTAAGTAGAAAAATAAACATTATTATGAAAATAGTTAATCAGATACCAACCTTTTCGTATGTTGAATGTTTAGATGATTTCTTTAAGATATTGGAAAAAGATAAATATTTAGCAAAAGTTAGTGTTTGCAATGTTTGTCGTGGAATCTTAAATTGTAAACGAGGAAGTAAAAAGAATGAAAACCACATGAAAGCTTGTAAAAAAAAGTGGATGAGGAAAACCGTTTCACAATATGACTTGTATTCAAGGAAGTGTACAAACAAAGTATTGTGTTATGAAACTGATCTGTATAGATTGAAAAGTACCTATTTCCTTTTTTTTTATGATTTTGAAACTACAACATCATTGGATTTAAATTTACAAGACGATAATGATAGTAAAAAGGAAAAGAAAACCAAAGTAAAATATTTTGAAAACATGACACCTATGCGTGTCATGTCATATTGTGTAGGTGTTATGTTTCACCCACAATTAAATATTAAACCTATAGTATGGTATAAGTTATGTATTTATAATAAAAAACAACTTGGTAATGTAGATTTTCTGCCTGATTTTATATATAGATATATAACAGATAGGTGTTTTAAAAATATGGCACGGATTTTAAATGCATATACTAGTGGTAATGCGTCTTTGGCTACTGTCATGAGCAGTGAAATTGCCTTGGTTGGAATAGCAATTAAGCGGTATTTGAAAATAGAAGTCGTCATTGTCAATAAGGAATTAACAATGCAGGAAAAGAAAGAATATCGTAATCAAAATATTATAACAAAATGTTGCATTTGTGATTTTCCAATTACCAATTGTAATAGTAACAATGACATTTGTCATAATTATGAATTCGTTTGTTTTAAAATGAGATATTTCATGTTTTGTAGAATTGAGGAATTTGCTAGATTAATAGATCAGTATGAAGATAGAATGTTTGAGAGTGCATTCAATGAAATAGTTCACCTATTGACTAAACGCTATTGTTCGTTAATGAACTTTGCTTTATTTATTCAAAATCAAAGGAAACGAAATGATGAAACAACTTGTTATTGTCAATCAGAGTATGTGCAATCGTTACTGTGTGTAATAGGTTTAACAAATGTAGAGGACATTTTTGATGTTTTAGGTTATTTAGAAGTGGATAGGTTTTATGTAGGATGGGAAGACGATTTGATTTTGAAGGTTAGCAATTCAAATTTGTGGTTATCAACATGTTCAGTGATGGGGTTTTTCCAGAATGATTTCATTAGGAAAACATTGGAAAATGCGTGTGACTACAATGTTGTAATACATCACGATCACGTGACTCGTGTCATTTATGGTTATGCACATGATGTATGTAATAAGCGGTTACAAGATAAAAGTGATTATAACGACGATGTATTAAATTGTATTGTTCCAGTATATGCACATAATTCAGCTAGATTTGATGTGAAGTTTATTGTAAAGTATTTAGATGTACAAATGTTTAATACTTCTGAAATTAAGTTCTTAGGCGGTAGTATGTATAATGTAACAGACGTAGTTGTAGGCGATTTTCATTTTAAAGACACTTTAAAGTTTTTTGCAACATCATTAGCTAACTTCTCTAAGAATAAAGACGATACACACGTGCAGCAAATAGTAGAAGTATTTGAAACTTTTTTCTTTAATGATACTGTTTTTAACAAACCCTATAGCGAACTTTCTGATGAACAAGAAAAGAGGTTATTCTCCATTATTCTAGATAAAGGATGTATGCCTTATGATTATTTCATTAATGGTAATGAATTGTCTAAACCGTTTTTACCTTGTAAGGAAATGTTTACTAATAAATTAAAATTTGAATTTGTGAGTAGTGAAACATACGAAAATGTTCAATATTTGTGGGATGCATTAGGTATGGAAAGATTAGATGATTTGAATCGTAGTTATAATGCAGGTGATGTTATCTTGTTAATGGTAGTTGCATTTGATTATTTTAATAAATTACAACTATTGTTTAAATACAATCCCCATTTATTTACGTCAATGACCACTTTCTCCAAATCGGCAAGCTTGTTTAGATCAAAAGCATTATTGAAACGATTACCAGACACAGGAAAAATAAATATGTTTGAAAGTGCAACATTTGGTGGTTTTTCACAAACTTCTTTACGATTAGCATTTGATACCAGATATTTGATTAATTATTTGTATACTTGTGGTATATTAAATAAACAACATATTGACAAAGGAATATTGCGTTATGATTATTCGGGTGTAATTTGTCGTGTTTACTCTTATATACTTATGCTTGATGAAAATAACCAATACGGTAATGCTATGAAATATCCAATGCCAATAGGTAATTTTATTGATGTAGAATTGTCATTAGACGAATACAAACAATTGTTGGATACCTATGATGTTAATAGTGATAAATATGGATATTTGTCATATGTGTCTCTGAAAGCTCCACCTGTTGGTCACATAGGTGACATTTACAATCAATTTTTTGTGCCATGTTTTGAACGAAGCGTTGTATGTGGTAATAAGGTGTCTCTTTTGCAACAAGTACATGGTAAAGGAAAATCAACAACTAAAAAAACCCATATGAGAAGTGGTGATATAAATTACATTCCAATGTTTATACATACTATACAATATTTGGTACATGAAATGGGTTACAAATTAACTAATGTATTTCATACTCTATCCTATTATCAATCACCTTTTTTGCGAGATTATGTTGTAGGTAATCAAGTACTTCGTCAGAACTCGAAAAATGCTGACGAATCGCAATTGTATAAAGACATGAATAACAAATGTTATGGTTCGTGGATGATACGTGCCGATAAACCGAAACTTAGTGCGTTGATAAATCGAGAAAAAGAAAGTCTGCAATTCGACGACAGCAATCGTACTAATACTAATAATGTCAATAATTATGTCAATCCTTTTGACAGGTTAATAAATAATATATAGTTTTTATTTATTGTTGTTATATTGTTGTTTAATTATATATTATTAATTTTGTAGTGTTGAAGATGCGTTACGTAAATTGCAAGATGAAAGACTTCGTGAGAAACATATGGTATTAGAAGATGTTAATTTAACAGAAGATACTCGACTTGGTATGTTGGAAATGGTAAATGAAAAATATGATAAGCAAGCATACATCATGGAGAAACGTATAAACGACAAAAGGAAGAATAAGAAACGCATATCAAAGGAACCAGACGCAAGCGAAACGTTAGCACGTGCAATTATGAAACCAACCTTTAACGGTTACAATGAAATTGACCATCGTAGATACGGAGGAAGCATACAAGGTATAATTTCAGAAAAGAAAGAATTTCCTGATGGTGGTACACGATTTGTTGGTGGGGTTATACTATCACATGCCAAGATTTCCATTGCTAGAATGATGCATAAGCTGGTGAAATTCTGTTATTTACCGTCTCCAAGGTATACATTATATTTTTTTAATAATAATAATAATAATAATAGGAATTAAGTATAGTTATTTTTTTTAGATTAAAATTGGAAATGCAAAAGTTGAACATCGTCAAGATATTTCCATATTTGATTCTGACGGATACCGATTCATGTAGTTATCAGTTTCACTTACTTGTTGATGATAGTACAAAAAATAACCATCAGCCTATTAGTGAACAAAGAATGTATGAATGGCTTATTCACCAAATATGTTTAGAATTTCCAAACACAATCGATACGTCATCACCGTTCTTTGATCGATTTGGTATTCGTGATGAAAGTTTGCGTAAACGTATTGGTTATTACGCATTCGAACATGCTTTTAATTTTAATGATAAAGTTAATAAAGAAAAGTATGCCTACACAGATCTTGCAATTGCAACCCAACCAAAGGAATACTATTTGCAGTTATCCGATGAGTCGTTCGTGTTTAAGAATAAAGGAAATAAAACACGACGTGATGATTCCGCAACCGGTGGTAATGAAGTACGTGTATTGGATAAAAAAGGATATTTGTCTCGTGTTTATGGATTTGATGAATATCGAAAGGGTGGGTACAATGATGATATCGTGACCGTACAAACGAATAGATTACAATTGATTAAAAACGACATGAAAAAGGTGACGTACATGAAGAAAATCTTTTGTAATATGGGGGAAAAGAACTTTTTATTTTCAAATAATGGTATAACGACGTTACCACATGGACATAGATTATTGCATAAAGTTTATGAATTTTGTTCCGACAAAAAGTATCAACAATATATTGCGTTGAAATTTAACAAACGAAATAAGAAGAAAGTGCTTGCTGAAATTGGCGGTGTACAAAAAGCAAATGATTTCGTCACTCGATATGAAATGGAACTTTTGAAACTTGAAAATGACATTATAAATAATGATGAACGATTATCATTTATTAATAAGATTTTGTATTCTTCTATCAGCGGCAATTTTTCGCTGTATACAATTGATATTTTAAAATATTGTGATTTATAAGGAAAACATGCAGAAATGTCCTACTAATGTATTAGGTAATTATATTATAGATTATATATTTTTGTTAATTATTATGTTATTGTCGATTTTGGTTGTTGTTTGCCTTCAGTATAACAGTTATTATCCTTTTATATTTAGTTAATCTCATAAAGGAATATTTAACAAAATGGGTGTTGCGCATAGTTCAATACTTAAAGGCGACAAAGAATTGTTCACATGCTTGATTAAATATGCACAAAGGATTTACAATCACAACATGTAAGTGTACAGTATGTGAAAAAGCAAGTGATGGTGAATTGAATGATGATTTAATGCATGTAATTAATGAAATTGAAAAACATGAATTGTTGTGTGACGATGATCCAGCTGAAAGAGTAAATATACCATATCAATTGAAAAGGTAGAGGAAGAAGATGAAGACGAAGAAGCTGTTGATGAATATAATGTTGTAGATGAATATCGCGATTATGTGATGATGATGATGATAGTTATGATTATGAAGATAATGATAGTGTTTCCATTGATGAAGGATGTGTGACACAGGAAGAAGAAACTGTCGATGATGATGAAGAAGAAGAAAATGCTAATGCAGCACATCAAATTGTTTTGCCAAGTGGATACACAATAGATAGTCGTGATTTTGACTTTCTTGTAAATGAAATGATTATTAGGACAAGACTATCAACAATTTTGAGTGATATTTGTATTGATTTTGGTGAATTTATAAATTTACGTCGTGCTGCATTACCTTTGGTAAATACTAATAATAATATATGATGATGATGTGATTGTAGATAGATAATTAAATTATTGTAATATATTATTTCTTTTTAATATGTAGGTAGAAAAAAATGAATAGTGCAATAG
Organism: Turritopsis dohrnii; assembly: GCA_027922465.2. Taxonomy (NCBI): domain Eukaryota; kingdom Metazoa; phylum Cnidaria; class Hydrozoa; order Anthoathecata; family Oceaniidae; genus Turritopsis; species Turritopsis dohrnii. Next base: position 498,384 of record BQMF02000341.1, read on the forward strand.
CTATTTACGCTAAAGGTAAACCAACTGCCTTTCAAGTATTTTGTACAACATTACGTAGTTGTTGCCCAACCTATTTGAACATCAAATTTATGGTTTGAAATGTGTAAACGATTATTGGAAAAATAATGAAAGAGACGTACGTAATTATTATAAACAATTACGATATGATATGATACAAAGTGGTAAAACATTAGATGATGTATTTGCTGAATTTGAATTCATCTTGGGTGGTGTAATAAGTGAAAAGCTACTTGAAGATATTAGCCAAGAAGTTTATAATGATCATCATCAAAAAAAACAAAATAACGACTGTTGTTGTTGTAAAAAGTTGTCTTTTTAAAGAATATATAAATATTTTTTTTTTTACATGTTACTTTTATTTTTCAATTGTTTGTTTTTTTAAATGAGCAGGTGTTTTTTTTAACGTTTGAAGCTTTTTTTTTTAAGAGATGATTTTTTTTTTCATTTCAACAATTACACAATCGTATATTATTTATAGACTTGTAAAAGAAAAAATCCAAAGTGATTTTAAATAAATCATTTGCGAAGAAAAATAATAATGATGGAACAAATTATGGATGAGATTGAAATTGGAAAAAAAAAACAGGAAGAAGAAGAAGTTAATGATGATACAGAAAAAATCGTGAGCTTCAAAGAAGAAGCAAAAAACGATGAAGATGTTGTAGTTATTACTGAATCACCAATTCAAAGAACGTTTAAAAGCATGGATGGAACAAGTACTACTATTAATAAAAAAATTTTCAAAGGAGGTATACGTTATTTTCATTTACTGTTGATGTTTCTTTATATACATTATTATTCATCATTAACAATGATTAATGTTGTACTGTGTAATTGTGTGTTA